>CAUJNA010000147.1:872685-977685 GCA_963377175.1 Effrenium voratum
ACACACACACATACACACACACACACACACACACACACACACACACACACACACACACACACACACACACACACACGCACGCACGCACGCACGCACGCACGCACGCACGCACGCACATGCACACGCACACACGCACACAACAGTTGTTCCTTGAGAGAGAGTACCAAGGAACATCCCCCTGTAGCAGGTTTTGAGCGACCAAATGCTTAGCTACTTAGAACGTGTAGCTCGGCCCCTTGAAAATGCTTTGCCATGAGCCACCGTGTCTGCTTTGTTGCGTTCATAAATCAGAGTCCTGTGCGGTGAATGTACAGCTAAGCAAAGAGGACTTGAGCAATATAGTAAATCGCTTGGTCAAGTGCTCACCCAAGCCAGGTGCTTTCATGAGGGCAAGGGGCGACAACAAAGAAACCGACTACGTAGTCTCCTCTACTTTTTGCAACACCAGTTTGGTAGACCTGCACAGAAGACACAGCTTCTTTCCGGCGACCATAAAACATGAACACGAAACACAAGACGATCAAAGGAACAAACCCATGGCCACTTTCTGGTTCAAGGGAAACACCCATGTTCATGGGAAACAAACCAATGTCATGTATATGTAGCCCCCAACTCATTTACAATGCGCTTGAAGGCGCCCTTAAGCGTGCTGTGCTAGGGCAACCTTCGCAGGCAACATGTGAAGACATGAGTCGGTTTTAAACCCCCGTTTTGTTGCTAGTTCAAAATGAAACCAGAATGTCAGAAGCGGTCTCTAATTTTGAGAAACACCCACCTGTTCCCCAAATGGAAAGGGACAAGTCCCTCCCTCGCCCCGTTTTGATGGTGACATGCGGGTGCCACAACGGCTATCCAGTGTTGCTTCGCAGGGGTTGTGAAAGTCAAAATCGCAAAATGCGTCCTTTCCTTCCGTTGGTCAAGGTGCCATCAAATACGACACTTTCAGGTTATGACTCTCATGACAATTTTCTTATAAAGCAAAAAAACACCAGCATTGACCCCAAATAACATAAAACAGGTCGAGGATTGTACACTGCTGGTTGTGCCAAATCATATCACATTCAGGGACACTTCTGTGTAGAATTGAGCGGCTTCCTGGTGTTGGAATTGAAAGAACAAAAACCTTAGGTGTTTTTGTTTGCTCCATTTGTGGGGGCGGGGCAGCATAGGTGCTTGAAGTTTGGCACCGGTTGCGAGGTTGAACAGGGTCAGGATTTGATGGAGGGGCTTCCTGCCTCAAACAGCACCCAAAGTAGCACCTGCATCAGAAACCCCATGCCTAGCCCGGCCGTCCCTCCCGCAAAAATGCGTCCCCAGCCAATCTCACAAAAATGCGCCCACCGTCACCTGCGTCTGACAGCACCTGCCCAGCACCCCAAAAAACAGCACCTGCACCAGCACCCCAAGCTGCATGCATCCTAGCACCCGGGTCACAAGCACCTCCAACAGCAACTGCACCAGCACCCCAAACTGCTTAGCACCTGGCCGAGTACCTCCAACAGCACGCCGCCCAAACGAATAAACACGCGTGCACCAACACCAGCACCTCTAACAGAACCCCAAACAGCTGCACCAGCACCCCAAACTACATGCGACCTAGCACCTGCCCTCGATCTTGCAAACATGCGCCCACACCGTCACCAGCACCTCAAAAAACACCTGCACCAGCACCTCAAACGGCACCTGCACTTACACACCCCAAACTGCACGCCCCCTAGCACCCTGCCGTCAATCTCGCAAATCACTTTCCCATTGTTATCAAAAGTTCGAACCCTATAGCTTTCAGCTATCTGGAGAAAAAGGGAACTGAAGAATCACATTTAGCAAATCAACGTTTCACGCCACCAGCAGGCTTCGTGAGGAACATTGATATCAACACGACTGCCGGTCGAACTGAGATATGTCCCTGTTCTTTTCACACATGTTTTGGTGGAATAATTGGCTAAATTTGGGTTGGCATTGTCAGATTAGAAGAACCAGAGTTGAACATGGAACTAGAACATCAGCCCAAAGAATGGAGCAAGTCTTTGGAGCCACGTTTGTCATGCTGCAAACATCGGTACATCGGTGAATGCCGTTGTCTGCAGGCTCTTGGTCGGGGTAGCCCTCGATTGTTTCAACCAGTGGATCAAGAAAACTGCGGCATCGGACCCTAAGCCAGTATTTCCTTAAACCAGGTTGGCTTCCCTTTCCTTTTGAAGCCCCGCAACCCATCCACGAGCCCGAGCTTCACAAAGCACTCGAGTCTCCCCGAAATTTGAGCTGAAAAAAAGTCCCCGTGTTCTGAACCTTGCGGACCTGACAGACCTACAGTTCCAATCCAAGGCGCCCAAAAGTGTCGGCCAGCCGGGAGCCGGAGCCCTGGTCCCAGCCTGACGAATAGTCAACCCGCGAGTCACCACACTTGGCAGGAAAATGACCTCAACACCATGGAAAGAACCAAGAGGATATGTGCCCGCAAGAGGGCACATATCCGCACCAATCACCAATTTGTGGTCCGGACTTAACCTTCACTTGCCCGGGTTTTGAGTGTGGCTCAGCAGTCAACAGCAAACCTGGAACCCTTGCGGAACCAGAGACCTGCAAGCTTTCAGCTGGGGAAGCTTTCGTGCTACACGTCTATGGACTGCCCCAAAGTAAGAGTTGGCTTCTTCTCAGGGTGGGGCCAACACTTGCGGAGAAGAGTTGTGTTCCTGTAAAAGGAGCATTTTGAAACATCGGGTCTTTGCAGAAAATCAACCTACGTCAGCTGGTAAAGTAGTGCATGCCAAGAAGTGTAGAAAAAGCCCCGGGTAATATCCCCAACAGCATCCCCAGAACCTTGCTCGCAGACTCTGCGAGCCACACGAGCGCCTAGCTGGGCAACATGTCTCGCGCTGTTCGAACCTATGTGATTTTTGATTGCTTTTAATGGGTAGTCAGTACAAGTTCCCCAACACAACAAATACGAGATGATCAAAGCTAAGCCGGCGCTAACGCGATGCTACACCAGTACGAATAAAGGAAACCCTATACCATGAAACGATCATCAATTCCAAGCCAATACTTCAGCACTAGTAAGCCGGCGCCGAACAACACGCAGCCAAAGACTCTTTCAGCGGGGCCCCATGCGAGCCCAGCATTGTTGCGCTGTTCACTCACTGCAATTGCTTGGAGGCGGGATGCCATTTGTAGCACGTGCTGTCGTTACTCAGAATTTGCAGTGGCCAAAAACACATACAAGAACGAGATGGTTCTACGATAGATTCATTGGTTGTTTGGGATCCACCCATGAATTCACAGGGGGTCTCTAATCAACCAAGTGTTGGGAGACCTTCGTAGATTTGAAGTGTGTCTCTTCCAAATAGAGAGATCCGATCCGTGTGCAACAAAGCGAAACCGCAAAGAACCCTTTATCGTCGTATTTGGGACCACCCTGTTGGAAATAAAGCTTTACCTTTTGGGACCTTTCCTTCCTCGAGCTCCGAATCCGGATGAGACCGCTGGCCACTTACTAAATATGGACCGAAATGGAAAAACAAAAAGGTAATTTGCTTTGGGCAAGCGAGATGAATCACCACAGGGCATGAGTGAATGGCTTTAGAGTTTGCAAATGGACTCCGGTGGGTTGAAAGCTGCGAATGCGCGAATGCGAAACCAGCATGCCCACCCCGCTCAGGGGCTCAACAAGACACCCGGGAATGCACATGTGGGACCCCTTGAGGTTATATGCTTGGAGTAATCACCCTTTTTGGGGTTGCTTTAAAGGCAACGATAAACGAAGCCACCCGTTTTGCGGGTGGTTCTATTTTGGCACCAACCTGCTTGGATTGCTAGTGAGTGGAAGGGGAGCACACCATTCAACAGAGATTTCAATGCCGTCCAGAAGGTTAATTCATGGTTGGAAACACTTGGATGTCACAACCATGGATCCCAACATATTGGTGCAACTTTGATCCTACCCACCGAACAACGCACCAAACACAACCCACCTTGAAACTTTGCTGGTGCTTGATCCTTGAAACCAAGCATCAATTCGTCCAGAGTCCAAACGCAATACCCAGCTTCAGATTTGAGTTGCTCCCAGGCCTTCCAAGAAATGCTTGATCCAGCGGTTCTCGATCCACGGGCCGCAATAGCCCTCCCCGCCTGAGGTCTGGAGAATTCCGAATCCCCCCCCCCAAAAGGGGTATTTTGGGACACCAGAACGGAAATCACATCCAAAAACAAGGATGTTGAGGTTTGGGTTGGGGCTATCCCTGAGCCTGAGGGTTCCTGACACACTGAGAGATATGGGCCTACAGGTAAATTAGCCTCCATGGACTCCGCCATGGACTCCCCTGGTCAACATCCCTTGGGACAAGAAATCAGGTCCCCCGCCAAACCTGTGCTTGTTGGGTTCCATGAACAGTCGAAATACAATCGCAACTTAAAATTGGCTACAACGCTAAGAGGTCTTGAACCACCTGGACACCTTGTCTTCTCGTGACGATAGGGTCCAACTCGCATCTTTGACGGATCACCATATGCAATTATTACTGAAGTTGAGACTGCATAATATAAATATATATATATATATCATATACCCATGTTGTACTTTTTTGCTGGATGCGCTGAAGGGCACGCGCATGGGTCTACAGAGCAATTACAGACGCAACGCCTTGCTTCTGGCCACTGCGGTCAGCCGCTTATATGAAGGTCAATCCCGCACGCTTTCCGGAATTTGCAGCAAACAAACAAATCAAACAAACGCGCAAGAAGACGATAGTTATTCCTACTCAAGGGTCCGCAGTCGTAGTCCTCCGCACTTTTCTGAGGTCACCTACAAATGTCCATCCTGCAACTTTCTAAGATCTAAGGATCGCGCAAAGGGAGTACAGAAGGTCGGCTGCATCGATTCCAAACCATTTTGCTTGGCGCCAGATCAAACATTAAGGCAACCTTATGGATAAATTACAAAGGCCGCTCCAGTTGGGATATTGCATGATACTGTGTCAGCATACCTCAGAAAACCGAAAATGGCAGGACACAAGCCGAAGGCGCCCGTACTATAGTAGTGATACGGCCACTGCACTGCAAATGCTGGCCAAAAATGAGCACTGCAAACGCTGGGTGCAACAGGCAGCGGAATGCTGCGGGTATAGTAAACAAAAACAACCTCTTTCCAACAAGCATGGCAAGTGGGTTCCGGGGGCTTCCCCAAAAGGAAAGCAGTCGTCCAAAACTCGTCTGCCAGCTGCTATGGTTGGATTGCGAGGTTCAGACTTCAGAGCAGGGCGCAATGGTAGGGGTTCTTCATGTCCTTCATGAACTTGTTGGCCGCATAGTCGAACCAAGGGCTCAATGCCTCGCACGTGGTTGGGCGCTTCCCGCAAAACAAAAGATCTCAAATGTCAAGGAAGCGGAAACTGCACTCGACTCCGTCCATGGCTGTGCTGAGCAAGTATCCTTTGTTTTGCCGTGGCAAGTGCCAGGAATAAAGGAAGCGATCTGAATGAGCAAGCAAACAATCGAAAACTAGAGAAGATCTCCCGGGCGTCATGTCACGCAAGTACTCAAGCCTGGAGAGGGCAGCAGTACGAATGGCTCTTGAACGGCCCAGCGAATAATGGAATCACTCGTTCGAGCCCGGTTCGCGGGCATTTCATATATTGTCTGACCATAACAAAAATATTACCCGCCAACAAGCAAGGAAGTTGCACGGGAGCCCTGCCGTTCAAGGAGGAAGCGCATGGATAGGAGCAACCACGCCACAACGCCACAACCAGCGAATTCCGAAAATGGACGTGTCTTCTTTGTGGACGTCCTCAATTGAGGAGTGCTTTTTTGGTGGTTTGAGGCCTATACACTACTTGCGTGCCGACGCGAAGGCCTACGCAAGCCTACGCGGCCTGCGAGGGGTGCCTACGCGAGCACAAGTCAGCTTCCAGGTGCCCACGCGAACGCCTACGCGGGCAAATGTTGAGTTGACGTGTCGAAGTGCACTGTGGTAGCTCCAGCTGGAAAATCGCAACTTTTCAGTACAAGGGCAGATTTGGCAGCTCCGGCTCTAAGATCAGAAATGCAGTACAAGTGGAAATCCCACATCTATCCTAGGATCTGGCTGCTAGAAAAGGTCTACGTACCCAAAATGCCTTAAAAACCTATGCAAATGCCTACACGGGGCCTACGCGCAGCCTACGCGAAGACTGCAGAACAAACAGAAGGAAGGCAAAAGAAGCAAATTCCTTTATACTTGGCAAACAGCACTGAGTCATGATTTGTTCAACAAACGCCTACGCGAAAAGTTTACGCGAGGAGTGACACAACAGCCTACGCGCTGAAGCCTACGCGAGCCTACGCCCCCAACCAGGATTGCCTCCGCAAAGTACATGCAGTTCCCTTTTTGTATAAACTCTTTCATTTGATTAAAAACCGCTGCTCAATTAGCCCAGGTTCCCCCGGCCACGTTTGGGCTCCGAGTCCGTTCCCTGCCTGGCGCACCTCCTGGAAGTGTGCCTCCGCGTCTGGGGGGTAGGCGAGGTCCAGCTGAGGCGTGGTCTGACGTAGGCATCGCAGCCTCACAAAACGCTCAAAGATCGGCTTCCCTCTAATTGCTGGTAACCGAGCCCGGTGGATTGGCGGTTAAGGAGCCGTTTCCCATGTACCTTCTACAAGAACCAGGGGTTCAAATCCCAAACCAATCCAAACCAGCAATTAGAGGGAAGCTGAAAAGACCCTGCCATGAGAAAAAAAAGGGGCACCAGCCTGTCTTCAGTACTTGGAATCGAAGGACAGCTAACACGACACCACTGAAATTCGAGGAAGAGGGGGGCGCGTGAATAACCGATACTACCCAGAAACCGAGCTGGGACTACCAAAAACCGATACAATGCCAATATTGTATGTTGATCGTAGAATCAAACAGCAAATAGTTTGGAACCTGCCTATATGTTTGTTCGAGTGCAACGCCCAACAGTAGCAAAGGGGTATATGCCCCTAGGGATCCTAATATCAGTGGGGGGGGGCGGGGGGGTCGCACCAGTGCCACAGCCACGCTTTCTCTTTACAAAATCACCAGGATCACTCGGGCCAGGTGGAGTATGACGTGGGAGATGACAATGAGGCAATTTTCCTCTCATGCATATGACCTAACGTGGACTTTACCGTATTAAAGTATGCTTCAAACCCATTCTTGCCATCTTTGGCCGCGTGTTGCAACTTCGAAAACGGGCAGGGTTTAATCGCTGACACGCTTTGCGGAAACAACCCCGTCAGAGTGCGCAAGCAAGCGAGCGCGCAAGCGAGCAACCAAGCCAACAGCATAACGAGCCCAAATAAGTACAATGGGCTTGTGGGGTACTTTAAAACCAATTTACGTCATGATATGGCATGATCATGCAAGAATGATATGCATTTTTGTCTAAGTCCTTATATCACCAGCTCATGTGGCATCGTAAATATCAACCTCCCCTGCTTCCAGGCAGCGCTGGTCCCACATCCGGTGCATCACCCGAAGAGACAGCTGCACCCGGCGAAGAGGCATCTGACTGCAATTCCAACTTCGCCTCACCAGGCGCACCGTAGGCATCAAATCTGGAAAGACGCTCCTTGTAGTCTGCACTTGCAAGCAAATATGTTCTGACATCAGAATACAAAAAGCCTGAACAGGGATTCCTTCCCAGAACGTCATGTTTTGCAAGACGTTCCCTTGCTAGAATGATCCGTACTTCGTCTGGGGGTGGTCATTGTGGGACCAGAGAAAACTCTTGATGCAAGACACAACAACCAAGTTTGACAGTGCGACCTCTGCCTTGATTGTACAGACCACGCACGACTTTTCGTTCCGCCAACACTGATATGAAGGCTTGCCTGCATTGGCCAAAAGCTATCAAACCGATCATGAAACTGACCTTTCTCCAATCCCCAACCAGGTGGTGGAACCCCCGCCTCTGAATTCAGACATTGAGCTACCTCTTTAAAACGGCTTGGGTGCGGTTTGTAAATCTCAAAAGAGTACTGACAGTGTTTGTGCAGGGAAAAGTACTGGTTTAAGCCAAAGCGCATCCAGATAAAACCTTGAGAATAATTAGCAAACCCATGATGGCCTTGCGTTAATTGACATCAAGAAAGAGATCACCAGCCAAGCAAAAAGGCGGTTGGACAGCGAGAGTAGTGCTGGCAGGAGTGTGCATTCTAGTGACAGATGATAAACTTTTCTCAATTTGTCTGCATATGCCGGCCAAATATTTTGGGGAATCGAGTAGACCGGAACCCGCCAAGGTCATTAAATCATGCACATCAACCCATCGAGCAGCAAGAGATTGACAGCCAGACTAAACCACTGCATGCAACTGTAAGTGAAGGGCGGAAGGGTGATTTGTTTTCCAAGGTTCGGCGCGGCCTTTTTGTTTTCCTAGGTTCGGCGCGGTGGTCCGGACCCAGAAAAGCAACACGCAAAAGCATGAGTAGGTTGACCAAAAGAACATCTAAACTTGTTGCTTAACTCTAAAATTGTCTTCCCAAAAAGCTTGAAGTCCAGAAATTGAGGGAGTCAAACTCTTGCCAAGGCACGCTTCCAATGCAGCGCTGCGCCTTCTCAGACCACGCGCCCCAAACACCAGCCTGGCGTCGACCGTGGAGCGTGAGCAGGGCACCAAAAACAAAGGCTTCCGAAAATGACACAACCATACCTTTCTGCCAAGGGGGTCTAAGAAAAAAACCGGCAAAGAAGCTAACACCCTCATCCAAGGTGACAGTTCTCCAGTAGCTTTCCAACGTGGAATTCCCCACTTGTTCCATGTGTGTGTGTGTGCGTGTGTGTGTGTGTGTGTGCCCTTTTCCTTTCTTGAACAACACTGCCGAGACAACAGGAGCCTTTTGCAAGGCTGACAATGGTCAAGGGTCCTGCTTAGGTGCACCTGCAGGCTGCTATGACCCGCGATCTTTGCCCGTTTGACCCCCTACAAGGTTACCTGCTGGTTTGTGGGAAAACACACATTTTCCAAAGGTGAAGGGTCCAATATGAACTTACATAAATTAAACACCAAGCTTATTTCATGGGCGTTGGACGTGAGACAATGCTGGAGAGGCGCTGAGTCACTTGCAAAAAGAAGGACTCCACAACCAGAGGAAAGGGGTGCTTGCAGAGGGCCAAATGTGGGCGATGGGGCGAGGAACACCTTGTATATATATACATATATATATATATATAAATAATTGTACACAACTTCCCGCGTCAGATTCAACAACGGCACAGAGGAGCGGATTTGCACACAGTGGCAATAGAAAAAACAAGTGGGAACCAAGGTGTAATCGGGCGCGAAGATGGACCCCCAACCAACTTCTTGAAAGGACGCAGGATCTTCCAGGGGACGTAACTTGTGATTTCGGTGGAGCGAATTTTCCCCGTGTGGCTCCAAACATGACCGTCAGAGACTACAACCCAGTCTCATGTGAGGAGGAAAGGTGCGTGTCCAACCGAAAGTCACTGGCCTTTTCCAGCTTGCCGATCTTCGCCTCGTTGGCGGCGTAGTTGGCGTGATAGGTCACTAGATCCTCGAACCACAAAGCACTCGGTGTTGGAACTGATCGGACTATGGAACCGGTAAACCCACAAACAGCACTCTGCGATGGTAATCCAGTTGATTTCTAAAACCCCGAGTGGGTTTTGATTAATTAGTGCTATGGGAATCCAGTTGCTCTGAGCTATGAAATCCCTGCTTGGTTTTGACTGCGCAACTACAAGTTTAGAGGGAATCCAGATGCCTTGGGGGCCAACATCCTCTATAATCCGCGAGCTCCGGCTGGACATTCAGTTCACACCTCCGTTTTCCTAGGCTGTTGGGAATCCAGTCAACAAGCCAACTGCAAGCAATCGCTGAAGGCTGTCTTTCCTTGGGCGCCGCTTGCACCCAGCCGATCTTGCGCTTTACCAGGGGGAACGGCTCCAAGGCGAGTGCCCTGGCAACCCTCGAGCTAAGTTTGCAATTTTTCAGGCAAGAAAGTGTGAAGCGCTCCTGTCACGCGCCGGGAGCTCGTGAGGCAGCGCGCAACCCAAGGGCCCAGCGAGCGCCATCCATCTTCAGGTGCTCAAGGCCACGGTGAGTCTCCACATGGAACTCCCCCAAAATTGGCTTTCAGTTGAACTCCCGAGAAAAACCGACCCCAAACAAAGAACCCAAAAGAAAGACAAGCCCATATTTTGTTGACCTAGGAGGCTTTGCACCGCAACGCCTGGCACAAGGGGGAACACCTGCTACCTTTGAGCGGTCAACGCTTGAAGGCAACATCACCACATGGCGAACACGCCAAAACAATGTCGCGGGCTTATTGAACGTTTTAACGAGTCCGGGTTGCCCATGTGGATTTGACAGTGCTTTCAAGATCTGCCCTGCAAAATTGATTTTCGAGCCCTAAAGGGGTTCCTTCAGAATGAGCACCCTCTCATAGTGCCTTCGCGACTCCTCAAAACTGAGGGTCCCAAAAGTTGGTGGATTTACATTTGGGTTTCCATTCAATCCATGCTGAAAACTTGGTCCAGACTCTTCAAAGCACCACATTGGTGCTACTGGTACCTTAATCGCGAAACGGTGCATCCTTTACGCCGCATAAGGATTAGTGCCAAAATGGGAGGATTGCCCAGCTCCACTGGGCAGCTCCCCTCAGCAGCTGATGGGAGTAGAATTGATGCCACTCCCACAGCGAGGGAGGAATCCTCCCACCTCACCGGATGCCCTCCCGGCATCATGGGTGAGGAAGGAAAGTAGCGAAGATCAGCTTGATCAATTCGCTTTCGACTGAGGGGAAGACCCGGTTCTCAGTCGGGAATTGCGGGTCCGGATGAGTAAGTTCATCCGCCCATGTGTTAAAGTCGCGCTTCACATGCGACGGTCCTAACATGACCTGGTGGTCATGCAGTGTTAACACAATTTCCATGAGGATGGCCGCATTGGGCATCCTGCGAGTGGAATCGTTAAGCAGGGAGAAAACGTTTCCCTGGTTATCACTAGCAACCAGAATCCTAGTGTGAGAAGCCGAGCCGGCTGCACAAAGCAGAACAGCCCTCACCAAAAGGAGGAGGCCGAAGAGCTCCAAGGCCGCTATCGCCCGCTGCGGGTCCCCAGTAGTGAAGGCCCACGGCTCGCCCTCCGGTGTGATTCTGTGTTGGAACCACTTCACTCGGGACTTGTCGGGGTTGGGCACGTCCGAGCACCAACCACCAACCCATGCATGGTCCGCCTGTTTGCCAGCTCCCGCATCAGATGCCCCCGTCCATGGAAGTGTGGGAGCAAATGGAGATGCCAGTGGGAACCTCTGGTTGAAGAGCTTCCCCAGAAGGATGGCCAGAGCACGAACCAGCTTCGGTGGCCTGCCCGAAGTGGTGCAGGCCTTCTTCCAGCTCCAAAAGGGCTGGAGGAAAGGTTTCGTCAATGGACACGCCGAAGTAGCCCATTGAATCCGGCCCAGGGCTTGTTCCACCTCCTTGCTGGTAAAGATGTCCCCCTGGGCCAGCCGTTTGAGAGTGGCCAGGATTATGACGTGCTTGACTGGAGCCAGCAGCACACAGGGCGTGATTGGGTCCACCACGAATCCCAACCAGGTATTGACCGGGGAGAGCGCCGTCTTCTTCCAAGAAAGCGGGACTCCCAGCGCCAGAAGAGTGGCCAGGATGGCTGTGGCGTCCCAGTCCGCCCTGCTGCATCTGAGGACCCAGCAGTAGTCGTCCACAAAGACTAAGTGCCAGTCCACCTGAGGGAAGATGTAGTACAAGAGTCTGAGCACCAAGGATGCCTTTCTTCCCCAGTACAGTTGTGCCGAGGCCATGCCGTACGTGCCCACTCTATTGACCCACCACCGGTTCTGGATGCAGGCCACCTGGTATTTCCAGTCTTTCTGGAGCACTTTTATGCGCCTGTGGGCCTTGGTGACATCCGCCTTGAGGATGATGAAGGTTTCCCCCTGTGTCGGCGGCTGCCACGTCAGGGGTTCCCCCCTGCTCCCCCCAGGGCGTTCCGTGCCTGGGGGGGTTGGGGGGAATGGGGCCCTCATCCGCCTGCCCCTATCAGAGCCCTCCCACCTGGGGGCAGGCTGGTGCTGTGGGGGTCCCTCTCAGGGCCCTCGGCACCTGGGGACTGCCCCTGCACCGGCTGGTGAACATCCCGAGGTTCCTCATCAGTGCCCGAGGATGGGGCTCGGAGTAGATGAGGATGGTCCGCCGCTGTCCTGAGCCAGTGGATGGCATGGAGGCAGTCTCCAACCATCGGTGCGGTGGTCTTCTCCTCCGTGTGAGCCTGGATGTGTGCGTTTGCTCCCCCTTTTGAGCCATCATAGATCGTCCTGATCTTGTCCGACTCATCAATCCCTGCATCAATCCCTGCAAGGGGGCCCGGGCAAAGTTCCTCCGGTTTGCAGCGGCACCTCTCTGCCGCCTCGGAGCGAGTGAAGGGCCCGTCCACCATGTCCAAGGCTCGTTCCTCGTAAAAGGTTGATTCGATTTTCTTGGCAAAGAGTTCAGCCGTTGGGTAGTTATCATGAGCCACGGGCGGGGGGGGATCTTCCCCCAGCCAGGCTTCTCCCTTAAGCTCCTCCTTAGTGGGCCAAACTCCCGGGGAGGTCAAGGTAGGGTCCGAGACTCCCAAGGGGACCCCCTCTTTCAGTGTTAGGGGGAACTCCCAATCAGGGTCACCTGAAAGGGATGCCAAGTGCGACACTAAGTCCAGGAGGAAGGGTTGTCCTGGGCATCGTTCATGGAGGTGCCTCGGTCCTAGGATAGCCCGCAGCTCCTCGAGGTCGGCTTCCTGGAAGGGGTGTGTGGTGGCACCTGATGCCAGGGACATTCGGACCTTGTCAATCCAGGGCCGGGTAAGGGTCATGATCAGGGCGCCCAAAGTAGCCAATGGGGAAATTCTCCGAAAAGGGGGGTTGAGCCTCCCTGGGGAAGGTTTTCCCCCCCCATCCCTCAGGGGGCGTGAGCGGAAACCCAATTGGACAATCGCCACCCGGTCAGTGAGGTGTGGGACCCTGAAAGCGGGCAGGCATTCGGGGCGGTCCAGGACCTGGTCCCCCTGTCCCTCCTTCCCCAGTTGTTCCGCATCTCCGGCCATCGGGGGCATGGGAGATGGGAAGTCTGGGTTCATTGTTCCACGAGGGCTTACGGTGTCTGCCTCAGGGTGGAACTGCCCGTGCAGGCGGGGCTTCGGGGCGTTCTTGCCTCCGGGCTTTGAGCCCTGGTGTGATGAGGAGGGACCGCCTCCTTGACTGGGCCCCCGTTTTCCCCGGGGGGAATGGCCTTCCGGGGGGTCCGACCCCCGCCCCTTAGGTGGTTCCTTGGGGTTTCCCGGAAATTGTGAGGGGATCCGGATGTGCCCCGGCGCTGCGAGTGACACAGCGATGGCTTTGGCCAGGCCTGCCATCATATCCCAAGGGTATCTGCTAAGAGTCGAGGACTCGTTGGTGCCCACATGTGACTGATGCGTGCACCGCATTTGATCCCAGTCCTGGATCGGGAGATCCGTGGCCAGCGTAGTGGCCTTCTTGACCAGCTGGCCCAGGCGGCACTGGTCGAAGGAGATTGCTGTCAAGGAGTTCTCCTCCATCCAAAGCTGCCCCTCCTCTGTGATCCAGAAGGATGAGCATTCCTTGGCTTTGGGCAGCGAGCTGCTCACCACTGGGTCCTCCGGGTGTTCCAGGAAGGACCTGGGCCCTGGCAGAGAAACCGCCGCTCGTGAGGCCCTTGCCAGGCTGGTGATGTACATCTGTCTCAGAATGAGGATGCTGTCATCATCAAGTTGAGTCTGGGCGGCCTGGTCCAGGTGTGGAAGGCCCCAAAGTGTCTCTGGAGTGCGCCCTCGCACCGGGGTGGGAGCCCCCGGTTTTGGTATGTGGCGCAGGATGGACCATGTCCTGCAGTTGGGTCCTCCTCCAATGAAGACCACTCGGCCCTGCTTTGCTGCCGTGCAAAGAGCTCCATACAGCTCGGGTTGGAGCATATCGTGGTCCCCTTTTGGTCCAGACCGTAGGATGTCTACCGCCACCACCATGCTGGAAAGGTGTGGGTAGTTGGCATGAAGACAGCTGTCCAAGGAAGTTGGGTCTTCCTTGCCTGCATAGAGCAGGACAATGATGGGCCCACTGGATGGAACTTTGGGCGATGTGCCCTGTGTCCATCTCAGCCGCTGTACCAGACGCTCAGGGATGTTCTCCATCCACGGGAAGATGTCCAATCCCGGTGACGGCTCCGTTGGACTTGTCAGGGGGGTAGCTGAAAGGCGTTGGCCCCCTTCATTCAGCCCCACCGAGCTCTTGTGGAAAACCACCGGGTCCTGCTTGATGATGTTGGGCGCCGGAAGTGGGATCGGCTGCTTCCTGGGAGTGTCCCTTGGCGTTGCGGTGTGCTGCCAGTCATCCGGCACTCGGGCCTTCTGGGTGCGGCCCCCCGTGTCAGGGCCCTCGGCACCTGCGGGGAACCGTCCCGTCCCCGCCATATCAGGGCCCTCGGCACCTGTGGCTCGGGACTGAGGCGCCGCCGTTGTGCCGGTTGTGTGGCTGTTCTGATCACGGCGAGGGCGTTGTGCACGCTGGTTCTGCCGTCCCCATCCTTGTTCCGCCGAGGATGGCCGCCACCTGGCCTGTCCCCCCCCTGTGTCAGGGCCCTCGGCACCTGCAGGAGGGGGCTTCTGTGCCTGCTTGGGGCGTTTGCGCCCCTTCTCGCCCCCCCGGGCCTTATCAGGGCCCTCGGCACCTGAGGCCTCCCGGGGGGTAGGGGTCAGCGCCCCTAGTCAACCCGGGCAGTCCTGCGGGAGGTGGTCCCCCAGGCAGATGCGGCCCATTGCCAGGATGAGGTTGCACTTGTGGGTGCGGCCGCAGTTGCCCGGGCAGCGCCCGCGCATCCAGTTGTTACAGAACTGGTTCCCTTTCGGGTCGGTGGCTGCCTGCTTGTTACCGCCCCGGGACGCCTGATTGTTCGGGTGGGGGGTCTTACCCTTCCCTTTGTTCCCAGGCTTGCCCTTGGACTTCCCCTTGCCCTTGGACTTGTTCTTGCCCTTCTGAGGTGGTGCGTAGTCCATGGATGTCCTGGTTGATGGGCGGCCCCTGGAAAAGGTCTTGATCTTCTCATAGACCTCACGTGTCCAGAACAATGTGTCCTGCCTGACCGACAGCATGGCCGCCTTGAGGGTGTTGCCCTCATGCATCTTCTCGTGAATCTTTCGCCATGCGTTGCGTTCGGCAATTGCCAGGACGTGGTCCTCTGGCGGGCCCCCGATGTCCTCACCATAGAACCACTCGTACCAGCTCTCCAAGTCCTCCCGGGTGATGTCGAACTGGCCGAACTGCGGGAACGAGAGGACGCACATGAGGAGGGTGTTGCGGAACACCGCGTGCATCCTCTCGAGCTGGTGGCGAGTTTTGGGCTCGCCCCGCTCTTCCACCTCATCCTCCCGGTCCCAGCCATCAACCGTGCTCTTCTTAGTGGTCTTCCATGGCCGTTCTCCTGGCTCCGGGAGTGCGCTTACCAGGTATTTCATGGGGATGAAACCGATCTCGCCTCCTGCGCAGAGCTTGAACTGGCGCTTCACCAGCTGGTCGCTTCCTTGAAGGGCCAGCTTGGGTTTGGTGAGCTTGGTCTTCTCCTCCCAAACCCTCTCCAGCTGTCCCCGTTCGCACGAGACCGTGAGATTCGGGGCGGTGTCCCCGGGCGTGTGTGGCCCGGGTCCCGCTGTTGCATGCGCCCCAACTCCCATGGATCGTTGAGCCGCGTGAACCACCTGGAACATGCGGGCCGCGATCAGCCGGGAGGTCACATCCGTGTAGTGGTGGTTGTTGGGGGCGAAGCCCAACTCCCCCGGCGCCGTCTCCCTTGCACGGTCGGGCGAGTCCCACCGGGTCGCGAGGTCCTCCATCGAGACAAAGCCCTCATCCGACAGTGTCGCTTGGATGAACCACGGGATGCCCTTGAGGACCATGAGGTTCCTGGCGGTCTTGTGGAGCTTAGCCACTGCGTCCGTGTACACTCCAGGAACTTCCTGTGGTGGTGCCACCAACTCATCTGGTGTCGCCGCCATGGTGTGGGTGGGCGGGATTTCAAATCACAAGACAAAAGATCAAAAGGTCCACTTGAGCCAAAATGGTGGCCCAAGTGGATACTTATTAAGAGTCAAGACAAGCGACCACCTACGGTTAACGCTTTAGCCCAGACTCTTCAAAGCACCACATTGGTGCTACTGGTACCTTAATCGCGAAACGGTGCATCCTTTACGCCGCATAAGGATTAGTGCCAAAATGGGAGGATTGCCCAGCTCCACTGGGCAGCTCCCCTCAGCAGCTGATGGGAGTAGAATTGATGCCATCCCCAACGAACGGATCGCATCAGCTGCCAATACCAACGGACGAGCTGGTCGTTGGGGAGGTCCTCCCTCCACGTATGCCGTGTGGTCCCGCTGTCGCATTTCAGGGCCCTCGGCACCTGTGCGTCCAGCGGTCCGGCTGCGGTCCACCCGGTGCGGACCCCGTCAATCCGCCGCCTGGGATGCCCGTCGGCACCTGTGTCCCCTGGTTCCCGGGGCACTGGCCCCCTGCAATAGGGGTGAGAACATCTCAGGGCCCTCGGCACCTGTGTCTCCCCCCTCCAGGCCCCTTCGGGGTTGCGTGTCAGGGCCTTCGGCACCTGCGCTCCCCGCTGGCTGCGGGGCTGGGCCGCTGGGGGGGTGCCGGGGGGGGCGTATCAGGGCCCTCGGCACCTGCGCCCTCTCCCCCTGCCTCCTTGCCTTGAGGCATGGGGGGGAGCGTGTCAGGGCCCTCGGCTCAATTTCCGGGAGGACGACCGCCTCCTTGTCCGACTGAGTGTCCACGCTCTCGTCGGTGTCCGAGGAGAGGGAGATGGAGGCCTCGGAGTCCTGTGCTGCGTAGGGCTCCACGGCCATCCACGTGTTCGGGAAGGTGAAATGCCGGAAACATCTGGTGCATCCCAGGTACACCTCCGGCTCAGCATGGAAGTCCTGCTCCGCCAGCTCCGAAATCTTGAGCGGTCCCGGCCTCCAGCCGCACCCCACTGTGACTCCATCTGTGTCCAGTAGGTGCATGCTGTAAGCTTTGGTGGGACCCTTTCGGGCCGTGGTGGCTACCACCGTCAGTGGACCCCGAGGCGGGGGCACCTCATCCGCAGCCATCTTGGTGATGGCCGGCTTGTTGGCGGGGATCACATCCCAGCTGGCATTCGAGGGCGGTGTGTCCGGGACTTCCTTGAACAAGGCCTTCGGTGAGGCCGGGCACTCCACCTTGTCCTCCCAGTCCTCATGTCCGAGGTCGACTCGGACCGCCCTTCCTGCCTCGAGTTGCATGGACGGGAGCTTCTGGAGGACCTGGTCCCAGATGGAGCACACGTGTCGCTTCTCCCGGGTGTAGACATCCGCCGTGGACTCCTTGAACCAGTTTCCCAGGTACTGGCGCTGGTCCCTCGGTGTGCGCCTGGAATGCCCAATCCGGCATGAAGACCCGGAAGGAGTACCATGAGAGTTCAGCCACGTCCTTGACTGGCGCGCCCTGCTTCCCCAAGGCGTCTTTGAGCCACCTCAGGGACCTGTCTGGGGTTCCTGGGCGGGGGATGAAGCCCGTCCTGTCCTTGTTGATCGTGGGGATCAGGTAGTCCATCTCGCGGAACTCCTCCGAGGCCCTGAATCTCTTCCACCACCGCTCCAAGGGGATCCACCATCTGGCCCCCGAGAAGGAGAACAATGGGGCGATGAGCGGGACCGGGTTCCGTTTGATGGCCACTGCCGACGTGGTCTTCGTTTGCCAGGCCAGCAGCTCCAGGGTGTTGCTCGTGGACTTGACCGTCTGCGGCGAGGTGTGCTGCACGTCGTTGAAGCGCGCACTGCAGGCCAGGTTGAACCTGGCCATCGCCATGATGTACCTGTCCACTGCTTTGGTCAGCTCCGGGACCCGGTTCTCCGGCGGGGCCCCTTCTGCCCCTTGTTCCAGGGCCCAAACAATTGCCCGGGTCGGAACCACCGCCTTGCGCTGTGGCTTGACCTGGGTGTCCACCAGCGTCTCCTGGATGGCTTTCCGCTTCTCCAGGAGTTGTTTGTGTTCGTCAACGTTGAGCATGCCGAGTTTAATGGAGAGCCACTTTAAAGTGCCCCACCACTTCTGGAGCTTCGCCGGGGTGACCTCCAACGTGACCGCCTGGTTCATGAGGTGCCGGACGTCGCCGGCCGTCCAGGGGAGGTTCTGGAAGCCGATCTTGCGCATGCCCTCATAGGCCAAGCAGTGTGCCCGGATGGTACGGAACCGGGCATCACCAAAGAGGTGGCCAAACTCCTCCAGCTCCCTGGCCCCCATCACCTGGTGCATGTAGGGGATCTGGTGCCGGAAGGGGATGAAGTATCCCAGGAGGCGTTCCAACCACCTGGCCCTCAAGTGTTGTTCCAACGCTCTCTGAGATGTCGGCAATTGGGTCTTGATCTTCCCTGGTTTCCAATGCCGCCACTTGTTGGCCACTGCCAGGACATCCGGGGCCTCAATCGATCCGGAAAGGATCCACTCTTCGCGGTCCCGGATGGCCTGTTCCATTTCCAGTGGAGAATAGGTGTGCGATTGCCTGGCGCCTGCCGCACGAAACAGAAGTTGTTGCAGGGTCTTAGTAGCGAGCTCCAAATCCGCCTCCTCCAGCGGTTGTGGTTGGGAGCCGAGTATCCTCGCGAGGATCAAGTTGTAGGTGTCCGAGGCCACCAGGACGTGGTTGCCGTCAGGTGCCAGCCCCACGATCCGTGTCCACGGCCGCGGGTCAAAGACCACCGCATCCGGGTTGGCGACCTTGTCCTTTTTGACCCATTCCAGGCAGCACGCCACGAGGATTTCCCCGTCCGACTGCACTGGTGCAAATCCAAGGTCATGCAAAATCAACTGGAGCGCGGTTGGCGCCCCTAGGAAGGTCGTCCCAAACGGGGAAGGGAGGCGGGGCCTCCACATCATCATGATCCACTCGAGCCGGGGGCCTAGTCCCTAGGTGCAAACCCCAACCAAACAACAGGGGGCCCCCCAAAACCCCGGAAAGTCAACCCCGAAACGGAGGAAACGGGGGAAAAAGGGGGACCCAGGGAGCCGCCCCGAAAAGGGAAAACCAAACAAGAGAGGGGAACCAAGGCGCACCCCGGATCAGCCCAAGCCGCGCCAATTTTCCTCGCCTGGTGCAAGTCTGGGCCTGCGCTGTTCCCTGGGGGGGGATATCAGCGCCTTCGGCAGCTGTCCCCCCCCCGGGGTGCGCTGCGCATCCGTTCCGGATGGCCGCGGTCCTGGATGGTGTGCCGGAAGATGGCGTTGTCCCGCATCATCACGCGGCCCCCTTCGCGATGTCATCGATGCGCTTGAGCGCAGCAGCCTCCGGATTCCGCAGAATCAGCTCCCAGATGGCATTGGAGACGTGGCCTGTCTGGGTGGTCTGGCTGAATCTGAACCTGGGCACCTTCTGGTCCACGATGGAGACGTCCCGCAACGGGGCCGAGGGCTCCACCCGGCGGTAGTACTCCAGCCGCTCCTTCACCCAGCGGTTGTAGAGGCCCTCCGGCGGCTCGTCCAACACCAGCTGCAAGATGGCCTTGCCGGCCCGGATCTGGAGGAGGCGGGTGCCCCCTCCCCCGGCACGCCAGTACCCCTTACAATACTTGCACATGTAGCCCCCCCGGGTCTCCCCTTTTGTCTTCGGGATGAGTTCCCACGGGGTGACGGAGCTCAGGACCAGGCCACACTCCATGTGCGCCCAGAAGACATGCTTCATCTCCACCGGATAGTTCTTCTTCCGGTAGTCCTTACCCACCACGTGGGGGGGTAAACGATCCCCTCAGGATGTCAGGGCCATCGGCACCTGTCCGGCACCCAGGGGCAGGGGTCCAGGCCCATCAGCTTGATCATGTCGTTGGTGTAGCCGAGCTTGCGGTAGATGGAGGGGGCCACTGAGTCGGGGACTGCGCCGACCCACCACTGCTTCGTGTTGCAGCGCCAGTTGACCTTCACCTCTGCCAGGGCCCCCGGGCCTCCAATGCGGTCCATGAGGGCCTTGTACACCTCTGGGAACTGCTGGAGGCTCTCCACCGGGACCGAGATGCGCTCGTCGCATACCGCCCGCAGGATCATCTGCTCCTTGGAGTCCGCCACGTCCTGGACCGGGAGCTGCATCACCTCCGCCGGGGTGTCCGTGAGGAAGGCCCGGGCCGCGAGGACCTTGCCCATGGCCCGGTAGACCAATCGCCACTCCGGTCCTGTCTGCGGAAACGGAAGGCCCTCCTCCTTCAGGAAGCACCGCGCGTCCTCCTTCAGGGTCTCCCAGCCCTCCAGGCGGGTCTGATTCTGGGCCTTGTTTTTCGGGCCCCGCTGCCTAGGGCCCTGCAGCAGTGGCAGAGACTCCCAGACTCCCCAGAGCTGGCGCAGGGTGTAGCTGTGCCCGAACATCCCCAGTAGGCCTGGGAGTGTCCAGGACGAGATCTGGCGCGTCCAGTGGAAGTCCTCATCCGGATCGTGGGGGGCAGCCCAAAAGATGGATCGCAGGTTTGCAGGGTAGGGTCGGTCCCCCGCCTTCGCCTGCTGGTTCAACTCATCAACGGAGTACCTGGCCCAGGGGAGTCCACCCACCTGGTGGTTCCTGGGATGCGTACCCTTCTCCAACGCCTCCGGATTCACCTTGGTGAGGTTTTTCGCCCAATCCGGGACGTGTACCGGGCCCGGTCGTCGGACCCAGCGGCCCGCAAAGATACGGACCTCTCCGACCCGTTTGCTCATCATCCAGCGCAGGACCGAGAGCTGCACCTCCGGGTCCTTGGTGTCCAGGCCCACCGGGGTGGCGGACGGCTTGTCAGGGCCCTCGGCACCTGAGCTCGTCACGCCAGAGCCCGAGGCTGGGGGGATGGTGGGCGGCCTGTCAGGGCCCTCGGCACCTGGGCGCGCCGCACCAGAGCCCCCCGCCTTTGGCATGGGGATCCCTGTCAGGTCCGGCAGATCTGACAGGAGGGCCGCCGGGAAGGGATTCCTACCCAGCGAGATGACCGCCTTGGCCTCAAGGTAGGAGTCCGTGAGGGATGTGAGGTCGTCCATACTGAAGTCCCTCCATGCCGTTGTCGGCTCGAAGACTGGCGACCCGGACCTCACTAGGCCACGCACTGAAGGGAGGCGTGATGGGCTCGAGCATTCTGGTTTCGAGGGAGCCCTTCGCCTGTCTGGCTTGGTGTTTCGCTTTCGCCTCCTCCGCAGTGGTCTGGGCCTGGAGGAGCTCCGGTGTGGGTCTCCCCCAGTCCGCACCCAGCTTGTCCAGCAGCTTCTCACGGAAGAGGTCCAAGTCCAGGTTCTTCAGGAGCAGGCCTCCATCACCTCCTCCGTCAATGGCCCCCCCTTGAAGTTCGTGGAGGACCGCCGCGGAGCGCTCCACCGCTTCCACCTGGTCCGCCTTCTTGGCCTCCTCCTGGGCGATGGTGGTGGCGTTGAGCCGGGTCTGAATCTTGAAGGCCTTCACCGCAGACGGGTGGAAGGCTCTGCATTCCTGGCCCTCTTCCTTGTCGCCTGGCAATGGGGGCCTCTCCCCCGGTGGGGCCGTCAGAAACTCCTCGTCCAGCTCCATGGGGCAGTTCCTGATCACCGCCCGGACCGAGGAGGGGACGAAGTCCGAGAAGCTGGCCTGGTCCGGGTTCTCGCAGGCCATCGGGTCGGTGGCCAGCTCGCTGACGTCCACCGAGGCACTGAGCTTGAGGTCGCGGGCCCGGTCCGTGTCAGGGCCTTCGGCACCCGCGGACCGGGCCGCCGTCCAGACCGCATTGCCCTGGTCATCCACCGTCAACTGCCAATGCGTGCCCGCCATCTCCAGGGTGGCCGAGTTGGTCGCCGTGTCAATGGGCTCCGTCTTCTTGCCGCACCCCATGCACTTCGTGGCGCCCTTCTTCACCCAGGGCATGGTGCAGCAGGGGCAGATCCAGGATGTGGGCACCTTGCCCAGGGGGCGGTTCTCCAGGCCCCCGTACCCCAAGCCAGCGCGCTTGCCAACCTGCTGTCCCGGGGTGCTGAGCCGGGCCTCATGCTCGTACTTCATCTTGGCGATGTAGAAGGCCTCCACAACGCGCTCCAGGCCCCCCTGCTTGAGTTGGGGGCCCTCAAAGCCTCGCAGGAGCCGCTGGACGTCCTTGGCCTGCAGTCGGCGGAGCCTAGTGGCCGTGGTCGCATCGAAGCAAGGGAAGTCGCCCGCCATCTGGTCGTCGCTGAACTGGTAGAGGCCCTCCGAGACCTTGAGGGCCTTGGTGAACACGCTCCCCCCCGGCGGGGGGGCTGCGGGGTTCTCATCCTCCTCCGAGGACGCCTGCTCCTTGACCTTCGCCATCAGCTCCCGGCGCCTCTGCCACTTGGCGTCTGCCCGGGCATCCAGGCGGGCCTCCTCCAAGCGGGCTGCAGCCGAGGGGAACCTGGGCATCGGCAGCTCCTTCTCGTCCTTCGCCAGGAGCTCCTCCATGGGCACGTCCTCCTCCGGCGGGTTCAGGAGCTCCAGGAACGCCCCTGGGGGGCGTGTCAGGGCCTTCGGCACCTGCGCCACCCCAGGGGCTGCATCTTCCATCGGCTCATCCTCTGCCTTGCGCTTGGCCGGGATAAGGGGGGCCTGCTCCAGCTCATCTGCGCTGGAGAAGAAACGCTCGTCAGGTGCCTGAGGGACCTCAGCAGCCAAAACGGTCCATCCTTCTTCCTCCCTCTTCACGAGGCTCGCCAGGTACTTTGCCATGGAGGCCTTTGCCTTAGCCTTGGCCTCTGCTACCGCGGCACCAGCGTAGGCGGGGGCGTACATGGCTTTGAGAGTAGGGGAAAGAAAGATTTCAAATCACAAGACAAAGGATCAAAAGGTCCACTTGAGCCAAAATGGTGGCCCAAGTGGATACTTATTAAGAGTCAAGACAAGCGACCACCTACGGTTAACGCTTTAGCCCACTTCTCCGGCACACACACACACACAAAATCGTCTTGTCTGACCCTATTCCACACCTTTGGTACCCTCACACACAGCCCACCCTTTGCGGCTGACCCCGAGCCGTCCTTGGGGGGCGACTCCCAGCCGGTGGGGTGCTGGAAGGGGTCCATGGAGCAGTACCTAGAATCAGAGTCGGGGGGGGGAGGCTTCTTGTGGGGGGCAGGAGGATTTGCGGTCTGCCATTGCCCACCTTGTTCCGCAGCTTGCGACCGGACAATAAGCGTTTCGGGTAGATTTAGCGTGCCCCCCCCCCCAAGTCAAAAGGCTCAACGCCGCGAATGCCGGCGTGACCTTGTTTTTGCCCCGGCTTTCTTTTCACTCAGCTTCCACAACTGGTCGTGTGTTTAATTTGGGGTTGCTTCAAAGGAGAGCCGAAAGGAACCCCCCATTTTGAGGGCGTTCTCCTATTCTGACACAAACCTACACCGTCTCTTACACCTCTCCGAGCCGCTGCATGGTGTCCCCCTCCGGCGCTTCGCAGGTGGCTCGCTGCTGGCAGAGCTGAGCGCATTTGAAGGTCCCGGGGCCTGCCTTGCCGCCTCACGAAAAAAGCAAGAGGAGCGGTGGAAGGCGAACCGAAACCGGACCCCACACTAAAAATCAATGCAGTTTTGCCCGGAAAAAGACATGACATGTTTATGATTAGGGGCAAAAAGGGAACTCAAAAGCAGGCATTTGGAGAGTTGATTTCTTGATTTGTTTGCCACTTCTTTTTAACTGGGTACCCTTTTTAGCGTGGCTAAGCAGGGAGTTGGGAAAGAGCTTTCATCATTTGGAGAAAGACGCAGTGTGCTTGGATTGGACACCTTTGGAAACCATCTCAACAGGGGTGTTGTTTTTTCAAAGGAACCCTTTGTCGTGGTGTGCGCTGGCCACTAAAGAAACAAAGCCCTGATATGTTGCTTGGGGATGGCCACGTCCAAAGGAAGCGAAAAGACTAGACTGAAGGGATCTTGCTTTGAATCGGTGTCAGATGCAGCCAATCAAAAGCCTACGAAGAAGCGCAGCACGCGAAACAATGGCTGTGATGCTCATATTCCAACAGGAAACCACTAACTTAACCATGAGCATGAACCCAGTGGTAAGCATAATGATTCTGGTGTGATACCACAATGGTATCTTACAGCAACATTTCCGTTGTCCCTGTAAGACCGGGAGAACTACAATGGAGAGGAAAAGCGAACATTGTTGATTCAATGTTGACATACCATTAGTGAAATATCTGGGTAGACAATACGCGACTTGATCGCTGCAGAATTCCCTTGAAGCGACCAAGCAGAAACCGAACACCAGGAGGTCATAACAAACACGACCCGCATAAGCGAACCAAATGATCTACGCACATTATCACTTGTTCCTACACGGACATAGAAAAGCCAGGCATTTGGCTGGTGGTTTGTGGTGGTGGCATTGTGGAAAGGATTGCCAACAACAGCACCAGTTGCCGAAATGGAGACTGCCAACAAATTTGGCCAATACCACTCGACCAAACCCAAGCCGCCCAACATCCCCAAGGAACCTTCCGGTGGCCTTCCAACCCCCCCGCGCCCCCCCCGCCCCCCGCCCCCCGGCGCCTGTGCTCCGAAGCTTCTGCATCACCTGCCAGAAGATGGGCTGATCCGCCCCGAGGCGCTCCCCGTAGCCTCAGCTAAAAACATAAATCCCATGGGCTGTTTCCCCCTGCTTGGTGCAGATGCAGAAGCGACCCCAACATGTTTGGGGTCCGATGTTGCAAACAAACGCAGTGAGATCGCACCTCCATGAAAAAAAGCAACAACGTAGCCCTCTAGAAGACCAGAAGGAATAATTACATGGCTCAAAGCCAACTTGGGTTTGGGCTTAGATCTGTCTGCCACATTATCGGACAGCTCGGCTGATATCAAAGGCTCACTCAAACAACAAATCTATGCAGCAACTGGCCCGTACATCATTTCAAACCGCCCAGTAGCGGCGGAATGCATCTTCACGTTGGCGATCAACCTCTAAGACGACGTCGGCGAATAAGGAGATCATCTTTGGATTGCGCTGCGCAGTCGCGTAGAAGAAGCCAGTATTCCCCCCATCGCCAGGAACGACATGGTCCTTGTTGGGAGCTTGCGAGAGCTCCTCTTGGTAGACATAGTCGTATCTGCTGCTTCTGATCAGATCGCCCAAATGAGCGCCTGGGTATGTCTCAAAATTATTATGAGACTTCCAGAACTGTTAGTTCCAATTATGGCTTCCCCTGAAAATTCAAATCCACTACACGGCTCCCCACAACAAGAGACTGGGACCCGCCTGGCGCAAAGGGGTCTTTGTGGAACATGTTGTCCGCATCTGTGAAGACCACACCCAGGCCCGCAGAGCGCATCATAGTCAGCACCTGAGTGATGGACCGTACAAAGGCGAACCCCTCAGTTGGTATCTTTGCAGTCAAGAAGCAAGAAGAACAAACAAAGAAACATGAAGCTGAAACCAAAACACAAACAGAAGGCTAATCAATCAAACAAATCACACGGTCAAATGGCAACTAAGGAAACAGCTGAAAAAGTGAACGCGACGTCACTTACTGGGACAGGGTACCATGAACATCTTGTTCCGTCCGACACTATCCAACTTGGCGCTGCCCCATCCATTCATGCCGCTCACCTTCTCTCCCATGGCCAGCATACCCCGGTCGCCCAGATGCTTGAAGGCATCCTCGTCGTTGGCGACAACTGCCCAATCTAGCCCATACCTTTCGGCATTGCACCGCCAGTTGTTGTAGATGGAGAAGTATGCATGGTTTGCGGCCGTCACCAGCACCACGTTGGCAAACTCGGGATGCGCCTGCTTATCCAGGTACACCCCCGCACGCTTCTTCACCACCTGGCTTCTTCATAAGTTGTGTCTTCTCAGGCCATGGTTGCCTTTGCGTTTGCCTCTGAAGCAGGGTCCAAGTCAAGTGGACGCAGTGTATCCAGCAATTATCCCGAAAATCCGAAGTAGGACAGACCGTGCACCAGTCTCCACCCTTTCCCTTGGCTGAATTTGAAGGAACCACTGCCAACAAACAGGAACATATTGACACTGATTGACATATATTGACATTCCAGCCCATGAACCCCCACCAAGATCAATGTTCAAGCGATTCCCTCCCAACAACAGGGCAAGAAGACACAGGCCCTCCGCCTCCACCATCCGACGCTCCTCCTCCTTGTCTGGCTGGAGCTCTGCGAGTGGATCCCGCACAAGACCTCGATTCGTCCAGCGTGGTCTAAGTCAAATCGGGCAATCCTGGGGGTGCTGGGAAGTTCCCCTGAAGCCTGAGGGCACGCTTCGTGGCGCGAAGTCCGTGGAAAACGCACAGACCGCAGGTCAATGATCCATTACGATGAGACGCACCTCAAAAGGCCTAATGACAAGCCAATCCCTCTATTCCCTCACCACACCACCAAAGGAAGCTTAAAAGCTTCTATGTTGAATCACCGAAAAGGTCCTTTCCACCGCACAAGCAAGTCCGGCATACTACGCAAGAAAAACCATCGCTCTTCTTCACCAACACACACACACAAACACAGAAGACAAACAACCAACAGGATGATTGACAACACAACCATTGCTTGAGTAAATGCACCTAGGTCTGATAATTTTGAGCTACCTGTAGACACCTCCCTTCCTCGAAGAGACTTATTGTAAATACAGGGGATGGCAACATGGCTGCTCATATCGGAATAGTTGTCCCTATTGAAGGCACGCCCTTCCCAACATTCCCCGCGGCAAGGCTGTCTGGCTTGGGCCAAAGACCTGTTTCGGAAAGCAAAGCCACAGTTCGGACAAAGTCATCTTGATTCAAAGCAACCATCACTCTATGGTTAGGGAAACCAGCGAGCAACAACACAGGCCAAACCAGAAATTGGGGAACTGGGAAGAATACTGCTCCGGGGGCCACATCTTCCCAAACAAGGTAAATTAGTTTCCTTGCTTATTGCCCATGCGGATGCTGCTTGAATAAGGGACACGCTGCATGATGTCTTTGGACACGGTACCAAATGAAATCCGGCGCCGCAATAGCATAATAGCCACAAAACATGCAATCTGGCATTTCAGGGCATGTATTACCCTGGAGAGCTCGCATGTTTTCCAAACTATTTTATGAATGTGTCAAATAGCCGGCCCACGCTCTGGCTGGCTTCCTTTAGCCTAGTCTTTGCAACAACCTGGACATTCCAACGAGCACTGTGCTCTTGTGCGTAGTTTCTGTGCTTGCCTTAGTTTACAATGCCCGCAAATTGCCATAAACGCCTCAGCAGTGAAACACACCCGCAAATGGCGCACAACGCCGGCAAAAAGCCGCACAACGCCCGCAAACAAGCACACAAACGCACATCCTCACAAAATACCTAAATCGCCAAACACGTCTTGAATCGTGAAACGCCCGGTAAAAAGTACGGCAATGACATGTCCAAAAGGGTAGCCTCCAAAAAGACGGAGCGGAAGTTGTCTCGCGCCCGTTTTAGGCGGGCCACAACTCTTCTTCTCCTCGGACCAAGCATCCCACACGCCAGCCTTCTTTAGCTTGCCAATCTTCTCTTCCTCAGCCATCCGACCCAAGAAACAGTGCATAGTCTTCCGTTTGACAAAAGCATACGCCCACTTGAGGGATTTCCTTTTGGGAGCCCTACGGGGGGTGTCATGCCATTTTCCAGGAGAGCAACTGCCGACTAGAGCATCACACCCTTTTGCATGTCCTCTTCTTGGGCGGCAATTGATTGGAAAAGAATCAACCGTTGGGAGTGTGTTTTGTCATTTTCTGAGGGAACCTCCAAAAACTTAAAATACATGTAGTGTCCCATTGAACAACAAGCTTAACAGCACCCGCCAAACACACATAGCCGATGCCTTTGACCATCTGTGCAGTTGCGCAAAGGCCAGTAGGCCTGTGGAATATGGGTAACCGTACTTGGAGACTCGGCACTTCTCAACGAAAGTGCCACAACACTTCGCCGGCTTAGTGAACCCCAAGGAGCCTTCATCAAGATGGTGTAAACCCCTCTGATCAAGGGGGAATCCTTGGGGGCGTGCTCCAACCATACCCTTCAAACTAGAATTACCAGCCTGTCTAAAACTAGAGCTACCAAGCTATACATGGGGTACGTGAAGGGGGGATGGCAAATATTGCAGATCCTCTCCCTGTCAGAATCCTCCGGAAAAGGGCGTGAAAAGGCCACTCAGCCCAAATCAAAACATGGCAAATTAAAACAAGACAAACCTAGACAAACCAAAATGACATTGCACACCTAGACAAACCGAGGCACATTAGCGGCATAGTTGGCGTGGTAGGTCACAAGAGCCTTCGGGGGCTCCTCCCAGCCAGTGGGATGCTGGAAGGGGTCCAGGGAGCAGTAGTCCATAGTGTCCTGGGCATGCGCCCATGACCGGAGCTTCTTGCGTTACTCCACCCGACCAAACAAGTTGTGTTGACTGGTCATGCGGAAATGCAGTGCTCTATTGGCCACATTGTATCCGCCCTTCACAGGGTTCTACCCAAAAAACAAGGTGGGTTCTATCGCAATTGCAGCCCTGCTTTGTTGAGTCAGAAAGGAGATTGCCCGAAAGTGCCACAACTAAATATCCCAAAGCCCCCTCCGCAGTCTGCAGGAAAGGATCCTGGAACCTTCATAGAAAAAGCGCATGAGGTGAGGAGAACCATTTCCGCATTTCCAGGAGGCCTATCACGCCTCACCAATTGCCCATGCATGAATGGAACATGTCAGGGGACGCTTCCCAAGTACTTGCCGCTAGGACCGCGGCCGGAATTAACGGCGCTCAGGAAGCGAAACCCAAGAGACCCAGTCCTCTCTCGGCGCCTTGCAGGTGGGGTTGTGCTTGCACAACCTGGCTGGACTCAATCGAGGGAGAGACACAAGAACCACGCACCAGGGGGAAGGACCAAACAACGAGAAGTGAGTCAAGTGGACTGGGGAGCGGTTCAAACCTTTCATATTATGTACCAATTTAGGGCCCTCTGTGGGATGGTGCAATATGTATCCCCCCCCCCCCCACCCCACCCCCCCTTGCTAGGCAGGAAGCAAGAGGTTGGCCACTGCACCGTGCATGTGAGGCACACCAAACAACACCAAACAACACCATACACACAAACACACACACACACACACAGACACGGACACAAACACTGATACAAACACAACACACACACACACACACACACCCATAGGTTGTTACATTGCTTCGCACGACCATTGCCTGCTCCTTTGCTCATTCTACCAGCAACACGCCAACAAGCAGCGCCGGACACAAACTAGGCACCCGTGCTTGATCCGTTCTCGAAGGAAACCAATGCGAAACTAAACTTTCAAGGAATCACTAGATTCTGACACCCGCCCAAAGAAAAGCAGAGAACCTCAATCAGTTCTGAAGAGCTTCGTGCAACGGTAGAATAATGATTCCCGCAAAGGGTACCGGAAGCAAATCAAAGCAAATGGGCCAAATGGGTGTCTTTTTCTAGGGCGATTCTTTTGGAGACGTTCCAAAGGCAAACCAAGAAGAGTCGACCCAACTTGGAGTTTCGCTTAACAAAACAAAAGGCTCGTTTTCCCTTCACCGTATCATTCAAGACAAGAAGTTGTGGCACGAAAGTCCCTTTGCGCGTCCTAACCTTCTCTTGGCTTCAGGGGTACAAGGGTCTGGACCCAATACGCCTTTCTCCCTCCCCCCAAAAAAAGAAAACCAAAAACACACTTCCAAGAATAGTGCAAACCAAAGGGCGCCCCCCGATTCAGTCCCTGTCTAACGCAAACCAAAGGACGCCCCGCCCAACCTCCACCCCCCGCCGACAGTCCCTGCCTCACGCACTTAAAGCCGCCCGGCCCGTCTTTGCCACTGCTGGACCGGAGCTTTTGCATGACCTGGACCAGCGGTCCCAAAATGCCATGGCAAGTCGAGCGAAAACCTCTGCTTCATTGCTTCAGACACCTGAAAAGCAGTGCAACCCAGTCACGGTGCGATCCAAGGACCCTAGAAATCCGCGAGAGCTCGAAAGGCAAACGGCCAAAAGCTGGGGTCAAGGTGGGGCCCCAGTATCAAAGGGCACCTGCCATCTGTTTGGTGAGCCAGTGGGAAACTCGGTGCGGTTTATAGAAAACAAATCGGCCACAACTTGCGCAGCTCTATGTAGCGTAGCCCTCAGGTTGGTTCCCACTGCAAAATATGTTCTGCAACATATGTCCTGGGGCGCTTGGTGATCACCCTAAGTTGTAAAAGAGTGTAAAGGAACTGATTTGACTCCCAAGATCATACAGGGAATCACACCATTATCAATTGCACCTGCGCTAACACATTCACACCTGCCAAAGGAATTGGACCGTTAGAAGATGTGTGCGTTTTCCGGCGACTTCCCCTTCTGTGATAGGTCATTCCATGGGCCAGGCATTGACTTGAACCCTCAGATTTCATGGCTTCCTGGAAAAGGGACGTGGGAAGGGAATGGTTCAAACAACTCTGGACTTGTCATTCTCTGGGAAACATCAAGAGACCCCCTGCAGGGATCGCTCAAATAAATAAAGCAGAAGAGAGCATACATTGTATTACCAAAAACAAATTAACAAGCAAACCAAATGAGCAACAAACCACCAAACACTTGGCCCACCCCTCCCGCCTGCCAAAAGATTGGCTGGTCCGCCCCCAGACGCTCCCCAGAGCCTTAGCGAGTCAGAGGAACAAGGGGACGCTTCCACGCTGCACGTGCCAGCGAGCGCCGGACAGGCGTTCAACCCTGTGGATCCAAGTAAGGAACCGGTCTTTTCACCGTGGCACATGGGGAGACGAGCATGTGGCCGGTTCGTGTTTGGACCCTGCCACCTTGTGCCGCCTTTTGGAGGGAGTACCAAAACGAGCCCAAAAATTAGAAGGAGTTGGTGCAAACAGCATGAGAACCAAAAGACCGGGCACCTGTTCATGTTTGGGGCTGCCCCCCTACAAACCTTAAGTACCTCTCTGGTGTTATGTTTCTGCCGCCTAAGGCGGGATTCCAACCCAGAAGGGTTGCCAGGGTGTCAACCCCAGTTTTGAGTTGACGCTACAAGAAAGCGACTTGGAGATGTCCCCCGTTTGACACACACACACACACAGCAGCTGATCTATGGTTCGACGTGTTGGATTGCAGGCTTGCGTGACTCTGACACAAAAAAGAAAGCTACGAAACAAAAAGAAAGCTTGCGCGTCTCTGCCCCGCAGGGTTGTTGTTTGTCCGTTTGGCACCGTTTCAGGCCAGTCAAGGCTCGTTGCTGCGACTGAGCAAAGCACTCTGTCACTTTGGGTCAACCAGCACCATCTGCACAAATCTGTTTGCGAGAATTGAGCTGGTGATAATTTGGCCATGTACCATGGTGTGGGATCAGCAAAAGGCAGCTTGGGGGCACAGAGTACTGTAAGTTACACGCTTCTGTCCAGGTGCCAACCTCGAATGAGATGTCTGTGTGTGTGTGGATTTGATATCCTTTCCAAGGTTGTTTTGAAGGGAAGCTGTGTTGGGGTCCGCCATATGTCCTTGCGACCTGTTCAGCTGGCCGCGTGAACCAGAATCTGCCGAGTGGCGGCGGAAAGACTCCTCGCGCTGGCGATCAACCTCTGCGACTACATCGGAAAAGAAGGACACCATCTTCCTGAGTGGCAGACATCTCACATTGGGCAGGTGGCCCCGAACCCACGAAATCTACATCCCTGTCATTCTCACAAGAGAAAGTGAGCAGCTTGGCCTTACCAACGGTCTCCACGAAAGAACGGCACGAAATAGTCAATGTAGGGTAATAGAAACTGAGAAAGGGCTCCCCAACAACATAGGAATCAATGCAGAAAGTTCTGGGCGTCTACCAATATAACAGTTCTTGACCCCACCATCTTGTCTGTTTGGCCACCTTCCACTTCAAGTCAGAAAGTCTTGATAGGGAAACAACATGAACCCTAATAGCCTTTTGGGCTGTTGCCAAAAAGCAACAGGATCCCAGCAACTCAGCTTGGCTTGATCTGCTTTTGATGCAAATTAGCTTCTGGTTGCGCCGCGCGGTTGCATAAAAGAAGCCAGTGTTGCCGCCGTCGCCAGGGACAACATGGTCCTTCAAAACTGCTTCCACTAGCACAAGCAGAGCAACGGTTCCCCTCAAGGCACCAAAGGAAATCCAAAACACGCGTCTACCTGAACCAGCCAGAAAACGAACACGCCCCGCCCTCCAAATCTCAAGTGCATTGCCATCTCATCATAGTATGCTCCGGCCGAACTACGCGTCCTTGTTGGGAGCCTTTGCAAGCTCCTCTTGGTAGACATAGTCGTACTTGCTGCTTCGGATGAGATCTCCCAGGTGAACGCCTTTCGCAAAGGGGTCCCCGCGGAACATGTTGTCCGCATCTGTAAAGACCACCCCCAGGCCCGCGAGGCGCATGATGGTCAACACCTAAGTTAAGCACTGGCCGGCAAGTGGATTAAAAAAACAAGGACGATGCACAACACCAAACAAACAAACAAACAAACAAACAAACAACAAACAAACACACATCACTGAAAGACACTAACAAACAAACATACATCAGTGAAATCACAGGACTGGAGCCAACTGAAAAAGATTCCGCCAATGAACACATCAAGCAGGGCACCATGAACATCTTGTTCCGTCCGACACTATCCAACTTGGCGCTGCCCCATCCATTCATGCCGCTCACCTTCTCTCCCATTGCCAGTATGCCCCGGTCCCCCAAATGCTTGAAGGCGTCCTCGTCGTTGGCGACAACTGCCCAATCCAGCCCGTGCCTTTCGGCATTGCACCGCCAGTTGTTGTAAATGGAGAAGTATGCATAGTTTGCGGCCGTCACCAGCACCACATTGGCAAACTCGGGATGTGCCTGCTTATCCAGGTAAACCCCAGCATGCTTCTTCACCACCTCGACCATTTGACGCTCTTCATCAGATGCGGAAGTATCTTTGACCTGCACGTCTCAGCGGGGCGAGTTGCGCAACCTGCTGTCTTTCCAACCCGTACGTCTGCACCAGCGCACAATGGCAAGATGTGTATATATGTCTCGTCATACGAGTACACATACATGTAGCGCAAACACATGAACAACAAATTTACCGGCATGGGCTCACATCCACGTCATACACTATGTGTTTGTATGTAGGTTGTGCAACGCTAGGAACATGTGAATGGAGTTTGTGTAGGCAAACAGGACATTAAGTGCCACACAATGCATGTATGTATACCAGTATATGTGTATGGGTGTGCGAATGCATGCATACATACATCGATTGTTGATTGCACCCGTAGAAACCATGGCAATAAATATATATATATATACACATACGTATGTATTACAACAATCAACATGTGCGGAACAAAACTTAATATGTACACAGTTTGCCACGTGTATATAAAAATATATAAAGAGTCAACATGCCTTCTTTTCCGCGCTTGGCAAGTCCATATTTGTCAGAAAAAAACAAAAGTTGGAAACAGATATGATCATTTCCGAAAGTGCTCCCTGCACTTTGGGGCCCGAACCTGCCTCCCTATCGCCAAACCGTAAGGGAGACAGGGCCCCCCACGATGATTTAAGAATCCTCTTGGGTCCCTCGCCAAACCAAGGGACATCAAGGCCCGAGCTCTGTGCGGGGACCCTCACTTTAACCTTTCCTGGCCAGATGGCCATCCTGGGCCGAAATAAAAAGGGTAGGGCCCCTTGAAACCCAGCACGCACCACTTTGTGCTCGCTCAAGCTGCGGCAGCTTGCTGCGGCATGCCTGTTTGTACACACATTGACAAACGGGTTCAAAAACCGATGATCCAATTGAAGCTCGGCCAACAAGGCAAGTCCCTCGTTCAAATAGACCCGAGCCGTCTTAGCGGCTTGCCACCGGCCCTGCACCAAAAGCCGGCCGAAAGAACCGTGACGCTGAAACCAACATGTTGCGCCTCCCCTGCGTAGGCTGTAAGGGCGGAACCCAAATGCCTCAAGATGAAGCTCCTTCAGGCGGGAGAAATGAGCGCGGTAAACACGAGGCAATCGACACAAATGTGAATGATCTGACTTCTGATTATAATGAATTGAAAACTGGCTGAGGACAACTGCAAGGAGCTCCCCTGTGCGCAGCATGGAGTAAAAGCCTAGTAGTAGCGACAGGGCCATGAGGTGCTCTCCTTCGAAGAGACATTTGCCCACCATGGCATGCAAAACGACCTCGGGCATGGGCGGCGCCCGGTTCGGAATTTCTGAAATGTTCCAGGTTTTAAGCAGTTGCCAAGATCCAGGCAGCATCCCCTTGAGTTTGGGATTAAAGTCCTGCAAGCTAGCTACCGTGTCGGAAGCAAGGGCTCGACCTGCACCTGTGGACCACAAGTGTTCCAGGTATTCTGCGACGAGGTCATCCAACAGCTCGCGCTTTCTAGGTACGTCTATACCTTCCGTATTCAAAAAGGAAAGGAACTTCCTCCGAGCCGCGTCAGTACAGTGAGATTCTTGAGAGACTCGAAATTGTTTTCTAACTCGAAGTCTTTCCTGCTGCGTGCAACCCTCAACGTGTTTAGCTACTTTACCCGTTTAGAGCGGCGACTCGGGTGGTCGGCCGGGTTCTGGGCAGTATGCACGTACCCCCGTGCAGCGGGCAGTTATTCAAGTCAACGTCCGTCGCAGCTTTCTACTCGAGGACCTGCCTCGGGAGAGAGCATGCAAACAGACCAAGGAGTCAGTTAAACGAAGGAATCTCTTATTTGTCTTGTTCTTCTTCTCACAGCGCCACTTGACAGCTGTTAAAATAGCCCGAAGTTCCAGCACACATTGGTGTGGTTGGTCAGAATGGCTTTGCCACTGCCAACCTGTAATGGTCCTCCAATGGCCACAGTTTCGCAGGAATACTTGCCGGTGAAATTTCACGCTGGCTAGTAGTCTGGCTCTGCAAAAGCAGGTCCTTCCCCTTGACTGAAACTAACCCGAGTAGCCGCTTTACTTGGGTTGCCTCCTGATCGGGCCCACGGGACCTAGACCAGTTTAGAGGCGGTCACCGGGCCGAAGTTGGTTCAAAATCTCCTGGGGGTCAAACTGAGGGCAAAGTCCAAGGACAGAGAACAGTTGCGCTAACAGCCAAACCACAACACCAACATTCCAACTGTTCCCTATCAGGGTGAGACGCTGGTCATTGAAAGCACTGGAGCCGTGTTCTGATTTAGGGGCGCAGGCCCGGGTGTAACCCACGGGAATCCCATGAGGGCCTCACGCTCCTCCGCGTCAGCCACGCGAAGATGACCCTTCTTGTTCCGCAAGCAATTCCCAGCAAATGGATAAATGAGCAGAGCATCTAGTGACCAGATCTGCGTACGTATCCAAGCAGCAAAGAGGAAACACAAATGGATAGCCGAGCAGAGCATCTCGTGACCAGATCCGCGTACCAAACCACCGCAAACGGACAGCCGAGCAGAGCATCTCGTGCACCAAAGCACCACCAACGGACAGCTGAGCAGAGCACCTCGAGACCAGATCCGGGTATCCAAGCACCAAAGAGGAAACGAGTGGGGAGACAAACGGATAGCTGAGCGCAGCATCTCGTGACCAGATCCGCGTACCAAAGCACCACAAACGGACAGCCGAGCAGAGCAGATCCGGGTATCCAAGCATCAAAGAGGAAACAAAGTGGGGAGACAAATGGAATGCCGAGCACAGCATCTCGTGACCAGATCCGCGTCGGGACTAGAGAGGAAACGCAAATGGATAGACGAGCAGAGCATGTCGTGACCAGATCCGAGTACCAAAGCAACGGACAGCCGAGCACAGCATCTCGTGTACCAAAGCGCCACCAACGGACAGCCGAGCAGAGCATCTTGTTCCCAGATCTGGAGAGGAAACGAGTGGGGAACAAACCGGTACCAAAGCACCACAACGCCACAAATGGACAGCTGAGCAGAGCATCTCGTGACCAGATCAAGGTTGGGGAACAAACCGGTACCAAAGCACCACAACGCCACAAATGGACAGCTGAGCAGAGCATCTCGTGACCAGATCAAGGTACACAGGCACCAAAGAGGTATCTAGTGGGGAGACAAATGAACAGCAAAGCAAAGCATCGTTGCCCTGAGTGCCCCAAAGCGGCGACAATAACACACGCACCATTACGCCCTTACCGGCTCAACTACGTCAACCCTGCCTGCTGCAGCACCACGTCATGGGAGATCGACTCAATGCGTCTGACCTTGGCAAGCAACACGACAGGTGCCATCTGCCACTGCAAGCGCAACTCTGCCAAAGCACCTTCCGCTTCCTTCATCTGCTTAAGTTGCCAGGTTGTGGTCTGCTCTTTGGAGCGCCACCTTGCCTGGCAGTGTCAAAGCAATGGTTCTGCCTCAAAGTCACATGGGTTGGCTTCCGCACCTGCCGCTGCCATCTGTACCCACAATCAAACAACAACAGCCCTAGGAAGAATCCCTATTAGCGCAGGGCTTACCAGATGCCTTTTCCAGCTGTCGCTGCCATTCCTCTTGGGATTCTGGAGCACATACCTGGGAGCCCGTGCAGGCAAGATAAGTTGGAGAAACGGAGACCTGGAGGATCCTGCACTTTGGGCCACGGAACACAACAGAAAGCATATTTGTTGGTGAACTGGTCTGCGCAGCCCTCTGTGCAGCTTGAGGCCCGAGCCTGAGTGCAATGCAGAATTTTCCTGCTAGCTACGCCTCCTTCCTTTGCACCAATGTAAGATGTCATAGGCCAGCCAACCTTGTCTACAGATTCGCCTGGCACTAGCTCAAGCAAACCGCCTGCCTGGAACACTGACCCATCAGTCTTACAGACGCCACTATCGGGGAACGTCATATTGGGTGTCCCATGTTCTGACTATCGAGCAACGTAGCCCCATATCTGACTCATGCCTTGGTCACAGTCACAGCAAAATCTCAGCCTGCTGGCCCACTGCTGGCTGCGGGAGTGAGCACAAGCGGTAGGCCACTTACTTGTTTGTGCTCGGCGTGCTGCATGCTTGGCGGAGCCTCTCACGTTCTTATCTTTCCTCCTTTTTCAATCGAATGCACCTCAGGTGCATAAGTGTGACTGGCTATGACTAGATACTAAAAGTGAGACTGTCTAACTCACACCAAATGCGAAGCGCGAGCACCCGCATTTATGAAGGATTATATAGACTCTATTATAAACCTTATCAACCCAGGCAGTGGAACCACCTACTAAAGTGGCCAAGTGGGGCTTTGAGGCTCTGCTGATGGAAGTACGGAAAAAAGACCCACATAATGTTTCTTGCAGGATGCCAATCTACAGGGAAAAACCATCTCCAACTCACCATCGAAAACCGGCGGTACTCCAAAACCACGAGAAAACGGGCGGCATGTGGCGCGGTTCTGTGCCTCCGCTTGCTCCTTGGCGTTCAGCGCCCGCAGTACACCATTTCAAATCCGCATCCGCTTGTCAGTGGATGAAAAGCTGTCAGCTCCATGGAACAGATCCTGCACATTCCCCCCGAATGAGACCCACTGGCCAAAAAAGCAAATTGAAACATCGCTGCCAAGCGAAAGCGCCGCTTTAAAGCAAGACACGATATGTTAAGCAGACCCCAGTCCCCGGGCACCAATTGGAAAGCGACCTGCCAAACCAAGATAAAGCATCTTGCAATTTGTAGAGACACTTCGAGGCCCCGGTGTAAGGAAACGGAACCTGCAAAACAATAGGAAACATACAAAAAGCAAGCAAAACGGGCGTCTGGGTGCGCGGCGGGGCTGCCACATGTTTGTCAGCTGCACTGCTTGAGGGCTCAAGGCTATGCAGTGACAATCTGGAAGCTGTGCCAACCTGGTTGTGACGCCCATGAACCTTTGCCGAATTTTGCAAAACCCCGTGAAAGAGGGTAGGTCTTCTGTGTCTGCCCATGGTAGCAGGCATGATGCATTTTATTCGGCTGCCTGCGTTATCCCGGTCATTGTGGCCAACGTGGGGAGAGTTGCTACATCTCCCTGTACCGGTTGACAATTCTGGTTCGGAGGGATGAGGTTCATTATAAGCCGCTGTGCCTCAAGACCCTCATGGAACTCACCTTTCCCAACTCCAAACATCCCTGAAAGTAAGGGCTCCCCGTTGACATGAAAAATATTTTTTGTGGGTAGCACCTCACAAAGACCCCGGTCAAGGAGCCCTTTGCAAACCTCTACCCAGTCGGCATCTTTGACAACAACTCGTGGGGGACGAGCTCGATGTTGGAGCTCCCTTGGGACAAGGAACTCATCAAAGTGTTGTACATAATGTAAGACGCCACCACAGCAAAAATCTTCGAGGGCCAGGATTCCAACCTCGTCAGGAAGGGCACTCTCAATTGCCTTCCAGGAAAAGACCTGAGCGACCCTGACTTCCTCACCCTCATACTCCACGCCCCTGAATTTGAAAAATTCGGGGAATCAAGAATGGGTTCCACCAGCAGTTCATTGACCAGTTGTTTCAACCACCTGACCAATTTCCTTCAGCGCCGCAACTGCTGGAGCATTTTCCGCTGACGAAGGCGTGAAGCCCAAGCTTGAAGCACAACCGGAGAAAGGGGACCCAATCTTCTTCGCGGCTGGCAAGGGAAGAGGAAATACCTTCCCGGCGGGCTGGGACTTGCCGAAGCTAAAGTTCACATCAAATGAAGCCAGCAGGTCATGAAGATCCGGCCCCGCCTCAGTGAGCGTTGCGCCCACCATCGCCCTCCACGCCCGCAAAGGTGCTTCACTCCTTCCAAACGGCCTCCTCATCAGCATTTCAAGAGATCTGTCTCCCCCAGCGCACTCTGAGCTCGTCTTGTCCTTTTCTCCTTTGTTCGGACCAAGAGCAGGATCTTCTCCTCTGCTCCCCTGTCCCCCCACGGGCAAAGCGGCCGCAGATCCACAGGTACACAGAGCAACGGTTGGGGCCTCCCAGAAAGATCCCGTAGAAGGCTCTCGCTCTGAGTGCCCTCTGCCATCATGTCCAAATACTTGTCGCCACCCTCCAGCACCACACCTTTGATCTTGCCGGCCACCTCTTCTCCTCCGAAGCACCCCTCTACGAGGGAAACCCCGGGCAGGAAGAGCTTTCAGCTTTGGGGCCGCTTTCACAGCCGCAGATCCCGTGTCGAGGAACCCTCTTAGGCACCGCTCTCTTGGGAAGCATCAGCCTCCTCCCGGAGTCCCCTTGCCTTTGCTCTTCCCCTTGTCCTTGTCGCGTCTCTCCTCCTGTCTCTTCTTGGCCCCCTTATTTTTCCCCTTTTGGGAGAGGGGTCCCTTCTCCGGTTGGCCGCTGAGATGATCCCCGTTCAAGACCGGCCTCCACCAGCACCACCCTTCAGCGTCCGCCCACCTAGGCGGCTGGGAGGGGGATCGGGGCACGTTCCTGCCAAGCTCCTCCATCTTCACCGGGGGGAAGCTTCGGGATGCCGTCATCCGAAGAGTCGCGACCACCGGATGGAGAGCGTCGCCTGCGCTCCCCTCCTCCTGCGGCTCCTCTTCACCTCAGCCTCCATCCTCGGCCGGCTCCGAGATTTGCGGGAGGGGGCCGCCTCCCGATCCTCCCTTCGCTGAAGTTCTTCTTCTTCTTCTCATCTCTTCTTCACCTTCTTCTCCTTCTTGCCCGGGGCCGGGGTAGGGGGGGCTACCGCGGGCGGTGCTGAAGGAGCGCTCGGCTCTGCGCAAGGAGCCGAGCCGGCTCCCGAGCCCAGAGGGGGACCAGGAGGTCCGTCCGCGGCCCTCCCCGATTGGATGAGGGCGGAGGAGTCCCGGAGCTCACCCAGAAACTCCCTCAACCACTATGTTGCAAGGTTGCTATATGTTTATGTATGTATGTATGTATGTATGTATGTATGTATGTATGTATGTATGTATGTATGCCTCTGTGTGTGTGTCTATGTATGTTGTATGTATGTATGTATGTATGTATGTATGTATGTATGTATGTATGTATGTATGTATGTATGTATGTATGTATGTATGTATGTATGTATGTATGTATGTATGTATGTATGTATGTATGTATGTATGTATGTATGTATGTATGTATGTATGTATGTATGTATGTATGTATGTATGTATGTATGTATGTATGTATGTATGTATGTATGTATGTATGTATGTATGTATGTATGTGTATGTATGTATGTATGTATGTATGTATGTATGTATGTATGTATGTATGTATGTATGTATGTATGTATGTATGTATGTATGTATGTATGTATGTATGTATGTATGTATGTATGTATGTATGTATGTCTGTATGTATGTATGTATGTATGTATGTATGTATGTATGTATGTATGTATGTATGTATGTATGTATGTATGTATGTATGTATGTATGTATGTATGTATGTATGTATGTATGTATGTATGTATGTATGTATGTAATGTATGTATGTATGTATGTATGTATGTATGTATGTATGTATGTATGTATGTATGTATGTATGTATGTATGTATGTATGTATGTATGTATGTATGTATGTATGTATGTATGTATGTATGTATGTATGTATGTATGTATGTATGTATGTATGTATGTATGTATGTATGTATGTATGTATGTATGTATGTATGTATGTATGTATGTATGTATGTATGTATGTATGTATGTATGTATGTATGTATGTATGTATGTATGTATGTATGTATGTATGTATGTATGTATGTATGTATGTATGTATGTAATGTATGTATGTATGTATGTATGTATGTATGTATGTATGTATGTATGTATGTATGTATGTATGTATGTATGTATGTATGTATGTATGTATGTATGTATGTATGTATGTATGTATGTATGTATGTATGTATGTATGTATGTATGTATGTATGTATGTATGTATGTATGTATGTATGTATGTATGCCTCTGTGTGTGTGTGTCTGTATGTATGTATGTATGTATGTATGTATGTATGTATGTATGTATGTATGTATGTGTATGTATGTATGTACGTACGTACGTATGTATGTATGTGTGCATGCGTGTAGGTGTGTATGTATGTATGTGTGCGTGTTTGTTTCTGTGTTTGTTCGTTTGCTTCTTTGGCTGGTTGGCTGGCTGGCTGGCTGACCGTTTTTTCTTTATTTGGTTGCTTGTTCTTCCTATCTATGTCTTATCTATGTCTGTCTCTGTATATGAGCATATTTGCAGGATTGTCTATATCAAATATGTCTATGTGGAGCTATGTGTATATGCTAGTCAAGCACTTGCCACTGCACTCGTTTAGAGATCGGTCCATCATGCACGTGGAGTCTACATTCGTTGCTCAAGGTGTGCCCCCCACCAATCAGTGAAAGCACAGTCTGCCACGTCGTGTTCAGTGGTGAGTGATCTAGGAGACTAGTGACCCTTGACCTTTTCAATGTGACAGGACCCAGGACTTGTGCTCGCAAAGCGACTTTGCCCTAGCACTGCTCAAACTAGCGCGCTATCCTTGGTGAAAATAATCCCTGCTTGGTGCAAATCATTCCCATGCAGCTCCGTACGGTGGGTGGACAAAATCCCGCACCACCTAAGACACCCTCGAATGATGATTCCCCTGCAAATACCAAGAAAGACTGGTTTCCCATAGTTGCCAAGTGCTTCAGGATTTCGTCCATCCACAGTATGTCATTCAAGTTGGCCTCCGCAAACGCCTTTGGCGCAGAGGGCGCCGCCACAGGCGCCGCCCCAGGCGCTGCCACAGGCGCTGGCCTGTGGGCGACTGCAGGCGCCGCTACAGGAGAGCGCTCCGCCGTGAACCTAGGTGGAAGTTCTAGTCGGGGCATCAGCTACATGCCAAACAAAGGCAGTGATACTTAAATAGTGTCAACCTGGGATTAAAGATTGAGCCCAAAATAAAGACACCCGGGTAGGACAATTGAACCTGAAATAAAGATAAGATGCCCAACCCAGACGAGATGCCAAACAAGCAATCCTTAAACACATGCAACAAGCACAGCTTCGAGCCTGCTCCCCAAGATCTGCAAATGTTCAACTTCCGTAAAAATATATGCTTTCTTACATGTGTCTTGCTTCAAACCTGCCCGCACTCAAACCGTTGCAAAGGGGGCAGTACTTCAGGCCCTCAAGTGTTGTGCCCGAAGCCCCTTGTTGCCTGCCCCCCTCAAAAAACCTGACTTGCCCTTTCAACAAACTAGACTCATGCTTCCTTTCATGTCGCTTGTTTAAAAACTGCCCACAGTCAAACACGCAATGGCCCTACAATAAAGTCTTGGTTTTTGGCCCCTTATCAAAAAGGAACATCCAGCAATTCTAAAATCAAATGGAACCTTAAAAGCGCAATACTCAAGTCCACGCATACTGGATCAAATGACAACTCAAAACCAAATAGCAACAGGAAGACCCGGCAGTACTAAATCAAATTCAAACTCAAGTCCACCAATACTAAATCAACTGGAAACTCAAATCATAAATCTTAAAAGCAAGCCCCAGCAATACTAAAACTATGCAAGCTCAAGTCCACCAATACTAGATCGAATGCAAACTGAAGCAAGGTCTCAAAAGGCAAACCCAGCAATACGAAATCAAACGGACACTCATTATTGGGCTAAAACAATCTAACTGGGCCAGGGAAAGAGCGTCCCGTCAGCGGCCGCAGGCAATGCACGAAGCAGGATGCTGAACGAGACACCTTGCTTACGCCTGAGGAAGGCAAGATTCGCATGTGCCATGTTGCATGGCAGAGCCAAGGCAAGCATCGGAAATCTGGTCAGTACCGGGCAGAAAACAAGACTCATCCCAACATGTCTCAACTGTTACGTTTCGAGCAATTTGCTTCCCCCAAAGGGAAGTTAACGTGGTGGGCAGCTCATGTTAGGCAACACGACGTGAGCTGGCTGGAAAAAGAGGGGCAACCGGGAAACCCGCCACAAACACAAACCCACCGCAAAGTATTTCAGCAAGCAGAACATGGATCAGACACGACCAGGGTTGGCGGCTGTCTTGCTTCCAGCGTGCAGGGAATTAACTGTACGACCCAGCGCGGCTTCACACCCCACGGAAACACATCTCACCCCACTGCTTGGCACATCGCTTACCCCACAACAACCGGATCTCACCCCACAAGCAAATCCCACTGGCACACCACTTGAAAAATGCGCGTTTATGTTGGCAACTGCCTTGTCCGGCGCGTTCGTGCCTATGTGTTTTCACATTAGCCTTTGCTTGTCTCAGCTAGGCTGCGAGCTTAAAAAGCGCCCGAATCGTGTCTGCAAATGCTTGGCACACCACACTTCACCAACATCTGCTGTCCATAGCCACCCCCGTGCGTTACAAGCACCACCCTTCCAATAAACAGCTGACAAGCCATGCGCTCAACAAGCACTTCCCCCATGGCACACCGCGTTTTACACGCGCTTCAAGCAACGTCACCCAGGTGTTCCTCCAGCGGCCCCGGGGCTGGTTTGCACCTTTGTGCTTTCACATTAGCTTCTACTTGTCTGAGCTCGGTTGCGAGCTTAGAAATTGTTCGAACGCTTGGCACACCACAAGTCACCATCATGCGCTGTAGCGTTGCTAAATTCTTTGTTCATAACCCACCCCTATGCGCTATAAGCACCAACCTTCCAATAAACAGCTGACCACTACAGTAATGTGCTCAACAAGCACTTCCCCAATGGCACAACGCGTTTCACACGCGCTTCAACCAACATCACCCAGATTTACCTCCGGCGGCCCCGGGGCTGGTTTGCGCCCATGTGCTTTCACATTGACTTCTACCTGTCTGAGCTAGGTTGCAAGATTAGAAATCGAACCGTGTCCACCAACACTTGGTACACCACAATTCACCAACATGCGCTGTAATGTTGCTAAGTTCCTCGTTCATAGCCACCCCTATGCGCTATAAGCACCAACCTTCCAATAAGCAGCTGACAACCAATGCGCTCCACAAGTGCTTCCCCTCATGCTTCTTTTTTCTTTCTTCTTTCTTCTTTCTTTCCCTTGCTTCTTTCTCTTTCCCTTACTCTTTCTTTTCTCTTTCACTTGCGCTAGATCATGTCTTGCGGGGCGTGCAACGACAAGGACGACTCAGTACATCCTCCTGTTGCTAACTTCCCTTCTTGTCGTCAAAACCAAGGGTCAATACCTCTACGGTTACTAATCAGGGGTCGTGACTAAGGCAACATCGGCGACTTCCCCTGTATAGTCGAAACTGTAGGGGAAACACAAACCATATGGCAGCCCAAAATCAAGCAGAACAAGGGTGACATGGTTTAGAATTCTCGGCAACACCCTTCAGGCCCCAAGACTTATTAGTAGGCAACGGGAGTACGTGATGCGGTGAAACAGTGGAATGTCCATGGTGAAAGTCCGGATTTAAACGAAGTCCCTTGGTTTCGGGAGTTAGGCTGAATGCTGCAGACGCTGGCTCACAAGGGAGGCTGATTGGATGGTTTGCCCATGTTGCGACCGCAGCGAGACGAAATGTTGGTGTAACCGGACTCGGGAATCATCCTGCTAGTGTCCAGGCTTGTTTCACCAACACTCGATACTGGACCATGCTCCCATTTTGGTGAGGTTCTGCTTTGTTTGTCGGAAGGTCAGCCCTATACAATTAAAATTGGTAGCGGCTGGTTGAGTTTCAGCTATGTACTCCCCGTCCGATTGTCCGATCATCCGCGCGACCCCCGTGCTGCCATGCGGCGAATGTGCTGGCTGGAGCCGTTGAAGGAAGGACTCCTCGACACGGCGGAAGGAAGCTATCAGCTGCCCAAAACAACGGGAGTCTCTTAATCGCATTTTCATAGCCAACCAAACTAGAGTGAATCCCTTTAGACATCCCCTAGAACATGTGCCACTTGATAGGTGGTGACTTATAAGATGGCTAGGTGAAATCGCTTGGTCAGACCCCCGATGGAAGCATGCCATAGTGAGCGCAACTTGGTGCCTCCTACATTTGCTTCGCTCCTCGCTCTGTTCAAGAAACACAGACTTGAGGAGACCAGAAGAAACGACAAGCAACCCATGATCCAATGTGTCACCTTCTTCTCTTCACATCGCCCCTGTCAAAAGCCGTAAGTTCATGCTTTGCAAAACATTGTTCTGTGCAGTCACTGGGCAAGGGAAGCCATTGCAGTCAACATTGCAACTGGATAGTGAATTGTGAGCTTCCCATGGCTCCTGCCTCTGTGGCCCTAGCAAGCATTCAAATCAACCGCTATACTGGCAAATGCAAGATTGGTGCTTTTGAGCCGGCAAGGTCGGAAACAGCATCAGTGTAAAGTAGACATGCGTACTTGAATGCGGATGCAAGCAGCAAGCCAGAGCTTGCCATGACAAAAGCATCCAAGATATCAAAGAGATGCCATACGTGGTGGGCTGACACGCCTCAGCTGAATGACACGAGCGTCTCACTTTGAGAAGTATTGCATAATTTCTGAAACAGGATGAACATTCATTCGGGATCCTTTCATGAGGATCCTGTGGTGAGGTGACGACCCTGTGGTGGGACCCTTTGGTCCACATCATGCAAACTGGTGTTCACCAAGCAATCTGGCGTGTTCCCAGTCAAAAATCAAAGCCCTGTATATCTTATTGCTGGCGGCAGTGTTGGTGCATCGGGCATGCATCATGTCAAGGACAAACACACATGAGTAGTGGTTTTCGTCTAGCGGTCGTTGTGTGTTTTTGTTGGTTTGTTGCTTTGTTTGTTTGCTTGTTTGTATGTTTGTTTGTTTGTTTGGCTGTTTGTTTGTCAGGCATTTTAACAATGGTAAGCGTACGTTTGATAACGTGCTGCTTCTCCGCCTTGACAACAGAACGAACCATCTATCACCAATAATGCAAATAGTCACGTATCAGAATGCCAATGCGACACACTAGAAACCAACTGGAGGACTAGTGGTTCGGTATGGCACACAACTGGAGAAACCATTCAGTTTTGGTGTGACACACAACTGGAGGACTAGTGGTCAAGGAAAGCCCACAGGACACGTTTGGGTCCTCTATTTTGGCGTTAGGAAGAGTCAAGCAAAGCCAACAAACACCAACCATGCAGAGACATGGACTGATTTTGGCACACAGGCCGATACTTTTAGCGCCGACATCGAAAACTATTGCGACTCACATAGTGGCCAAGGGAAAAACGGGCACCTTGCTGGCTGCCTGCTGCCTTTTGAGGGAAACCTGCCAGAAAACACAGCTGCAAGCCCCCCCAGCTTCTGCGCCGCAAACAATGCGCTCGATTCCGGTCCATATGCAGTAAGCCTCAAAATGAACAGAAAAAGGGACAGAAATGCCCCTCAAACTGCGATTTCAAAAGAGGGTAGAACCCACTGATCTATGACAGGGCCAACGACTCAGTGACTCGGCACCGGCCTGGTGGGTGGATTGCAGGAAGACGACCACCACCAGGGCAGACAAGGCCCCGATGGCCGCAGGCCGCACAAACCTCAAAGCCGAGGAGGTTTTCTTCTGGTTCCTTTACATTGGTTGCGTTTGAGGGGGTCCTCAAAATTGCTTTGGGGAATTGGGGAGGTAATTTCTGTTTGACACTTGTCCCGCAGTCTGGCCATTTTTTGCCAAGCAGGCTTTTCCTCGCAGCGTGCATTGCGGTTTGAACACCAATCCTGGGTCCTGACTTTTGATAGCCTCGTTAAGGGTGTGTGGAATGTGCAGTGGAGGCACTGCTGGCCCTTGCGGAGGAACCCACAGCTGCCTTGTGAGAATGGACAGCCTGAACGTGCTTTGGGGAGATCACCCGCATGGGGTGGCCAGTCACGGGCCATCCACCACAAGCAAGTTGCTATATTGAAAACCGGAAACAGTGAGCCAACAAGCTCTCTGTTCCATAAATATGGATGTCACACTCTCTTGTTTGGCTCGTTGATGTCCAAAAAGTTAAAGCTGTAGTGGGACGCCCTCTAAACTCCAACAATATCATGTCAAAGGGCACGACTGGGAACCGCCGAGCTTCGGCCAACCCCCGGAAGCACGCCCTGTAGCTCAGCCCCTCACCCAGCGTCCCCACGCCGTGGCCGCGCCATGCCATGGCGGAGCAGCGCTCGGACTTTAATTTGTCAATCGGTTGAGGAGCATTGGTCTAGGGGTTGATTCCTTGTCCATTCTTTTCAACCATCGTTCTTTTCAAAAACCAGCTGTTTCTTTGGGTCCTTTGGGTTTTTGATGGTTTCCAGAAAAGAAGGATCCCTGGAAAGAATGGGGAAGGTAGCCCTAGAATTGGGTGCCGAATGCGTAGGGTCATGAACCAAGCTACGATCATAGAATCTGCGCCGGGTTCTAAATTAGGGGGCCTGGAAGAAATCGTGATCCGTCCCTCTCGTTGCCCAGGAAAGGCAGACGAAATCTGGCACACAGATCGGTCAAAGGCAAGCGATTTGTTTATAGATCGACCAACAAGCAACATACATTCGAAAGTGAGTTGGAACTGGATGATCACGACCCAGGGCCTGCATGCAACCACCACTGAGGGCTGAATTCTGAACGTGTGCCGTTTTGCGCCCAGATGCATGTCTTTTGAGCGGGACATGTTCTGCTTGTTTTTGCTCACGTGGATGCGAAAGGCTTGGGTCACCTCCACTGCCCCATTGCTTCCCTTTCTGCCATGGCATTGAGGCGCCCCGGGGTCTCATGGCTTCTTAGCAGATGCCGGCTGTCGCCAGGCTGGGGCCAAGGGGCCAGGCGGGGCTCAAGCTGCTCAAAAGAGGCAATGCTGGTAGGGTCCTAAGGGGAAACATGAATGAGTATGTCAAAATAGGGGAGCCTCACAAATGGTGGATAGTTTCCATGCAAACCAACCCTGCAAATGGTACCCTCCACCAAAAAAAACACCGCAATATGTTGGACAGCCCCGCTCTTCGGATCCAGGGCTCCCTACTCGTCATGCCATGGGAATTTATCATTCTATGGTGTGGCAAGCCCCGCGCAACAAAGGTCCCAACAGGACATCGCCGCAGGCCAATCATATATGGGATGTCCAGCAATCCGCCAGATCTGCAGGCCAACACCGCCATGCTGGATATGATCAAACGGCCCAGAATTCTCGATGCTGCAATTCGATTGCGTGGTAGCATCCGTGCATGTTCTTTGTTTGGGCGCCCTTTATCCTTTGATTGGCTTCAAGCCAGGGTTCAGCCACCTTCTTTGGCGACCTTGTACTGTTTGATTGGCTTCACTTCAAGCCATGGTTAAGCGATCACCCTAGGCACCCTTTACCTTTTGCTGGCTTCAAACTATGGTTTAGCCATCTTTAGCACCCTTTACCTTTGGATTGGCTTCAAGCAATGGACGAGCCATCTCCTTTGGACCAGACTCCTGGCAATGACAAAGCAAATTGATGGTGAATAACATGTTGTTGAGGATGCTATCTTTTCTGTGCAAATTACTGGGTCGCAGGCAGTAGAATAAGTACCCATCCCCGAAATTTGGAAACTCAACATGATTGTCCTCGGCCAAATCCATGACAAAGCTTCATGGATGGCTTACGTGTATGTCACATACTGACGCCCCCAGCAGTGCTGGAGCTCTTCGATTTACCCACGCATCAATAACTACAAAGTAAATGACTTTCAGTACATATATACGTATATTTATATCTTATACATGCTGGGACGAGGTCTCACAAATTTGCATGCAGTGCTGTGACTTCCCCCGACCAATAGCAGTGGGTGAGATAGTTCGAGCAATAGCTTGCCATACGAGCCAAGCTGAGCCAGGTCAGGTGACTAGTGTCCGGCAAAAAGCCGTCAAACCTTGGTGGCCCGTTCTTGATGGTGCCCCCCCCCGCCCAAAAAGTCTACATGTGTTGTTGTAGCTGCGTGGGAAAATCATCATTTCACAACTTCAAAAAAACAGCTTCAAGATCCAACCCAAAAGCACTCAAGAAGTATTGTGCATGTTGTGGCAAAATATTGGTATCCACAAATCGAGCAAAGAGTTCTATTGCTAGATCAAATGTCTATCAATAACTGTATCCTTCGAGCAAGAAAGGTAGAAGGGCACAAGCTCTCTGTCCAACAGGGAATGTAGTCTGCCAAAATTGGATTGCACACTTTGATGTTTGTTGGTTAAAGTGTACCCGACCAAAGCCGGTTGCACTGTTGCAGTAAATAATCAGGCGGCAAAACAAATTCTGCCATTGGGTTTGTGACACACACACACACACAAGGGACCAAAAGTTGGCTCATGTTGAAAGGAGGCCAACATGATTCACATGATATCGTTGCAAGTTTAGTCCCGCTGCCCTCAGCATTCCAAATCAAACCAGTGTCATACAAACTCAAGTTCCACCAAAACTAAAACGCAGCCCATTTTGCGCCGTCCTGCGCGCGGCATGACGACGCTTGGTCATTGACGTGCTGAAGAAGGCGTTGACATGCAACGCGTAGGGCGAAACAATAAATGCCCACCTCATAAGCCAGCTCCGGTCAAATCAAGGCATCCGTTTCTGGATGTTTGAAGGGAACTTAATCTTAAAACCAGCATTTGAGGTAGCTTCTTCTCTTGCTGGTCTTGAGCACGAACAGCGCAAACTCCTTGGCGATCCGGGGCTGACTTCATGAGGACGAGTGACCGACCTGCCAAGTTTTCTGGCTTACAAGGAGGTAGCCTTTCCACATCGCATCAATCGGAGAATGGTCCCAAACAACCAGGCACTTCAAGCAGAACTAGCGGAAACTGCTGCCTAGAATCCGGCAAATACAACGCTATAAAACAGGGCTCAAAAGAAAGGGGAAGGGAGGCAGCAAAACCTGAGGATTCAATGGCCTAAGGCCCAATTGGGTTTAAAGTGTACCCGCTCCATGTGTTCAAAGGGAAGGAACTGCTCCGGAGAAGCTCCTGTGATTCGCATCGCACTGAACCCAAGCCAAATGTGGCGCTCAAGAGTGCTTGATAAATCGATAAACTGACAGTGTCATCAAAGCCCGTGCCCTCACCACACTTTGCCATAAAACGGCCTAACAAGTGCTGAGAAGCCCAACACTCTGGCAAATGGGTTGACATGGAAAAGCGCGACAGCTTTCCTGCAACGTAGGTCCGACTATTGGGCTTGACCAGGAATTACAAGTACGGGTCAGCCAAGTGACAATTCTCCGGAGGGGGGAATCATTTTGTCAAGTGATTCGTCCTGTCCGGAGTGGAACACGATACGTCTGGAGTCGTTATTCTAGGAACTGCCCAAAACACAGAGCTTTCACTTCGCAGGTCGGTCTTCAAACCTGGCTTTTCACGCGGCATATCCCACAGGGTACCACCGCGTCATGCAGAGCGGGGTCGACGCTTCGACGCATTAGCGCGGGCATGCAATTGGAGAGAGGTGCAGTAATTAGACCGTAGGTTTCGGGCTTCTTTTAGGCTGCAGCTTCTCTGTCTGGCCAACGGAGGGCACAACGCCACGATGAGACATGCCTTGACTCCTCTTCAGACTATTTGGAATTGAACAACAAAACAAATGGCCACCATTCCCATTGCCAAGAAGCAGCTGATCAAGTTGTGGGGGTCAAGCACTAACCACCTGTGCGTAGCACCAGTACTCCTCTATATAATAGAAAGGTTCACCTTGAACATTGAAAGGATGTCTTGCTGGACAATTCCTCTACACACAAATGTCACACATGTGTTTTAAGATGCATGTTAGTTTCGGAGCCTCACGGCCGGTTGTCAACTTGCACCTCTCAGCCATACTCAGCCACTTTGTCGTGGAGCGGATGATCCGGAATAATGTGGCCTAGAGCCGTGAACGTTCGTATCCTCTCGCGAATCTTCTCCTGGGCACGGTCGGCACGTGGCATTGCATCAAAACTGAGGCAACCAACTAAACATGTTCAAATGTGTTTGCTGTGCGGCAAGTTCATGGTCAACTATCCTTGCCGAGCAGGCAGCGAACCACCCTATATTACTGTCACGTGCTCAACATGTCTCCAGCAAAAATGGGTGCCTTTGTTAGGGCATGTTTTTGGAGGAAAGCACCCATTTTGCGAGTCCCACCTACTCAGAGACAAACTCATACGAAACAAAGCCAGGATGCGCCCTGCTCCTGTATGCAAACTGTCGTTCCTGGAAGGCGTTCCGTTGCACTGGAACTGGGATGATCCGTTGCCTAAGTCTTGTTCAGCCGAGTTCCGCTGGAGGAATGCTCATAAACAATGGTGTCAAGGCGCTAGAAACGGGACTCATCGTGGATGGGGAAAGTCGGGTGGCATCAAAATGAATGCCAGAAATAGGACAAGCAAAGTAGCACGTGGTTGATTACTGGTCTCATCGGAGGAAACGAGACAACTTCTGACCGTTGGGTGGGCCAAAAAAATAGAAGCTCCAGGCCACCGATATTGCTATCGTCTTGTTACTATTCTTTCTAAAAGGTGTTGACAAAAAAAAAGTGAATGTGGTCACGACTCGCCCTTTACGATGAACGCGTTCCCTCAGGCGTTTGCAGCGTCGCAATAATGGGCTCAACGCGCTTGGACACCTACCCAATATGCTATCTTGCCCGAAGGCTTCCTAAAGGTCTTTGGGCCGGAAAGCATTGTGTAGACACAATCTGAAGGTCACATGATTGATTGTTTGCTAGCTTGTTTGCCTGCCAGCCTGCCTGGCTTGCTTGCTTATTTGCGCATGTGTGTGTTTCGCTGTGTTTGTGTGTCTCTGTGTGTATGTGTCAATAGCGTGTTTGTGTTTGCGGGTTGTGTGCGCGCGTGTGTGTGTGTGTGTCTCTGTGTCTGTGTCTGTGTCCGTGTCCGTGTCTGTGTCTGTGTCTGTTTCTGTGTCTCTGTGTCTCTGTCTCTCTGTCTGTCTGTCTGTCTGTCTCTGTGGCTTCCTGTCTCTGTCTGTCTCTGTCTGTCTCTGTCTGTCTCTGTCTGTCTCTGTTTGTCTCTGTCTGTCTCTGTCTGTCTGTCCGTCTGTCTCTGTCTGTCTGTCTGTCAGTCTGTCTGTCTGTCTCTGTCTGTCTGTCTGTCAGTCTGTCTGTCTCTGTCTGTCTGTCTGTCTGACTGTCCGTCTGTCTCTGCCTGTCTGTGTTTGTGTTTGTGTTTGTGTGTGTGTGTGTCTGTGTTTGTTTGTTTGTTTGTTTGATTGATTGTTTGTTTGTTGGTTTATTTGTTTGCTTGTTTCATTGTTTGTTTGTTGGTTTCTTTGTTGTTTTGTTTGTTTGCGCGTTTGTTTGCTTGTTTGTTGTTTGTTTGTTTGATTGTTTGTTTGATTGGTTGTTAGTGGGTGTGTGTTTGCGAGTGTTGCGCTTGGCTTGGCGTTGTATTTGTCGGCTTGTGTCTTTGTGGGCCTGCTTGCGTGTTTGCTTTTGGTCGATTGGTTGTTTGTTGGTTTGGTAATGTTTTGTTTGTCTTACTGCATGCGTGCGAACCTACATGCATCTACACACCGTGACCTGCTCCTACGACGTGCAACAAACCCCAAGTTATGTAGGAGGCACCTGAAAACTTGTTTTTGTCGACAGCATGAGAAGACGACGCGGCGAATACACTTCTGACCAGCGAGGACACGAGAACCAAGGCAGCAGAAGCGATCATTTGCAAAAGAAACTATTGCAAGAATCTCCCTTTGAGGTTCTGCGAAGAAGTTCTGAGGCACCGGAGTTCTGCGAAGGGCGCACACTCCCAAGTCTTACTCAAGGCAATGATCGCGCTGGCAAATGAAAATTCTGAGAGTGGTCACCTCCCAAGATCTAGGCGAAAGCCGGCAAACGAAAACGCTGGCCAACTCACTAGTTCCTTGAGCTGGCATTGTGGTATGCTACGAATGGTGGCTGTGTCAAGTAGAATCAAGACCCCATGTTGGATGCCTCAGGGAAACTGAAAGGACGCTGCCACTCAAGGAGCGGTGTCTTAGGAGCTGTACAATCCTGCTATCCTTGGCTTGCATCCTTGGCTTGAAGCTTTCTACATCTTTCTACTGGGTGAGCTCGTGTACCCGCCCAGTGAGCTCGTTATAGTTTGCGCAAACGGGCGCCCGATCTCTCTGTTTGCCCCAAAAGAAGGAGTCTACCCCTTCATGGCCCGAAATCTCATATAATGTGCTAAATTGTGCCTACTAGTTTGCTCCTAGACTTATGACTTGTCTTTAAGTAATTATACCACAACCGCCTTCAAACTATGTAGGCCCTAGCAAGCTTGACTTGCCCTTGCAACCGGATGAGGAACCTGGACCAAAACAACTCCCATGGCTCCTCATCGCCCGGCATGTGGAGCGACTGCTCCTGGGAGGACACTGCATCCCTGGTGAGCCTTTGCCTAATTTCGTGCAGAAATGGTCCCGTTTGAGCCGAGGCAAGCCAGTCTATGTAGGCAACCAGCAAGTTTCCATTTGCTTTTAAAGGGTGCCTCCCTTGTGTACCTGCAAACCTGTGGAAATGGAATCACTGGGCCTTGCCAAGAAATCGATTTCCGGCCTTGCCTCGGATGCGCGGGCCCTCCTCAACCCTTCTCTTAACCTCTCTGTAGTCTGAACAAACCATGTGTCGACTAGGCAAATTCAATTCAATTCAACCATTTTGACGAGGCATACACATTGCTGAGTAGGCAAATTCAAGGCCAACAGCTCTCATGAACCTAGGGGGGCAAGCTAGCTATCCCCTCAATAGGGCTCACTATCAGGCTGAACCTTTTTAACTCTTGGACCTCCATGAATCTTCGTAAAACATAGTTGATCTCTAGAGCCGCTTGAAGGAAACTGCTTCGGAATGCAGGATCTTATGTTCAGCTTCTCAAACTACGCATGTCACACAAGCTGCGACGAAGTGGTTGAGAGGGCATAAACAAAATGGTGTCTGCAGCCGTCTCGCTGCTTAGAAGCTGTCGTTGAGCCAGATAACACGAAACTCAATCAGTTTCAGCTACAATCCGCCGAACACGAAAACAAAACATGGGTGACCCTAAGTGGCTGGAGGGCGACACCAAGGTACCACAGCTTCACCTGGCTGCAACAACCCAACATGAAATGTCAGCAACAAAAGCAAGGGCCCACCATCAAAGATGTTTGGTATGCATGACCAAAGATCTCCAATCAACCAGACTTCGGCCTGGTCGGAGAGGTCGGAGGCCAAATTATCGGCGAACTCCGCGAAAGCATCTCGGTCGACGGCAAGGGCGAAATGAGAATCTTCGCCTCAGTCTTGGCAGAGCCAAGGAATTTAAAAGATAGCCATCCAGATTGTGAACCAAACTGCATAATTTGGGTGACCCTATATGGGTTCCAACCGTATCTTAGGATGCTCCACGCATGATTGTCCTTCGGTGCAGGCTGGCACCCGTTTATAATGTGTAAAGCTACATGTGCATGACAAGCTTCGATGGAAAGCCATTTGAAGGACAAGGGCATCAGAATCACAAGGGTCACGGTGTCGGGTGACTCCACCAAACAGAGCAGAGCCCCTTGTGTCTCTCTTCGACTTCATCGCATGTGCTCATGAAACCGCCTAACCGGCGTAACCAAGCTTGCTTTCGACACTTGCACATAAGCGTGGGCAAGATGTGCCGCGAATGTAACACATCTTTCCTTGCCCATGCCTAGCCTGGCACTTAGCAATGCAAACGACGCCAACGCACCAACCAATTCCAATGCCGGAGGCACCCCTGTCCCGTTCAACCAAGCAGGTATTTCGCGCCCTTGCCAAGTGACTAGCATCAAAAAGGTTGTTGTAGCTCAACAGGTCCCGTCAGGACAGGCACGCAACCCAAGAAATGCATGAATTGGAGGTATCCAACAAAACCACTAGCTGCTGGACAATCCACAGAAAGACGCGCTTGTGTAAGTGGCCGTGCAACAAAAGCAAGGGTCACTGTGGGAGCGAGGAAGCCAACCATCAAGAAAGGTTTAATCATATTGACCCTTCCTTATAGGTCAACCCCCAGGCTGCAGGAGTATCTTTGATATCTCACATGCTCGCCCATGCCCATCATAAATGTAGAAGCCGCCCTCGCCCATGGCTTTTTTAGCTTTTCGCCTTTTCGCCCGTTGCTTCCCGCCCTTCCCGCAACTCGTTGACTCCAGGCGCCCAGGAGCTGCGAGTGCAGCGCCTTCTCGCCCCCTGGCCAGGTCAACACCTGCCACCCGACCTTGATGCCCCACTCGCGCCTCGGAGACCGTGAGGGGGCGTTCTGAACGCCTCTTGATGGCTGGTGCCAATGGAATGTCGTTGCGCATAGCAGCCAAGACTTCTCCATATTATTGGGATTGGCGTTCCATTGGCAATATGTTTGCTCCATCCATGGTAGAAACTCGAAAGATTTGCTCAAGTTTGGTGGTCTCAATGGCAATGGTTGCTGGCTTAGTGACAGTGGTGTGTTTTCCTGGCCAATTGCCGGAAAGGCTGAAACTCTTCGGCTGCTTGTCACTTCTCAAGCAAAGAGGTACCAACCTCGAGAAATCCCGCAAATCATGGGCAAACTTACGCAGCGATTTGAACGTCAACTGCTGTTAAGTAAGGCGTCCGGGCCGAAAGCAGAGCCCATCCACTGGAGGTTTCCTTGAGTTGTGCGTTATATTGCAACACAATCACTCAAACGCCATGCCCCTGCTCGTCCCCATGGATTCCCATGCCAGGGCTCCAACTTGAAGGAAACGTCCAAGCAAAAAGCGCAGCATGGTTGACCCCGCGCCCGGTGATTACAGCCCAAGGCAACTTGCACAAAGGTTTCGAAGCATCTGCACATCTCCAATTAAGTGAAGTCTCCGAGCCAAAGTCCGGTGGTAAACACAATTTGAAAAGTTGCATTGTGCGGTATTGGGAAGCCAAGCACGAGGCTTTGGCCGCCCTAAAAAGATACAAGCGGAAATGATGTTCAATCTGTCCACAGGATGCAAATGATGAAGACACACTGGCAAACCGGAAATTATGAGTGTGAGAACCACTACCCTCTTTAGGCCAACGCATTTCCTACCTTGGATTGTTCTCTGCTGGGTAGTAAATGGGGGAGTCTGCACAGCAGCCATATGCGCCTCCATGTGGTCTCTTGGGAAAATGCCGAATTCCGAATTGGTACAGACTCAGAGAATACCCATTTCACCCACATGTCTTGCTGTGCGTCAAGCATGCTGTTGGGCGTCATATGCCTGTCTGAGTGTCAATTACAGGTAGCTGGAGTAGAACCCTCTGTCCCACAACAAATGCTGCTATTAAGACATTGGCCTGAATACCGTCTAGGAAAGTCTTCAGACAGTTCACTGCTGGCAGTTCGAGGTACAGGGCAGTTCGAGGCCAAAGGGAGGAGACTCACCCCATGACCAAAGCGATCAACACGAATTAATGATGGCTTTTCCGCCCCAACCCCGCTCTAAAAGAGGGACACGCATCACAGGTCCTTGCAACATAGACGACAGCAAACAAATGCGAGTGTTTCTTCATGTATGCCAGTTTTGGCAGTATGCCAAAACAAGGAGCACACTCTTGGGGCGCTTTTCCAGGGCGCACATGAAGTGACCTGTCCGATGCATTGACAATACTTTTTTGGTGGGGAAGGCGGGGCCTGGAATAGTGGTTCCGGTGTTCAGTGTTACAAGCAGTACGATCATTCCAATTAGAATGCAAAAACACCTGACAAGGATTCTTCGGTGAATATGTTCTCCTCTCAAAAGATGGTTGCGATTATCTATTCAGTAACTATTCCGAGTCTGATGCACCAGGCTGGATTCCCTCCACTTGATGCCGCCCTTCCAAGCCCAGTCGCTGGATGCGCTCTGCTATGGTCTTAACGGTTTGACCGGGTGCGTCCCCGGTCAGGACAGTCAAGCCCCATGTCACAGTATACGGCATTAGTGGCTGGGATGGCTGAGCAAACAAAGCAAGCTCAAAAAATGTGAGGATCATGTAATCATGTACCAGCAGTACATGTTTGCAAATCTTGAGGGCTGGCCTGGCAGGGAGCGAGGAAATCATGCCATCTTGAGGGAGTGCATCTCTACATATTTGCAGCCTGCGGTGTTCAAGACTACCATCCATTCCCTCACTCCCTGCATCTGGCCAGCCAGCATGTGATCGAGCAAGGAATTCACTGCACACCGCGGCTTTCCCTCGGCGCAGGAACTCCGCTCGAATGGCCTCCTGTTGCCAGTTGTTTGGATGCGAAGCTTGTGCGCTGCTGTCTGTCATGGTTCCCAGGATGTCCCAGCCATTTCAGCCACAGCCCCGCCCTGCAAATTAGCCAGCAAAACTGAAACGGCGGCGCGGTCATTGATCGCATCTGCAAAGTACTGTGCTCTAAAGCAGCCATCTTCAATCGGCCTCCAGGCTCAAAATGGTAACATTATCCTGTCGGTTTGGAAAATGAAAAAACACAAATCATAAGCACGTCCTGCCGACAACGCACTGGAGACCTCGGCAAACCCCCAGTAAACATCAGTAAACCTGCCTGATTGCAAGATTGGAATAACAGGTCTTGCCACGGTTCTCCCAAGGACATGCAAGCTTTGTGTCACGTTTGACATCCCAGGCCTTCAGAAAAGACCTTGGACAGAAATACTCGCTCTGAGAACAGGCTGCATGTCCACGCAGTATCTAATGCTATGATTTGTCTAGCTTTGTCCCTATCTTGCAAGCCTCTAAGTGAATGCGCTTGGCCAGCAACAAGCTTCCACACACACACACACACACACACCACACCCGCATCTCCCCAAGCTCATGCTGATTTTGCATCTACACTACCCAGAATCAGAGCCCTGCCCGTGTGCATGTTGACGGATTTATTGAATGAACTATTGAGCGCTGCTGGCAAACTGCACGCACAGGATGATTCTGTGGTAGGTGTCCTCTTGAACAAATAGATGGCAGTGGTAAACTTAGCAGCACGGTGTGAAACCACTGAAAACCATCTATGTTCAAACATGCTCGCCTCAAGAAACGGTTTGACCAGCGGTGGGCCGCCTTTGCCGGGACACCACGGCATGAATCTGGGTTTTGGGCATGACGTCTGACCACCAAATACCAACCCATAGGGCATTGTCCATTGCTCCTATCAGCCTTTCAGCTGGGTTCCCTATATAAGTTACTATATTGATATATATGGGTTATCCCATGTCAATTTTTCCACATCCACAAGAGAAACTCGCTTTAGATGGCATGGCCGAGCCCAAAGGGAGGGCAACAGGACTGGGTTTGTGTCAAGAGTGGGGGGGTTCAAAAAGAGGTGGTGTCTCTAAAGGGCTTCCGTGAGAAGCTCACCCCAAGAAGGGCCCCTAAGTCAAATCAACACAAGTCAATAGTGACAGAATATTGCGAAACAATCGCAATCAAAGCGCCACCGAGTGGCTCCGACTTTTTGGATCTATCCCCACACGTCCGCACTGGCGTTTGGTGCAGTCGTGGTGAAACTGGTCGCCCAAGCTGCCTGGGACCAGCCTGAGGCAACTCTGTGCCAATGTTCCGTGCAGGAATGTGTCAAAGCCAGCCCTTCGCCCTGAGTTGTTTGGTGCCATGCTGCTTCCCCTTTGAAAGCCAAAGGATGTCCCTGGTTCTGGCAACCCAATGAACATTGCAGAATGTGGATAAGTAGAAACAGCACTATCTGGTTGGGGTTGACTTTGGAGAACCACTTTGAACATCATCTCATCATTGCTCTTATAGTGTGCTTAAGGTGAAACAGCTCTGGCACATCAAACCTTCAGCAGCCCCCAAGCAGCCGGCGGACCAAGCACTAGCAGGCATGTCCTAGCTAAGAGACCTTGGCCGCTTATGGGAAGGTCTTCTTCGTCATAACAATGTAGAAATCCTGCCGGTACAAAGCAAACGGAGGTGCAACCACAAGTGTATATGTCTCTCTCTCTCTCTCTCTCTCTCTCTTTCCCCCCCCCCGCGACCCACCCACCCACCCCACCCCACCCCACCCCACCCCACCCCACCCCACCCCACCCCACCCCACCCCACCCCACCCCACCCCACCCCACCCCACCCCACCCCACCCCACCCCACCCCACCCCACCCCACCCCACCCCACCCCACCCCACCCCACCCCACCCCACCCCACCCCACCCCACCCCACCCCACCCCACCCCACCCCACCCCACCCCCACCCACCCACTCCCTTTGGCAGAAATTGCAACAAGAAGACGTTCCTTTTCGCCGGGCGACCCAAAAACAAGAAATCCTAGCTGTCGTGCTGCAATGCGAATCGACCAAGGCTTTGCCAAACAGATCAAGATCTGTGACATGTTGCAATGTCATTTGAATGTAAAACAAGAGGCGACAGCAAACTGACACAACTTGAAGGTCTGATGCAAAAATCCAATGACTACCAAAGGTACCAACAACCTGCCACCTTCAGTTAAGCCCCCGAAAACCGACATGGAACCTCAAGTCCCTTGCCACATCTGATCTTGCGAATACCGTGGTGGGGTGCCATCTTAGTTTGGAGAGGGGATCCCAAGCATGTATCATCTGGGGAAATCAAACATATTCACCAACCGTTGGTCCAACCCAAAATAGAGACCCCGATTTACAGTCTCAATGTCTGGCAATTGGCATGGTCCCACATCACACGTCTTGCGCTCCCTGCCCCTTGCAGGTCCTCCTGCGTTATTTCGCCCTTGGACCTTGGACGAGGGTGCCGAAGCTTTCGAGCACAAAGGTACGCACATGGCCTGCATCCATAACATGGCCCACGTCTGAGGTACACGGAAAAAAAGAACAACAACAGGTGTTCAGAGCATGCTTGATGTTTAGTCAACCCAAAAAAGATCAGTTTGAAGCAGACCCAAGTTCAACTCGCTGTTCGCAAGCCGATGCTTTGGCCATGGTGCCTTCCTCAGGATTCGACATATTCACTCGGGTTCTTTCTGGTAAGGCTTAAGGGCACGGGGTCCAAAAAGGGCTCCCTACAGCTGCTTCCCAGTGGGTGCTTCATAACCAATTTTCACAAAAGGATACCCAAAAGGGGACGAGAACCCTACTCCCCTACAGATTGACATGTGGAACCGCCAAAAACTGTCAAGTGTAAAGAAATCTCTGTGTAAGGACCACTTTTTTGGGTATTGTGGTGGGTGACGGGATCTGTCGAAGTTGGGGCAGCCGCCAAACATGGGTGTCTTTTTGTAGCTTCTCTTACAACCAACCCTCAAAAATGGGTACTGACTCAACCCCCCCACCACTTTGGGTGGGAGCACCCCAAGCTGATGCGTTTCCTTGAGACCCAACCAACCAAAACAGCCAACTCAAACCTGCACGGCTAGATCTGGGCTCAGCCACCGCCAATTGTGAGCTTCGGGGCGCCGGGCTCATCCTGACAAGCGCGCCGCACGATCTCGGTGATCTCCTGCGACGAATCCGAGAGCGAAGAGATGCCGAGACGAAGCGAGGTGCCTGGGACATCTACAAAATTACGTGCCAAATGGCGGCTCAAAAGCGAAACCGCGCAAAAAGTCGTTTTGAGAAGACCTCAACGTGCATGTGCATCTTAGGGGATCCAGTAAAACACCCTTGAAATCGGGGGCTCACTACATTCCTCCCTTAAACCCCGATTTTAACATGGTCCCAAATGGTGCTGCTTATATGCACAACAATCAGAACCATAGTTGACCGACAATTGGGGTTGGGTGAATTGTTGCATCTGGTAGTCGACTACAACTATAAGGGTCCCTGAGCAGCCTGTTGTCAAATGCTGTAGGTTGCTCCATTGGTCAAGTTGGCTGTGAAGTCGCCACTATTCACTCCTCGGTTGCAGAATCGTTCGTTTCTGCTCACTTGCTCATGACAAGCCAGCCAACCAACCAAGTTGAAAAACAGGTAGCCTTAGGAGCTTAAGCGGGGCGCGTTCTGCAAGATCGTTCAAGTCTTGACCTATGGTGGATGCCATAAATACTGAAAGTAAACCACATATGTCGAACCACAAAGCAACAAGTAGTGAAAAGAAGATCAGGGGGAACCTCTTCGCTAAGAAGATGAAAAAAGCCTCTGGCAATTCGCACATCGAATGGCCTTCCTGGTGTAAGCTGGGTGCGCAACCTTCTGGCCCCACGACTTGAAACACATAACAATCGGTGTACCAGTGATGAGCTCCTGGCTTGAACCAAGCCCAAAACGGTTACCAACTCCAAAAACACCCCCTCCACCCAGTTGATTGTCTCTTACAGCCGGACCACCAAACAGATGGGTTTCCCCAAAACTGGCGGGTTCCCCCCCCCCCAACACGAAAACCCCGATGTCTCTGGTGCATTCCACCCGGTCGCCGTTCGCCTCGTTGGTGAGGCGCTCGCCCAACTCCTTGCACACCTGGCTGCACCCATCGGTGGGACTCCTCCTAAGGGGCAACCTCTAAATGAAAGCTTCTGAAAACAAACCCACTGCCCAGGTGGAGATTCAGGAAATCGATTTGCGGAAGCAACTGCTTCCGGATGTTTTTCAGATGCCTCAGCTCTTAAATTACCTCTACACGCTCAAGCAGACTTGTTTGGGATCCTCTGGAATGTGGTTCCCCGACCATCGCATCCCTCACGGTCCCCCAGCTACAAAACCTAGCGACCGAACCAAGGAACCCGCCTTCTGCACGTCCTTCACTTCCTCAGCGCAGCTCATGTGCCGAGCTCCCTATATTTCAACATCACCCCGCCAAAAGGAACTCAATTCAAATTGGCCCGATAGGCTAATGCAACCACCAAAAGGGAAATGCTGGGAACCCTGTTGCGTGGGTGCGTGCGTGCGTGCGTGCGTGCGTGCGTGCGTGCGTGCGTGCGTGTGTGCGTGCGTGCGTGGGTGGGTGGGTGGGTGGGTGTGTGTGTGTGTGTTGTATTGAACGTGGTGAGGGTGTGGGGCCTGGGAAAGGAACCTACAAGAGAGCTTGAATCAGCACGTCCCCTCCTGAATCCTTAGTCGGAGATTGAATCCAACAGCTCCTTGAGCCGCTTCCAACACGACTTGCTGAAGCACTGCACGGTCCTGCCAGGTCTGGTGCAAGGTTGTCCAACAGCATCACCTTTAGAACATCATTTCACAACCATTCCTGAAAGTCATCCTGAGGGCCTATAATGTATCGGTACCTTTGGAGATGAAAATCTTGTTGACAAGCCGGGATCAGCTTTACAAAGGAAGGGCAATTCAATGTCACCCAAAACACACACACACAAACACACACTTAAACGCTCATTCAACTTCGACCTTGTTCCAGCCAAACACGTTCGTTTGCTTCCCCCTCCCCCCAGGTCCCCCGGCCACTTTTCGGCGGATGATGGAGTTTTGGACACCAATACAATGCCAATCGGCAGAGCGGACACTCTTGGTACGGGGAAGGGGGAACTGTCCAAATCCACATTGTCGATGCACTGGTGGGTCTGAGCCCCTGTATCGAGACCAAGATCGGGGTTGGGTCAACCCCTTGACAACATGTTGCAACCAAAACAACCTCCCATCTTGACTTTTCAAAAAGGGCTACGGTGCGGATGTGGAACATCTATTTTGCGCTGGACCCCAGACTAGAAGGACTTCCCTTCCGTAGCGCGCGGAAGACCCATCGCTGAGCTCACAACGATGTAGCCCTTGCCCTCCGTGTCGAAGAGTCTGAAGATCTTGTCGATCTCCTCCTGGCCAAACTGGTGGACTTCAGGCGTCGATCTCTTTGCATGGGAGGTGACGTTGGTTTCGACGCACGAAGCAATCATGAAGCTTCAGTCAAGGGACTCATGGAATGTGGCTAGGCGGGTCCAGGTTACTAGTGGTAAAGGTACATGTCGTACCATTGTGTGGTGGTTTCCTTAAAAGAACTCCAAGCACAAACGACTACAGTATGTGTTATCGCAACCTCATAGGGACAGGCATTGAAACGTCGTCCACAACGTGGAGCTCGCCAAATGGTTTCTGGCGTGGTTCGTGCAGTTTGCTTTTAAGACCAGCAGGAGTTTCGAAGTGGGCTCCCCATGTGAGGCATTTGCATGTAGGTGCACCCTTCCTTGTCAGGGCTGCAGTAGACAGAAACCACCAACACCCTCCTGAATATGAGACAGCGACTCGTTCACCCTGGATTCAAAGTAATCAGACTAACACAACGGACACAACGTAACAAGTAATTGAAACCCCCGTGCAACAAGTTGAACCGTTTGCTGCTTACTCAGCAAGAAGTCCTGCTCCAAAGTCACTCACCTGGCCCTTCCTCCACCGGATCAACAAGCGGCTTCGGCTCACCGAACCCCGGTTGGATGGTGATTGGAGGGAAACCAAAAGAGCATCATGTTTAGAATTACGCTGCCCGATTTTCAGGCACACCCAGCAGTGCATGTAGCTGCTTGGCGAGTCAATAAATGATTCGGCGTTGGGGGTCACCAAGCTGCAACCAGTGACCGTACGGAGAGTTTGTCGCGAAACCCATAAAATAACTGGGTGCCATTGAACGACTGGCGCCAGCCGAAAACGGCCGACCGGACAGAAGCTCCATCAGGGCTGGAACAAAACTGTAGGCGGGTGGATAGTTGCTTGCTTTGGAGGCATCCGTATCGGAATGGAGCAACTTGCAGTGCCGTGGAACTGGCAAACACAACACGCTGTGCGAGACTGGTTGAAACCAAGAAACAAATGCAACACTGGGTGTGCCACCTGCCACTGGACATTTGATGTTGCTTGTTCCAAGAGCCATGAAATCTAGAAAATCGTTTGGATGCGCTGTTGTCACTTAGTACTACTTTCATATCCTACAGGGTGGATCCACAAAAGCCACATCCAAACCGTTTTCTAGACCTAAAAAGCAGGTCTGTACACTGTACACCTTCACGGTTTGCTGGGAGAGCACTTGCTTGGGTCTGGCAAGCAATCCCGATTCGGTGAACTCCGGTTGGGAACATGGTCACAGCTCAGGTCGGTGAACCAATCCGTACCGTAGATCTCAAGCAACACAGATGCCGTGCATGCGAACTCGAATTCAGGTCCTTCGTGTCCTTCTCCTCCTTGCCTTCCTTGCCAGACCTCGGCTGCTTCCGGCTAGCAAGGCGCATCTCCCAGGTCTAGAGAGACGCAAGGAAGGTTGCAAACATACGAAACATGACTCGCAAAGCCGCACTATGGTGTTGTTTGAGCCCACCCAACAAAACGCCCGAGCTAAGTGGCAAGGGGGTTCACGGAGTCCCATCTTTCAGGCACCTAGCAAACCTGTACAATGGGTCACCAGGATTAACGCATCCTGTGGTTGATCAGCACGGGGGGGTGCACTTTCGAGAGAACCCTTAGCTTTCAGAGAGACATCCTAAAAAAAGGCCAGGCGGGGTCAACAGTACAACAAACAAAGCGACGATTCCCACTGTTGTTCCCCCAGCTTCCCCTTCAAATCAATCAAGCAAAAAGGCCATTGATCTCACAGACACCCCCAGTTTCCCCTTGTTTCACCTTGAATAATCACCCCCCCCCACCGGGAATAAACTCACCCTACCAGTACAAGTAATGGGATATTTTTTGACTGGCCACGGCTTTAGCTGGCCTGCAAGCGTTAAGGGTTCAAACCCACAACACCTATGTGGGACCAAAACCAACCCATGTGGGGACCCCCAGGAACCAAAACCCGCTCGGAGCGAAGGCACATGAGATCCAGAAACTCCTCGAAGTCCAGGGAGGCGTTGCCATCCTCTTCAGCAAAACGCGCGGGATGGCGTCGCTTAGAAGACGGGGCTTGGTTGGTACCCAAACTGTAAACTGTTTTTTTTCCCACTGAAATGCAATTCTCTGGAGATAGGATCTAGAAACAGTATGTCAGGTACCCCAACTGCTTGCTTTCTCACTGAAATGAACTTCTCCGGGGATATCAGCTGTGAACTTGCTTGCTTCCCCACTAAAATGAGCTTCAGTAGAGATAAGGTCTAGAAATAGGATTAAAGTCAGAAGTCAGAAGAGGGCCAACATGACCCGCGGAGGCCGTTTGACAAGTTCTTTGACACATGCACACATGTGTCGGGCGTTGGCCAGGACGCGCTTGGCCGGTTTTAGAGAAAACGCGCCCACATCCCCCCAACAAATCTGTTGGTTCTAGAGAAAACCCCATCCCACAATGATGCAACCACGAGAAAGAAGCTCCGGCTCAAAACTCATTTTTTGCCAGGTTGATGGCACTCTGATGGGCCCAGTTTGCATTGAAAAGCATGTGTTGGAAAGTTATTGCTGGTCTGTTGGTCAATCCAGCCATCAATCTGTTTTGGGTATATAATGAATTCAACCCTGTCCAAATTGACAGTCTTGACATGTCAACTATAGAACTCGAAAATGACTGAAGGGAAATTTGGCACCCGGACCCTTCTCGTCTCGTCCTCGACAAACTAACAACTACAGACTGCAAATAACTTTCTTAGTTGCTAATGTGACTTTCTCAGTTCTCTCATTTTGACGGAAACCCTTCCCACAAAGTACCAACAAAAGGCAACATCCACTGGGCAAGTGGGGACTAGCTGACTAACTTGGTCCTCCACAACCCAACCAGCTGACGAATCGAGCCTTGTCAAGTTCTGCGAGCATCGTGAAGATCCTGGCGAGATGTGCCCTGGTCAAAAAAGGGGGACGCGACATAGCATACTAGCATAACAAGCCCGCGTATAGCGATCGATTGTTTGACAAAGCATCCACTTGTAAGCATGCCGGCGTCGGCGTGTCGTTCTTGCTCTCGTAGCCCAATGACTGCATGGCAGCCTGGCCCGAAGCAACGAACAGGCCAAATAGGATTGCGCAAGTTGTGTGACAACCAAAAAGCAGGACATCTTTACAACTGTCCGAGAAACAAATCTGAAACTGATTTTTATTCCCTTTTGACGCTTGTGATCTTTTGTGCAGGTATGGTACATCCCAAGGGTTGCAATCACCATCATGGGTTCCTCTTTGTACGACATGTGTTTGCTGCTGCAGACTTCCATGCTAGGGACTGGCATGCTGGAATTGATGCAGTTTCGCTTGTGTTCGGGCGGGACCACCTGAATCCTCAGCATCATCGGCTATAGATTTGCCGGTCATGCGAAGCGTTGTTGATTTAGGATAATCATTGTCAAGCTCCACTGTGCCACTGGCAGATAGATGTGATTAGTCTTAGACCTGACACGCCAACTCTCCCTCTAGGTCCCACGTTTGCTCACGCAAAACCTCCGGCGTCGCCTGTTCTGCCTGAGAACGTATCTGTAACTTAAGGCTGGAGAAAAATTGTCAACACAAGCATCATTGGCCCCGAGGCCCAAGGCATTTGAACTAGTGCCTTACTTGTGCCCATTGTGATTTTGTGGAACGAGCTAGCGGCTTCGCTGCAGACTGAATTGTCCTTCAGCTGCAAAGATGCACTGCCGGCTGGATCAGGCTTAAGGCTCTCCACACAAAAAAAACAGGCAATAGGGTGTCTGGAACATCATGGCGCGACAGTTGAACACCGTAACACAGGTTGCAACTATATATGTGAGCAACATACAAATAACTGACTGCACAGCTCAAAGTGTTGTACTTTGTTTATCTGGGTTCATTGTTCCAGCGGGCTGTCAAAGTCAGAAACGGAGGTGGCTTCCCTTCAACCTATTCAAAGCGGTTTTTTCCAGCTTCGTGTATCGAGTAGCCGTTTGGAGTCAAAACAAACCCGCCAAAGCAGGGGTTCTATGTTCCCCAACACCACATGCCCACTTACAAGCCAATACGAAAGGTCAACCCTGGGCAGCCGTGGGACAGAATGGGCAACTGAAAGGCAACCAAGGTTTAGTGAGGAGCCAACTGGAGTCTGGAGAGAAAGGCAGAAGGGGGGCCACTGAGCAACTACAAACCAAGCGCGAGAAAGAGGCTAAAGCAGGTCGACTAGCGCTGCATGACAGACAGAGGATTCACATTCAACTTCATGTGTAGACAAATCGGAAACTGGCCCCTCCAAAAGACTGGTGTCATGGTGTTTTCCTATTCGAAACAAGCCTGTCCGAAAGAGACCCTAGCTTTGACATATCTAGTCTAGTCATCTTTATACATGTGCTGTGCATCTCTCGTCAAAAGCCATTGGCTGCTGAAGACTTGCTTCCCCCACAAACCTTCTAGAGAGACATCCGGCTCTCCTGCAACTCAACGTGGAATTCCAAAAAGGGCTTCTGCAACACGCAAGAACGGAGAGCCTGCTCCATTGAACCTCCATTTTTTTGCGCTTTGCAACACACTCGGGCCTGCTCGCACCGCAGCAGTTTAACCGGCAGTTTAGGGCCCACACTTCCCTCTCACAGCTCGCCAAGCAAACAGTGGGGGGCCTCCTACAGCCAAAGAGAGTTCCAGTCAACGAATTCCAGTCGGCTCAAGTGGCTTCGTTGGCCCGAAAAAAACGAGGGAGAAGAAACGCGAAGCTCCGTAACGGCCACCCAGAAGCACAGGTCAAACGGCCACCCAAAGTTTTTCAAGCCCAAAGGAGGTCGAACGGAACAAAAATATTGGGTTTGCCTTTTTTTTGGGGGGTCCTGGGCTTCCTAGCAACGCTTCCAGGACTTGGTCAAATACACGGAGCTTGCGCCTTCAACTCCTTGAGATCTATCTCCCCCGACTGGTCTGTGTCAAAGAGGTCGAAGGCCTGCCAGCGCCGGATGTGACTGAGCGTATCGTTCGCGCGCCGAGTGGCAGGGCCAAAGGAAGTTGTGGGGAATTGGCCTACCAGGCCCAACAAGATAGAATTTGACACCCAGTACCCTGCAAAAAGGGCCAATGTCCCCTCACTGTTCGGGCCCGTCGGGCCCGTTGGGCCCGTCAGGCCCGTGAAGTTCGTCGGGACTGTCAAGGCCGACAAAAGAGGAGGCCATTAATTTGACGCAGTGGTTGACACGAGGCTGCCGTTGTCTGACAACCCACGCCAGGCACGGAGCAAGATTTTCCCAACTAGCCTACTAAAAGAATTATCAGGCTCACGCCCCCATCCCAGAAGCCAATGCCCTCCAAATCTCCGCTCGGAGTCCACATCCCACCAGCGCGGCCCCGTTGACAGATCCCGCACCCATCGCACCAGAGATGCTTTTTGGAAAACAGGCGCTTGAAGAGACGCTTCAAGCGGGCGCTCTGGCTATGCTAGGCACATGGGCAAGCAGGTTCAAACTTGATAGAAGCCAATACTGTTGTGCGCGTGTGTGCGCCTGCTCCACTTACATGCCCTGTTGGCCTACTCATCTTTCTATCTAGCCATCTGCCCGCCTATTCATCCACGCAGGCCTTTGTGCATCTATTCATCTACCTGTCTATTCGTTTGTGTCCATCCGAGTGTCCATCAACGCATCTGTGCATGTCCCAACCTATTTGCTTGATCCAATCTGCTCTGACCTAATCCAACCTAATCCAATCCATGTGCCTATCTGCCAGTCTAGCTACCTGTTCTCATGCATCTATTCGATCTATCTCTCGGTTCCCTCTGTCTCTATCTTGCTATCCTTCTATCTACATATCTCTCCTACCGATTGATTTGCGTATCTCTCATGTATGTATCGGTCTGCCTACCTATCTATCCATCTATCTGTTCATCTACCTACCCATGTATATTTCTGTCTTTTTTTGTCTTCTTCAGTTTCATCTATCTGTCTCTGTCCATCTACCTATTTATCTATCTACCATCTTTCCAAGGCACTTTAACCCCATCCATCCATTTACCTACCTATCTATTTATCTCTCTATCTCTCTATCTGTCTATCTTTCGATCTATCTATCTATTTATGCATCCATCTATCTATCTATCTATCTGTCTATCTATCCCTCTATGTCTCCTCATCTTTTTAAATTTCTTTCAGAATGTCAAAATATCAATCGCCCGTCTATCGATCCATCTGTCTACCGTTCTATCGATCTGTCTAGTTAGCCAACGATCTATCTTTCCGTTAAAGCCCGCCCAGTGCGTCCGTCGAGCCCGTTCTCCCGTTAGGTTGAGCCGGTCACACACGCGAGGCCCGTCAAGCCCTGAAGCCGTTGGGCCCGTCAAACTCGTCAAGCCCGTCAGGCATGTTGGGCTCGTCAGCCCCGTCAGGCCCGTCGGCCCGTCGGGCCCGTCGGGCCCGTCGGGCCCGTCGGGCCCGTCGGGCCCGTGAACGGTGAGCGGCCGCTTCTCGCAAAAAGCAAACATGGGCCTACACACAAACATGGCGTGCGCAAGAGCCCTCCCTTGCCCTTTCCTAAGGGACGTGCTTCGTCTTTCACCATGCAAACGCAATTATGTGGGTGGGGGGGATTGCTTTTGTAAGGTTCCATGACAGGTGTCAGGGCAGTAAAAGTAATATATGCAACCATGTTTCCACCGGCTTTCGATGAATAGAGCACTGCCTGATGCATGCATGACGCTGCAGAAGCAAACGGAGACACGGCAGGCTAGGAATCGCAGAGCAAACGGGGTTCGCTTGAGACTCAGGGAAAGAGGCCCCGGTTGAGACCAAAACTCACAGGCAAAGATAGGTAAGCGTGGGCCTTCTAAGGTAAAGCCTGTCACTGCGGAGTTTCTTGACAATTCATTCGATGTAAAAAGGAAGTCCTGCAATATCATATGGGTTTGTCTTCAAATCGGGAAGCCCACAAAATTAGTGGTGTTCCGTTAGTTTCGCCTTCACAACCCAAAAAGGGTACACACACACACACATATATATATATATATATTAACCAAGAGCAATCAACGGCAAAGCGACCTGAATGTTGCTCCTTCTCACACGCACTAGCTGGCCTGCGGAGGGCACGCAACTGAGCTTAAACCTTAAACCTGGACCTCAAAAGCGGAACCCGAAACCACATCTAGACCTAAACCCAAAATCTAAACCCCAAACTGTAAACCTTTACCCTAAAGCCTAAGCCCTGAACCAAAACCCTGGGCAGGACAAGGGTGGATGAGGGGGTGACGGCATACAACTACACCTACACCGACACCAGCACCCCCGAAACACCGCTAAGTCAAAGGAAAAGGTTGAGCATGAAAGCGGCGCGCTAAAGAGGACAGGGCCTCAGAACTTTCACTTTCAGCTTGCCACTCCTTTTCAACCTTGCGCCGGCAACTTCCACAAGCTGCTGGGCAACCTGGTGACACGTCAGTCATGGCTTTGCAAGCATTACACTTCGAAAGAGTAAATGATAACTCATCCGCCTGGAAAAAGAGATCCGAGAAAGCCCCCTTCTTCACAGTATCTTCAAGGGAGTTTCCTTCTGCCAATCCTGAAGAATCAATGGCGACAAGGTGTTCTTGCTATGGCTCATGTCAAGATCCCCGGGCAACACATGAAGCACATGTTATTTTAGGACACACGCTGCTCCACAAATAAGAGCCACCAACCAAGCAACTAGCAATGCTACAAAAAATATGTTCCCCCTACCGACGTGTTTGTATGACAAGCATTTCGTGCAGGGGAAAGGCTATCAATACAGTCCCAGGAGGCAAAACCCAGTGGGAATGTCATGTCTAGATAAATCGAATCATTCAAGTTGGAAGGTGCGATTGTTATAATGTTAGTGGCTTGTTCATCTTTAGTGCGATATGTCATACACTGCAAGCTGTAAAAGTCTAAAGTCCAAGGGTATGGCTGGAAGGTTTACGATTGGAACTTGTGATTAACACTACCAAGGGAAAATGACATCGGGGGGTACATATTTCATTTGGCAGATGACAAATCAGCCTTTGCGAAACTCGGCATGGGGCTCGGGTGGATCTCTCTGGGATGTAAACAACGCACATGTCCTGTTGCGACAAGCTTTGTGCCGCTGCAGGTTGGATCCATGAAGATCTGCTGCGAAATTCCGAGGCGCACTGGCTGAATTGTTGGTCAACTGTAAATTCTCTCAAAAGTGGACATGGAGCAATATTCGCATCAAACCATCCTGGTGGCCACTTGTTGGAGGGAAGCGGACACTCTCTTTTGGCCAAAATCCCATTCCCGGAATCAAGGGCTGTCCAATCGGGTGCGGCCCAAACCCATTGGTGATGTCGCATTTTGAGGAACTACCCTCAACAGGGCGAGTGTTGGATGATCCGTGTCTTGCAACAAACGTACAAATGTACAGACTGTTCAAAGGTTGCAACGTGTCACTCATTGATTGTTTTCCTTGGGACCGGGCATTTCAGCCTTTGCTTGTGCATCCCAGGATTCACCGGGCTGGCCATGCTTGTTTTCCCTGGCTCGCTTTGTTTGGTGTGTTTGCTTGCTTGCTTGCTTGCTTGCTTGCTTGCTTGCTTGCTTGCTTGCTTGCTTGCTTGCTTGCTTGCTTGCTTGCTTGCTTGCTTGCTTGCTTGCTTGCTTGCTTGCTTGCTTGCTTGCTTGCTTGCTTGCCTCCGTGCTTGCTTGCTTGGTTGCTTGCCTGCCTGCCTGCTTGCTTGCGTGTTTGCGCGTTTGCTTGGTCGGTTGTTTGTTTGGTTGGTTGGCTTTTTTGTCGTTCAAATGGGGAGCCCATGGCAAACCAGAACTACGGGATCCATCGCTCCCTTTTTCGGGTTGCTTTAAACGGACACCAAAAAGAAGACCACTATTTTACGGGTCCTCTTATTTTGCCACGCACGCTTCCGTGGATTGGCCGAAAACAGTCCAAGCAAACTTTTGATCACGTAGTCCAAACACCAGAAGTGTTTCAAGTCTCAACTTAGGGAGTGAAGTTCAACATGGCCATGGTTCAAAATCCCGTACCCCCAGTGAACATCCCAATCCCCACTAAAATAGACTAAACTGGGTGGCGCACCTACCCCAAAATGGGATCCCAAAACGGTTTTGACAACCACAGCCACATTGTGTCTTCTTGAGGCTGTGGCCCAAGCGCTTCCGAAATCTCAGCTCTCACGATGCGCCTAATGGGACTTCGCCCAAAAGCGGCGCATGAGATCGGCGCAGAGAGGCCGCCGGTGCACTAACGACGAATCTTGGCCAGACGGATCTGGGCCCTTGCATAAGGTGAAGTGGTTGAGGTTTTACGGGAACACTTGAAGTACTTGCCAGGCAGAAGGGGAACATGAAGGAAACTCAAAAGTGCATCACATGTTACTAATTCTGGCAATGCAAACATGTGGGAAATAATATGATTGAAGTGTTGGATGTACTGTATGCTGCGACAAGTTCAATGGGACACGTGGATGATGCGTTTGGATGCTGCAGATGCAATTATGCAGACACGGCCCTGAGCTTTGATGGGAGCACCCTCAAAAGTTGGTTGCTGAATCTAAATGCAAATTATCACATCAGGATATCATTTGCTAACTTTGATTCGGCCTGGGCAAGTGAGCAACCTTCTCAGCCCAGGCGGAAAGCTCGATGAGCATAACGTGTATCAATGACCGTGCAAAAATGGAGAGATGGTCAGATGGGCAAAAAGCTCTGCTTCGCCTGGATTTGCTCAGCACGGTCCCCAGGAGCCAAACATACCGTCTCCCGAGTTCTGATGGCCATAGGCAGGCTTTCGTCTGAACTTTTTAAGTATTGACAACCAAACCTTCATCCACTAGGGGAGGCTTGTGGGAGCCATACTACATTCAATTACAGGAAGAACCACCTGCAAGCAACAGAGATTCCCTTGTTGAAAGCAAACCGTCCTCTCAAAGCTAAGCTACGCCGTTGGATTACTCGCGCAGCGCGGTAAACGCGCCGGGTTGCGAGTCAGGGGAGGACGAACTCCTTGTAGTCAACTGGCGCAAATTCACCAATCCTCGAAAGGATGTGCAAAGAAAAGGTTGACCTTCTGAGACCTTGCCTGGCTGGGCTGTCCTCAGATCCTCGGCTAAAAGTTCAATTTTTAGTGGGTTACTAACAGGCTAAAACGTTACGGGGATGGCTTGGGAACCACCAAATACATATGGGCCCAGGGAAAACCAACAGCTTCAAGGTTGGTTTGCACTGGTCCCCTTTCTCACGTTGAAGGGGATACCCTCGATATCACTGAAAGTGGCGGTAGAACCCTCTTTCCAGAAGGACCACCTGTGCTTTGATCCAAAACTCGTGGGTGATGTGATCTTTCTGTCTTTCTGCGTGTCTGAAGGCAAGTGCCGTTCTGTGGCTCTTCGAAGAACTTCCATGATCCAAAACAGCCAAAGCGCAGAATTGAGCATGGCCGAAATGGGTTCTCAAATCGCGGACCGAAATTCCCGGGCTTCTCTTTGGCTTCTTAAAACAAGTCCACTAAAAATGCACTCAAGTTCCAAAGTAAGGAAGGCCTGATGAACCTGCCCTCTTGGACAAATAGAGCATGTGACACACCCAAATGCAATCCACTGGGAAATGAACAGAACAAAACTGAGCTGCTTGTGGAAAGTAGAATCCATCAATTTTCTTCAGGTTGCCAATCCGCCTACATCGCCCAACAAGGGAAACCCAAACTGGAAACCGGTGATGTGTAATCCTGGAAAGGGTTCACCAAAGGGTTCTCGATGCAGCTCAAGGATGCCCCAGTCACGCAGTGTTGGACCACCAAGCAAGCTTCCCTGGACCTATCCACCTGCCTCAGTGTCATTCCACAATAATTCCCTTGCTCGTTGGCCGAAATGACCTGAAAACAAACAAGTAACCCTGTCGAACCCATGACTAAAGGCAAACGTTGAAAGCGAAGAGGTGAGCATTTCTTGTCGATTCTTCCTCAACAGACTTAGGCTTTCCGTTAATCGACTTGAAAGGATCACACGACTTATTCCATGCGCCGAGTGATGCTAAGCAAAGATCATGCAACCGACGGGCCCTTGGAAAATGGTGACCATCATGTCGGGTCATGTCCACCAGATCAGCCCATAGCCCGCAAAAAGGTAAGTACCCAACTGGCGCGAGGCTCAGGACCAACGAACATTTCATTTCATGGAAGACCTTAGAGGAGCACCACAAGAAGACAACTTGGTTGCGCGATTTGCCTTTAGACTTAGATGTTAATGGCCTAGAGGCCCTGGAGAAAAACGAGCGTGACCGAAAAAGCTGACATTGGTTGATTCACGCTGCAAGGGAAACTCTAGAATTCACGACCTGCTGCCGCCCCTCAAGCTCTGCCGGGCGCACGTTCCTCACCCTCCCCACCGCAGGTCAACCTGCCATCGTTCTCTATGGATTCCAGGCATCCCTTGGTTGCCTAACTACTATATCGGCCAACCACTGAATTTCCACTTGGTGCTCAAAGGGCGGTTCCCTTCCTCACATACACAGAGAGTGGAGCCGCTGGTGTCCATTCTGGATGCAATCGGAGAACAGTATGAATCAGGGGCGGTTCCCCTTTTGGTCGGGAACCGGTTCACGTTAGGGGAGTTCCTCTAATATGCACGGTGCTCCGGAAAATCAATCCGACGTCTGCGCTAACAAGAACGGCCATGAAGGGATGGTGAACGAAACAGGACTGTTTGTGGGGATGATGCTCAGGAAAACTAACTAAACAAAAGACACCCACCATTTGAAGTCATAGTTTTCACACCCACACACACCCACACAGACGGTGAAACAAGGAGCTTGTCCCTATTCACCGGTCCAAACCAAAAACATGAGTCGCCAAAAGCCAAATGGACACGGGTGCCCTTTAGCAAACACACCACATAGCGGCTGACAGCAGTGATCAAATGACAACCCAAGTTATCATCAAATATGCTGATACTGGGGGAACAACCAAGGGGGCCATGTAGATCCATTGCTTTCCCCCCCCATTTCGATCCATCATGCACCTTGATAGACACGAAGCGGCCATCAGCAATCTGTACACAATACCTATAATTTTACAGGGCTATGTCACTAGAAAGAGTGGCACGAACCTACTGAGATCCCTCAGGGGGAAACAAACCACAACTTATTTTTTACAGGGACCCTTTGTCGGGTGTCATGCTACTTGAGGAGCCCATTTATTACATGGCGAGTAGCCCTGGATGTCACCCAGTTGATCATCTCTACACACATGTTCGATTTGTGCCACAAGCGGTGGTAGTAAACCATGTAAGCATCCTGTCTCTGTACACAAAGGCCAACATGACATGCTTGAAGATTCCTTCCTGTAGTTCATGACAAGGCTGAGGCTGTCCTCTGCAACAAATGCCCTTCACCAATCGACATGATCATTGCTAGATCATAGGGAAGCGGTGCCGAAGGCTAGATTAGGCAAAAGGGACACGTATGACCACTCCTTGGCCCACATCTGGGGCACACTAAAAACAATATGCTCTGATTCTGCTCCATATTCAGCCCACCCAAAACCAACAGTTTTGAAGGAACCACCAAACTCAAGAATCCAGCAGGTGCGTCTGGGGACTGGCAGGGGCTAGGATTGAAAACCCATCATCGGCAAAAACTGGTGAAACAAGGGGGCTGCGTCACTGACTAGAACGGTTACCCAAGTGACGAGGAGTGCTGCTACTTCGTGGGGAAGCAGTTTCAGGGTAAGAAGGCGACTTGAAGCCCAACGGAGGCTTGTGGAAGCGACTCCAACCTCGTGAGTTACGAAAAGTTTACGCTTTTGGAGAAGGGAATCTCGAGAGGGCAAGCAACATGAGAGCATTGACAGAAAAGAAACAAGTGCTCTGACACATGGGGGCCTCCCGTCAAGGACAAGAAACAGTGGTGCTCGAAGTTTGCAAAAGCAACAGTTTGACAGTTAAAACCATGAAGATTCCCTTGGAAGATTCCCTTAGAAGATTCCCTTAGAAGATTCCATTAGAAGACTCCTGTGTGGAAGCAGCGATACAGGAAGATTCCCTTAGAACCATTTTGCTTCAACTCCAAGGTGCTCACGGGAGTCCTCCCATATCCCTTCAGAGTCCCAGCGGCCATGGAGAAACAAGCGAGCGCATGTCTTCGGTCGTTGCTTTTAAAGGGAACCCCGGCCCTCCGGGAAAAGGAAAAAGGGGCACCGGGTGTATGGGGCCCCGGCCCCCCCCGAACTTTTCAATTCTCCGTAAGCCCGGAAAGCGAAGCCGGGCGGGCGGAAAGCTGGCACCCACGGTCGCAAGGGCGTCGATGGCCCCTACCACCTGGCAAAGCGGCCGGACTTAGACCCTGCGAAGCTTCTCAAGGGTCAACATGGGGTTAAAAGCTTGGCCTAGGGCGGAAAGCACGGGCCGCCCTCGGGAAGGTTCATGCAACATGAGAATTACTAGAAGGCTTCTCAGAAGGGTTCTCAGGAATGAGAGTCGTTTAACTTGGCCAGACTTAGAGGGCTCCATGACCATCCCTACCTCAAGTAAACTGTGCTTCTTCACACAGACCCTTCGCAAAAGTTAACTGTCCAGAGCGGAAACCAAAAGCGCCCCAACTCAGGAATGGTTTTTTGAATGAACCTTCTGGGAAGGATTTTGATCGAAGGTTTCGCAGAACCTTTTCAGTGTAGTCTTGCCTTGTGGCCAGACCGTTTTGGAGGGCACTCCCCTCCAAATGCCATAGCTATGGTCTGCAAAAAGGGGCCGGGTTTCCTTTGGTTTGCCTTTAGCCAACCTGAAGCACCCTCAGAAAACAAGACGCCCATATTTCCCACCCAAGCATTGCACCATGTTGGGCCTCCCCGCATGGCCGTGAGGCTCTAAGGTTTGATCCTTCCCCAGAAGCTGGAATGCACTCAATTCTGACCGAGTCCCGCAGGGATTGAGGGCCCAGGGCAGCTTTAGAAGAGAGCAAACCTTACCAAGGGACCTCTCTTGTTTAATCGGGCGGTTCATTGAGGGGTCAGCAGTAGCTTCTCTTTGGAGCAAAACCAACTGGCTTTCCTCAAGAAACAACTGTTTGTCCTCGGATGGTACTCTTTTCATATTCCCAGTGACACATATCAACATCAACAATCTCCGGTTGGATCCGGCATATCTTGTCGGTATGAAGGGTAGCCCTTGCACATTCATACCTGGAGGCTCCACGCCTGCAAAGCCACATGGCTTTGGGAGCCCTTGGATTCCGTTCGGTTCCCCTTGGGATTCAAATCGACAGGTGGCAGTACCTTTTGCATCGCAGGGAAGGTCATGTCCCAAGCGCGCAACTGCTGGTCTTGATAGAGATCTATCGAATATGAGCGGAGTAAGGATGGAATGGACATGGAGATGGCTCCTAATTGCATGCTCCACCAAACACGTCCTGGTTGCCCACAGAACGGCAGAAGAAACCAACAGGATGCGAACGGTGACTTGCTGGGCCCTGCGAACCTCAAGAGGTGGTACTCGCACGAAGCCGACACAAGCTTCAACGGAGCGGTATATGATGGTGCATGTTTTGCTGCGGGCAGGGAACAAAAAACACATTCCTGCTCTGCTATGCATACAAACACACACACACACACAAGTTGTTTTGTGTTCTCGACTGCAAGGTAGTATATGTTGTCCGCTAAATGGATGACGATGGCTGAGTCCCGCTTCGAGCTCAGTGCATAGCTCAATCAATAGTGAGATTATTTGCCCCCCGGGTTACACAGAAAATTGTACTTTGTCTATCTGAAACGGGTGTAACTTTTTATTTGGAGACCCTCTGCGGGGATTTTGATTTAGGTGGGGGATTTGAATCCGCCAGCCATTGTCGGGGGGTCCCTCACGAATTTCAGAGCCATCTTTCTTTGGGAGGAGACGCCAGTCCCGAAGCAGACTGGGCAGTTCAGCGCCTCGAATGAAGCGCTGGTGCAGTCTGCCTGAGCCCGTAGCATCGAGGATTCCCATTCAATTGCTTGGTTTCCCGGTGGTTTCTTTGATGATTGAACAACATCCCGGGTTGCTGAACCGCAGGGATGAGGCCAATCAGAAAAAAAACACTTTGCGGTTTTTGCGGAAACCCTTGGAAGGGTTGACCAACTTCAGTCGGGAAGCCAACAAACACATAGGACAAAGGGTGCCGCTAAACGATCGTCCCAAGCTTGGTGTAGTTCGTGACGACCCATGCTCCCTCCAAGTACATGGGCTACAGGGTCGATGCCAAACCGTTCAAGGTCCATGAAGCTAATTAAGGGTTGTTGCCTGACTCGATAAAGGTGGTCAAAACCCATCTGTCAAGGATAAGAGGTTTGCCCTCTTGGGTCGCAGCAACAATGCTCGCACCGCTCTCCCTTATAGAATCCTGCGAGTGAACAAAAAGAGCACGTCCGAAGCCTCAACCTTCACACCTGCAGGCCTCTAAGATATCATCATCTAAAGCGGGCGATACTTGATCGTTCCTCACCTGCCACAACCCGCGCAACTTTCAATCTGACGACATTTGCCGCCGGCATGTTTTGCACCACATCCCGAAGAGGGCAACACATTCATCGTCGTCAAAAACAAAAGACGGACGTGAGAAATCCCGAAATCCACGAGGCAAAGGATCTTCGTGGAGCTCGTAGTTCTCCGTATGTTATAACTCGTCGATTGGCCGTGTGTCTTTTCATTGGAGCAAAACAAAGTGCGCACAATGGAAAAGTGCGCGTTTCAAGTAATAACGCGCAAAAATCCAAGAACTGCGCGAGGCGTTTTTCGCTGGTTTTGGTAAAGGTTCCGGGCGTATATAGCCTTGACATCAAGTTGTCACTAGGACAAGGATAAATACGCGCCTTGTCGACCAGAACTCGCCTGAATGATCCAAGGAACCTGCGTGCGTTTTGCCTGCCTGTTGGGCGTTGTCTGGCTTAGCCTTGCCTTTTGACAAGCCAACTTGATGGACAAGAGAAACAAGCTTAACTTTGAGATTCCAAGAAATCCGAACACCGCTTCCAGGTTGAAACGGATCGGCGCAGCTTCAACTGACCACACCTGGCTCAAAATAGAGCCTTTGGCTGGCAATTCGGGCGCTTCGGGGCATCTTCTGCCTAAAAAGGTCTGTTTGCGCGCAATTGCGGAAATTTGCGCGATCGTACCGGAAATTTGCGCGCAAATTGCGGGTTGGCAGGGCGCCCAAAAACGACTAAATTTCACCTGACAGCGACTTGTCTCAACAAAAAGTGTGGCGCAGGCACGGTCCTGGAGCAAACAGTGGATCCGTGCAAACCCAGGAAATGCTTGCGGGCTTGGAGCCATTCATGGAGGTTGAAGCCAGCCAAGCGAGTTGCAAAATCAATGGCCACAAAGTGTCAAGTCCAGGTGACAGGTGGTACTTGCACCGGGTGCCATTTGTTCAACAAAATGCCTGCCTAAACAATGCCTGGGTTGAGACAAAAGAAGAGCTATAGTTGAGATGTAACCATAAGAGACTTCAACAAACAGCTGGCCGGCACGGGAACGAGTAGTGCCGAATTGGACTACCTGAATAGTTTTATCCGAAAAGTGCGCAAATCCTCAAAAGGTGCGCAAAGACCAAAAAGCGCGCAAAAAAGAACACCACACAACGCGCAAACAAAGCATTTGTGCAGAACAAAAGTGCGCAAATGAAGACACAGGGCTGACAAACCTGCCAAAGAGCAGCCACCAACAGGGCCCATGCACTTCTCATCCGAAAGGAGAACTTATAAACGATTTGATGGCATCTTTGCGATGCCTCGTTAAAGTTTAGGCATGTGATTTTGGAAAGGCTAAACTAAAACACACGAAAATGATGGTAACACAAATAGTTGCTTCCTGCAAGGGTCATATGGACTCCATTTGCCTCGATGTTCTTTGAGGCCTCTATCCTGCTCCCAGGAATCCAATGATCCATTGAACCCGTACAGCTGATATGTTCGAGAAAAAGCAACTCCACCAGCTGGCAACGCTCAAGTCACGTATGATGCTGATTTCAGGTGTAACACCCAAGCAGATGAAACCACCTTCTATTGGGATCCCGAGCACGAATTGAGACCGAAGGGGGGCGGGGTCTTCGTGGCTTGGCTTTGGGCGGACAGAGAAGAGGGGGAGGTCCTACATGGCTGTCAAGATTGGGAACTGCTTCAATGGGCGTGTTCCTTATGTCTGCATACAAGACACAAATGAACAAAGTCCAACTGTACCCAACTGGTTTCGACATCTCCCCAGGTTTCTGGTTGGACACCAAATCGCTTTCTAATTAGAAGCTCTCATGACCATCCCAAGTCACCCTTTGCCCTTCAAATCTTTCCATGAGGCTGTCCCGCACCGGCTCAAGGAACAACAAATGCCCAAGCAACCTGGACATTTCAGGTTCATCCTCATCAAACTGAGGACCAGATTCAGGAGCTGAATGGAATTCATGGAACAAAGCAAACAATCGGAATCAAGCTGTTTGGAATATCGAATGGCAAAACTTCAACAGGGCGACATACCAAACCTATGGCCCCTTGTTGGACCCCAAGCCTATGGCCCCTTGTTGGACCCCTGAGCCGCCCCAAGTACCGCCAACCGAAAAAAGGGCAACACAAGGGCCCCTAGTTCTGACAACCCCCCCTTGGGTCTCTGAAAGTGAGCAGTTTCAAGGGTTCTCATAGTCTGTTTTGAGGGGTTGTGTCCCACAAGTTGAGGAATTGTGTCCCATCACAAGTCAGATCCCATGGTTCTCATAGCTCCTTTGAGGGGGTTGCCACCACTCAGATCCCATTTCCTGGGGTTCCCCGCCGCTGTGTTGCTCTGGCCGGTGCACTTGGAGTCCAACGCCGACAGGAATTGCCTCGCCGTCGCTTCTCCAAGCAAGTCGCGCAACGCGCAGATGTCGCCGCAAAGCCGTGGGGGGTCTCCGGTGTCTAAACCTGTTGGCTGGTTTCTTTTGGAAGCCCTTTTTCAAACATTCCAAAGACTGTCCCTGATTTGGGACATCCTCATGTGCAACTGCATCCCAAATAGCAAAGCCCTTAGAGCACAGGATTCGATCAATGCCAGGCAAGTCATTGTGGAATCCAACTTGAACAAATCCCCAGGCAGCTACACGCTTCTCACAACGCCATCGTTGCCACCCTGTTACAAGCGATCTTGCCCATTCAAGAATCTATGGACCATGGGTTTGCTTCTGTTGACGGAAGCTGTGTTCGGAAGCTTACCAAAGCAAAGCAAACTGTCGTGAAGAAACCAATCCACACAATGTCAGGAGCCTTAGCCATGTGTAAGGTGGGGGGGTCCCGCGGCTTTAGTGACATACCTATAATGTTTGTCCATGTTGACTGACTACGGAGAAACCGGACACAATTGCTGCTGCTCACATCAGCACGTCTACCAGTGAATGCTAACACGCGCAAATTATATATATATATATATGTTATACCTATATACTTGAGATGAGGTTGACCACTTGGCTACACGCTATTCTCATGTTTGGTATCTCACGAAAGCCCGACTCCTCCACATAGGGCCTCACCTTGGCTTCTGAACCCATCTTTTCAGGACCATGATGCCAACCTTCTCTCTCCTCATAGACCACAGACTCGGCAACATGCGCTAATGTCATGATGTTAAGCCAGCATCAATAAGCCCAGCTGATTCATAGGGGTCCCGTTTCAGAGCGGGATCCTTCAACTTGTTGGGCGGAGTTGCACCCACCCCCCCTCCACGAGAAATCCGCGAAATGGAATCGGCCCATTCAACCACCACGCGGGATGACCCAACCCCTGGCAAGCGGCCCAAGGGCCACAAAGGAGCCGATGACTCCTGGCAGACCACCGGGAACACAAGCTGAACTCGGTTGCTTTCTGCTCCCCTGCTAAAAGTTTAACTTGTAGAGGCTTCATGAAAAACCCATTAGTTGGCAAACAGTTAAAGTCCTAACATCCGAGCAACATGCGCCAAAGTGAAGACCACAGCATCTCCGGGAGCCACACAGTTCCCGCTCCTGTTTTCATGGCGTCTGAGTGAGGAATCTGCTGCTGGATCCTTGCACCTTTGGCCTTGCTTTAGGAGACTGCAAGGCCAAGCCATGGCTTGGCTGTATCTGTGGCGGTAGAAAATTGGATCACACCCACGTTCCAGCACGAAGTTGCGACGCGACTCGATCTTGATTTTGGATAGTGACTCAAAATAGGGGACCCACATCTGAATTTCTGCCTAGCCATTGCCTTTCCCCAAACCCAAATGCACATCTTATGTTCTTAGCTTCCAAGCAGGCACCCGAAACAAATGGGTATCTGTCAACATAGGACCCTCAAAATAGTGGTTCTCCTGTTGGCGTTCCATTGAACCACAGTCAAAAGGGTAGCGAGCCTAGCACCATCTCAGCTGCCCAGCGCGCCTCCCAAATCCACCGCGCACACCTTCTGGCCACCCGCGCCGTTGATCTGCGTGCGGGACGGAAGATGGCCCTTAAAAAATAGTGGGCCCGCCAAAGAATTGATGGTCCTTTGGCTTCACGTTTAACCATCCCAAAAAAGAGTCCCTCAAAAGTGATCAACCCCTGACTATCCTGGCACTTCAAAGGGGAATAGCCGAAGTATCACAAACAGTGGCCCTTTCCACAACGATGGTCGGGTATGGAAACCAAGCGCGAACGCTTGTTCAGCCAAGTATACTGCATTGGTTCCATAGCGCGTGACCGTATTCATCCAATTTTAGACCTTTCCGGCAAGCATCTGACGTTTGAACTTCAAGCGCAAACGTTGACCGAAGCTTTGCAACAATCGCTGGGACCCCACGCTGTCACCTACTTGGCGGGATTTGCGTTTTTTTGGTCTGGAAAACTAGAGGTTGTTTTTGCATTTTGAATTGCAGGGCATTGAGTTTGAAGTTTTAGTTTTCGGCTTTGGACAACTCAAGGCTTTTACTTTTTTGGTTGCAGGAGATTACGGCAGATTATGGAACGCTTGCGTTGCTGCAACCAGATGGTGGGATGCCTGAGTTTATCTGTTTGTACAATGACTGCAAAAACGCTGGCCCTATGCCCCCCCCTTTCTGTATATATATATATATATGTAGTTGCTCCTACACGTGGCCATTGGGTTGGGGATCCTAAGATTAATTGAATAGGGACAGGCTGTCCACGCCTGCTTGAGGGTCTGCGGATTAAAGCTCATGCGCAACTTCTTGTCTCTGCCGAATCCAGGGACTGAGCCAAAAACATGTTTATACCTCTTGCTTGCTTCTGCAAAGCAGTGTGGATCATTCGCAGATCGATTTCCCAGTCCGTTTTCTGTGCCAGGAGTGGGATCTTCAAGTCTCACCCGGTCTTAATTTTTACACACTTTCGAGGCTTTGGAGTGGAAATGCGACCGCGTGAAGGACACAGCAACAACGAGGATTCGAGGGAGAAGGACGTCGTTCCCCAAGAAGGCCCGAGAGGCGCAACTTTTGTCCTGGCAGTGCGTTACGGGAAGGGTGTTGCGGGACAGGTCGCAAACGGGCGACTCTCTCATTGTTTCGCAATGTACGACAAAGAGGTCAGATTCCACTCAATGCAAGACCCCTGCCGTATCGCGCTGGCCAAGCACAAGTTGCGCTTCTTGAAGGTCAGCGTGATCACGGCCCTTGAAGCACATTGACTTTTGACTTTTGCAGCCGGAAGGATGGTCTAGATACTTTTGGCCAAAGCTTACATGAGTCAAAATGAACACATGTTACCCAAAATCATACAAGTGATCAAGAGGATGGATACTCACAACTTTGTTGAGACTGTCCCTAACCTTCATCTACCCAGGTTTCGAGTGTGTCTCTCATATCGGGGAGTCATTCCCTCACTATATTTCGGCGATGCGGGTTTCCCTTTCAACCTCTTCAAGAGGTCAAGCATGAAATTGTCCGGATGAAAACATGGCCTGAAACAGGGTTTCTGGGTCCCTTAAAAGCTACACATGCCGAAACCTCTTGCAACTGGCAAAGGTGGCTTTCAATACTGTGGATGGACGAAATCCTGCACCTAAGTCTTTAAGAGACTCTGCAAATGACGATTCCCCTGCAGATACCTGCAAACAATGGTTTCCATGAGCTTCCAAGTGGTGCGAAGTGGACTTCGCCCAGGACCCCTAGGAACGGATTCCCGCATACCCCCAGGCCTTGAAGTTGAAGTCAGTGCAGTCCTCACCCCCCGAAATCCAAGGCGAAATCTCTGCGAACCACCGGGGTGCTGTTTGCAACTCGAGGGTACGGCGTCGCTTGATGGTCGCTACTTTTACTTAGGCCCACATTCCTGTAGAGCTGGCTGGCTTTTGGGTGGCGATCGCCAAGTCTGTTGAGAACGGATGTATGCACGCTGCATATGTTTAGGGGACCCCTTCTCGGTGGTCGTTTTTCTGCGGCAATCCAAACAGAAACCAATGGGAAGAGCTCCCTCGGGACACAACACAGAACATGCGCCGCAAGGCAATGCTCGCTGGTTCTCTGCGAGACCATGCTACAGGGGCCCCTGAGGGCCTTGGCCTGAAGGCTCATGGCAGAGTGAGGCATAGGCTTAAGCCCATTGAGCAATACCTGGGGGTTTTTGGAGGACCCCTGGTGTCCTTTACAAAAGATGGGCCTCTCTCCTTCAGCCTTGGTTTGGCACCCTGCACCAAAGGGCCCAAAGACCCAAAAGGGTTTCCACGGGAAAGTGGAACAACCCTTATATGGTGTCCATATCGTAGTTGTATACCCCATTATTCCCCTGTGGGGCAGCGGTTGGGGCTAGTGCAACTCTTTTGCTTCCCAACCCCAGCGCTCCCTTCCTCCCTTCACAGGATTCCAACGCCTCCTCCTTGCTGTGTCCCCAACATCACAGGTCTTGATTGGGGGGGTGTCTTTTTAATTGTGGTTGGCTCAAGGGGAAATCAGCAGGTACCACAGTACCACCCAATTAGGGGGTCGCTCTATACGACCATTTAGAGGAAACCAGGGGGGGGTCTAGGGAACCCCCCCCCCCTCCCACTCCTGGGCTGCCGCGTTGATGGCAAGCCCGGCTCGGCCCAGGAGCTGCCCAGACTGCGCGTTCGGTGCAGTCTGCGGAAACACCGGAACCTGTACTCGGTTGCGAAATCTGCTCCTAACATCCCAGCAAAACGCAGCAAAGTGTATGTGACCAGGTGACACGTGTGGGTATGGGTCAAAATAAAACCACCAGGGGACCGCAGGTTTTAGTCTTTGGTTCCATTTACCAGGGTTCCGTTTTGGGTACGCATTTTTGACCCATAGCCACGTGTAACCTGCCCCCACTGGCCGGGTCCCAAGAAAAAAGTGCTTTTCCTCGCTTGAAACCAAGGTCAAAAGCGTACCACTCATATTATAGGTTCTGGGACCCTCACTTTCGTGCAAGCTACCCATTTGTCGGAATCTAGGCTCACCTGTGGCAAACCCTTCATTGGAGTTGACCGTTTGTAGTGGACACCGCAAATCAAGGACTATGGGTGCCACTGATTACCTGGGAGGTCAACATGCTGATTCAGTTTGGGGCAAGCGGCTAGTGAGACAAAAGACCCAAAGACGACAACAACGACGCTTTCATGGCTTGGAGCACTTCACATGGTGAGGATGTTGTAGGTGTACTTGCTGCACGTCACCATCCCTTCTAACGTCTTGGATATTGCAGTGGGAAAGCATCCCATGCCGGAATCAGGGGATGCCTTTGTGCAAGTGTTTCATAGGATGGAGGGAACCTACCAGAGACATCTGCATTCTGATAAAACACTGGTTGCTCCACTGGAGAATTACTGTTGGAGACCACACGGCAACGAAAGCCCCTCATGAACAGCTCAACCCCCGCTGCATGGATGCATCTCCGCGTGCAACATACAATTGGCACTACACAAAGGTACCTCCTTTCCATTATCTGAAGGTGAATCAACGCGTTTGACTTTATGTAGGCCCCGTTGCGAAGTGTCCATGTCTGAAAGTGTCCAACTGGTTTTGATGGACATCCCTAGGTAGTCTAGGTATGATATTGGACACAAAGACAGCACTGGCAACTGAAACTAGCATCATCTACGTTCAACCGAACTCATCTACAGACACCTGGGTGTGGCTGAAAATATTAAAAAAAAGAGCTGGGGCAAACCGCAGTGTTTTTTCCTTTTTATTTTTGGTTCCATTTCCCAAGGTGCCATTTGGGGGATTCCCCATTTTTTGGGGGAGCCCCAGACACCTCCCTCCACAAATCGAGCCAATTTCAGGCGACTGGCGAAGTGCGCGTCGAAGAAGCACTCCGCGATCTCCGCTTTGCGCGCGTCAGAGTTCGCCTCTCGCGGGCGAGCTCCGCCAGTGTTGGACCCCGCTACACCCAGCCTGGGGGTAGGGGTGGGGGTCAAAGGGATGGTAGGGGTAATACCAGACATAAATGAAAAAGGGGGGTGGGGGGTACCACAATCATCTGGGTGCCAACAAATATTGCGCTCAGTGGGTGGCACTTGGTCGAAACTCCTTTTGAGGGCACACCAGGTCTGAAACGGAAGCCCGTATTTCTGGCAATGCCCTTTGTGATTGCAAGTGAGCAGCACAAGAAAGAATGGAGCGCTGAAAAGATGGCGTCAAGTTGCTCGTTTTGCGGATACTGATGGAACGCGACAAAATGCCAACCCGCACTCAAGCGATTTGGTCTCATGACTCCAGAACACCGTCTGGGTAAGCTGGTGCGAGAAACGAACAACAAAATAAACAACTGTTGCCTGAAATGAACTCCAGAGTGCAGCGACAAAACACCATGCCATAGAGGCACATCATAACAAAGTCATGTTCTAACACAAGACAGTTGGAGGTGTTCTTCAAATGCGGCAGGTTCTGCAGTGGCTCGTACGGGACTCCTGGTTCGCTGGCGATGGAATCAATAAGCTCTAACGTCGAGGACCGCACACCACATTGAAGAATGCCGATATATGTAACAGTGAAGACATAATTACATGTGAATGACAGGATAGGGGTGATCAGGCGAGAACACACAAAGTAACATGGACACGGAACAAACATGATCGAGAAACATCAAAATCATAGTGTGCATGCAAGAAGGATAACTCCACTTTCAATTTAACAATAACAAAACAACACAAACGTCATAGCCGTCGTGATCGCATGGCATTATGTGTACTAACAATGATCAACACAACAGAACAAGAATGGAAGTCATTATGCTAAACAACAATCACAAAAACAACACATTACGCAACACCTGTCCTAGTCAAAGCAAACTCTATTCAACCGTCGAAATCAAGCACCAACCAAAGACACTAATTGATCGCATCCAACTACAAGGGTGTTGCCGGCGTTGCCTCCTCGGTTGATCAAACAATCGCTATCTCGTGCTATTTGCCCTGGCAAATTGGCAAACTACTCCCCGAAAGCTACCTAGCTGTTCCTCTCACCACCAGGCTCTCACAGGTTATTATGATCAAATATTTGATTCTGACATTTGTCCCAATTCAGCTGATATTTTCTTCATAATCTCGGAAGCAGTCCAAAAAAAAACACACACACACACACACACACACATCAGCACACCCAGAAACCGACGATGAGTCCCGCCCGGTGATGCTTGATCTTCGCGATGAGTTCCGCGTCAGCCTCGCAGAAGAGGCGAAACCCAAAACGCTGTCACCGGATTTTCCACATGGACAAATACTGAATAGCCAGCTTGATGCAACATAGTAACATAGCGGTCCAAAGTACTGGTCAGCGGTGGAAGAGCACATAGAAAAGCCTCTTGCAGCAATGCCCCATCTAGCAAATTGTGGCGGTTACACCACCTGCGCACTTCGAGAAATATCAAGGATTCTCCGAATATCAAAAAACTGGGGCCACTCAACCGCGCCCCAATCCAAAATCCAAGCGGATACGGGCTGAGCGGACTATTGACTACCCATTGGCGATGCAAAGTCAGGCTCTATCCGAGATGAGCGACGGCTTTCGTCTGCTTCAGCCCCCTTGGAGGCCAGCCCGTCAGTAACAGAAAACCCAAGGGGCTTGAAACGGCAACATCTGGGGGTGCCTTCCATGTCCATTCTTTCCAGGGATCCTTCTTTTCAGGAAACCATCAAAAACGCTGTTTCTTTTTTTAAAGAACGATGTTTGAAAAGACGGGGGAAAAGGGTGTTGCCATGTCAAGTCCTCTTGCCCAGGGCCAAGAAAAGGACTGAAGAGGTCCTCCAGGTTCTTGCTTCCAGTCTTGGCTGGGAAGGGCCAGAAGTGAGAGGACCAGCACAGGGGATCCCCAGTGAGTAGCCAGGGGGGTCCCCAAAAAACAATCAGTATTGGGGGCCTGTCCAAACCTTGTCGACCTTGAGGGGGAAACGCGGGGGCCTCTGCACTACTTTTCAGGCAAACCAGGAAGTTGGTTTCCACTACCCCTCAAACACCACCCAGCCCCGTGGAAAATGCGGTATACACCCTTCACAAAACATATTTAGCTGAATATCCCATTAAAGCCCTGGGGGCGGTTGGGTAGAGAACATCGTCTTCCACTCGAGTTTCTTTGGAGACGCTCCAGCAGGTTGTTGGCTCCTCAGCCCTCCCCGGCCCCCCGCCTCCTGGCGAGCTGCTGGGGAGCCCGGCCTCATCAAAACCCATGAGATTCATGAGAGGCAGTTTATTTGAACAACCACATCAGGCATGTTGAATGCACATGAGAGAAAAAAAAGGCATTGTATAAGTGGGTACTCGTGCAGACATAAATAGATGCACAGGATTGACTTCACATGTGTACATGTCTATATGCATACGTATTTTATTTTACACATGGCTTGCAATAATACATTGGCATGTGTTCCACTAGAGTTGCTAAGACTCCTGCAAAACAATGCCCTATTCAAAATTGGTGGCCCCCTGCTGATGTTTCTCAAAAGAAAACCAAAGGAAACACCATCCGGGCCTCCCCTTTCTAAGAACAGCCGCAATTTGTAAGAAGTCCCCATTGTGCAAAGAGAAATAGGACATTGAAGAAAAGAAGGGCCAGCTTCTGCATTCCCAGACAAAAACCGACCTGCGAGATGTTGTGTGTGTGTGTTCCCTTGTCATTCTAAACCAATCTAAGTCAAGAGGGATGCCCCTTCAAGTTTCTGATGGAATGTGGAACGGGCACTTTGGACTGGCGTCCACTGGTTGTCGCTTGGAATTCAACCCTGCCGAGTATACTGTGCAATGGGCTGTAGAAATGTATATCAAACACCCTTGACATAGTCGTCCAATGATAACTGTCAGTGCTTGGGGGCAGGGCTCAAGATTGGAGCCTAAAAGGGTTGCCAACTTTGCCCGAACATGCCAAAACTCCAGCTGCTGATTGTGCGCACTCAAATTGCATGGTGCCAAATTGAGGTGCAAACCACACGTCGAAGACATGGCACCAACGCGCACTAGTACCCAATTACCCAGCCATGTGCCGCAACAATTGACCATCCTTCTGATATGACAAGCATAGTTTGCATAGTTCGGTCAACGGCAGGCAAGCTTCCTTCCTGAAGAAAGGGGAGCCCAAAGGTAGGACCCCGAAGACAGGCGAAGGTTCCAAAGAACCGCGAGACACTTGCATGATTTGGCCCCCTTAGGCTGTCGTACCTGTCTGGTTTCTCTGCCTGTAGTGATATGAAAAGAGCACCTAATCTGATTCTTGGGGAGGCAAGGCAGCCTTCTGCAAATGGCCCATGTTCCATGTAGCAAGCCCCCGCTCCATTGTGGAGCTTGAGGGAAAGTATCCGAAAGACCTGGCCTAGGTGGCTGCTGGTTGCAGTCCAAGCTCCCGGCAATTGAAGAAACTCGCCTCAGACGCACAGACGGCGCAAGATGTACTCCGGGCCATTAATTAACATGGAACACACCAGAACGTCCGGTTTAGAGGTAAATGCTTTTCCACCGCTCAGGTTTCACGTTTCTGGATGGGAGGGTACACATTTGCAGGTGGAGTCCTAAGCAAGCGCAGATTACTTGTAAGTGGGAAGTTCCTTGCATCTGCTTATCGCAGTGAGTGGTGTTTATCAGAAATTACTCCCCACTCAGCAAGCAATCACCGATTCGCAGCTTAATTCAAGCGCGCAAAAAAAAACCTGAGAGTTGCGTGGGTCCCTTGAGACCAACAGCTCCCTGCCTGGCCGGTTGTCCCCTGATTTCATTGCTTGACAAGCGCCAGGCTGTACTGCTGGCCAAATGCCCACAGAAAGCTGGCAGCACGCACAAACCCGCACAGTATCGGGCAATGTATTAGGTAAACCGCACTTGAATTTCACATCCCTGGACCTGCCCACCAACCCTGCTATCAATGAATCAAATCTACAAATTGTCGAGCAAACAAGGCCAGCCATGCCCAACGCAAGTTCACATGCCAGCGCAGGGTTCCTTCAGGTCAGGGATGCTTCACGTCCCAAAGGCGACACGGACTGTGTTTACTCACCAGCTCGCTCAGCTCCTTTGGGCAGGCTAAAGCTATAGGGACGCATCTGGCACAATGTGCCATAATGACAGAGCCGGCAATTCCATTCATGAGAGCCACAGACATCGACCCAGACTGCGACATCTAAAGGTGCAGCTTGACACAGGACTGCAGTGCAATCTGCAGCTTTTACATCAGGGCCCAAAAGGGCTCCGGCCCGCATGCCGTCTTCCGCAATACGCACCTGTTTTGAACGTCGTTTGGTGGCATGTTTGTTGGGCAGTGTGACACATAACACCAATCCTATCACACCTTGCTCACAGCGGAGAAGCTGATTGAACATCCAAGCACCATCTCGGCACCTTTCCTTCGGAGATGTCCAACGGGCGGATCAGACTTCTTCCAAGACCTAAGCAACACATCCTTGAAGACACCTTCATCACGGGCAACGTCACTGTCTGGTGACGTCGCTAGTTAAAGTACTGTTACAGCTTCCATTTCAACTAGTCCAGACTGGAAGTCTAGCACCCACGAACGAATTGCGCGTATGGCTAGAACATGGTACAAGGAACACAAATTACCAACAGCTTGGACTCGTGAAACAGGCAGTACCAGGGTCCCAACAAATTGTTGCGTGACAAGTGACAACCCTGACAAGTGCGGGCAAGGCACGACCCCTCAACGTGGAGTTGTCCTGGCTTCATACTCTCCCATGTCCGAGCCGCGTGCAAACCCTTTCGCTGCCAAAACCAAGCAGGCTGCTGCCTAACCCGCTGAGTGAACAATGGCCCAAAGCTTGGAATGTGCTGGGTCTTTACTGAAAAATGCAAAAGGAGCCTACCACAACAACATCAAACTGTCCAACTCCAAGATTGTGAGCCATCCACAGTTTGTTTGGCAGATGGTTCTGATTCCCCTACTTCGGAACTTCAGGTGATATCACTGGAAATCCCGCGATGGGTCCGTGAATCAGGGACTGTCCGGACATCAATCCTTGGGAGTGGGAGGGGTGAGTCTCCCTTCACCACTCAAAGCACACCCATGACGCGCCAAAGTTACCTGCGTGTGCCTCCCAAGAGGAATCCCCAAAATGGGTTGGTTGCCTTTTGGTGTCCCGAAAAAAACCAACCAAAAGGGGATTCCCGAAAAACACAACACAAAAACAACAACGCACACGCTCACAAGCAGCAAGTCTTGCATCAACCAATCATTGCTAAACCGAGCGAATCTTGGCGGGTTGGGCTCCATGGCTGTACACCGCTCAAGGCATCCTAGAGAAAGGTAAACAATGGTTCCCATTCTTCAATTTGCGGTTGCCGTAATTGACCTGAACCAAGGGTCGACATTCCTCCCCCTCTACCAGCCAACTATGCTGGGAGTTGGCGTGTAGAAGGGTGCAAAGCGACACAAACTCCAGGAAAATGAGCCAAGTCCCTCTTTTCCGCAGGTGTTCGGCTAACTCCAAAGAGATGTTCCCAGAGTTGTTTCTCTTGGATACCCACTGGGGCAAATCGCTTGCTTGCACCGAAGGCACCTTCGGGTCTGCAGGCCAATGCCCCCAACTGGTGGTGAAAGGCAACAATCGCAGATCATTTCGGTCGGTGACCAAAGTGGAGCCAGCCTGGGCTAGAGAAAGGCATCGACGCCACCGCACTTCAGGACTTCAGGCTGTGGCCAAGAACTTTTGTAGTGGCTTCCCAATGGGAATTTCTAGAAAATTGATTGGGTTGGCCAATACTCCGTTTTGAGCAGCGCTAGACATAGGCTTCCACTGGCTCGGGTATGACCTACTCAGTCAAGAGTCCCCGATTGTGGCGCAACTTCCCACTGGCTGACACTCTCTCGCTAGAAATCCCATTGCTAGATGGGGCAAATACATGCTGACTTCAAGACTTGTTTTGGGAACCATAAGCCAGAACAAGCTCAAAGCTTCCGCACCTTCATGTAGAATGTGCTTCTTGCATGTTCTTCAAACAAAAGGAGCGAGCTTGGTGTTAAAACGGGTGTCTAGAAAAGTCCAAACATCTCATCATTCTGGCTTCCAGGCCATTGACAATTGTGGGCTATTTAGCACCCAGTTTCCGAACTCAGCTGGCAAACTGGCAAACCCACCGTCCTGCAATCGGCGGTTGTCCACCAAGCCGATCTCGTCTAAGATGGACACCCTGCCCTGGAGGGTAAATTCCACTGCAACTTGACACGGAACCCAAAAGGCGATCGGGATCCCGCAGCAGGAGATTCCTCTACAAATGGTGGCTTTTGCTGGGCTCCATGATAACCACGGGCGTCAATTCTGGGGTGCTCTGAATGCAACTGGACAAACTAGATTATGTCAAACCACCTAACATGGAATGTGAGGGAAGCCATGCTTCTTCAGAGCTACCAAGTACGATTCCTATCAACGTCCTTCTTTAAGGGTACTCTTTATGGGGGTGGTTTAGAGGGAAACTAAACCGAAACCAACTGTTTGGAGGGTTTCCCTACTCATGAAGTGCATGGATCAGCGAAAACTGCTGAGCCGACATCACACATCTGAGCCAGCAGTCAAGGAATACAAGATTCACGTCAAGCATGCTCAATCTATATGCAACCAAAGTCGACAAAGCACCTGCAATGAGGCTGATATAAGCCACGGTCAACGTTTATTGTGTTTTCCAGTGAACCCCCCTTGCCTCATGCGAGTTTGGTGCATGTACCCATGTCCACGGTAGATTGCGGGAACATATTGTTTGCGTTGCTCGTATGCAAGTCTTCGACCCCAACCTGGCCCGTCGCTTCAGCATCTCCCACACAACAAAATCCCTAGAGAAATGTCCGAAGCGTCGAGAGACATAGCAATAGACACAAGGTCGCCGGAACCAGCAAAGTCCCAGACCACAGTTCAATCTGGGGGTCATATCTGATTTCCGGATGGGAGGAGTCCCGGCTCGGAAGCCAATATGATATGCTTGAAGCCTATGTTGGCTTCCCACAGTTACACACTGACGCGAGCGAAAATCAGGCAGGAACCTAGGTGTAGGTTTGCACAACATAGCGCTGGCAAATCTTAAATGTGTAAACGAAGAGAGAACCGAGTCGAATCCATCAATGTTCAACCAAACTGGCCGGTTCAAAGGACATATTTGACAACCTCTGGAAGGGACAGGCTCAGGCCTTAGCAAGCGAACAGGCATTTCATATTATCTTGTGGATGGCTTTCAAACACGGAACAACATACATCACCACCACATCGACAATGCACAAAATGCGCAGCGACCACTCGTCGCGACCACACCTTGGACTTGTCGCACACGGCGTGCATCCCTGCCCCCGCCACTGCGATGTTGGCGAGTGCAGACACCTTGGCAGCAGCTCTGCACCGCGGGAACTCTTCCACAAGCTACCGAACAGGGCATGGCTGTGGGTCAAGAATATGTACCCAAGATGGACCCTTGGGCAAATGGGATCACGGACTAAAACCTGCGGTCCCTGGTGGTTTAAGTTTGACCCATACCCAGATGGACAAGACGACTTGTTTCGCAAGAAACTACGGTGTACACTTTGGCCAATGCCCTCCCAAGCCAAGAATCAACCAAGGAGAGGTCATTCATGTCATGTTGTGAGAGCCTCAAGGATGTAGGATTCCCAAGTTCCACCGGCTTCCTTGGGGGTTCCATGCACTTCTCAACTGAGAGAAACCAGCAAATCATATTCATCCAATGTGTAGATACCAAACGGCCGTCCCAATGGCAAGCAAATGCTTCTTTGCGAATTTTGAGGCCAGCAAGCCATGGCCTGCACTTGGCAGTTGATGCCCAGGAAAGACACAAAACGCGTGGCATCAAAGAAAAGCTGGCCCAGTGGCCATTTAGGCATCACATGGTCCGAGGCTTTTGAGCAGTTCAGAGGGGTGGTTGGCAGGGCATGAGGCTAGGGTTTGCATGTTCACCCTCTTTTAAACATAGTAGGAGCTCGCCAATTCTAGTGGATAGAGAAATGGATCGGTGGACTAGTAAAAATAATATCACAAAGAGGTATTGTATTAGCGAGGTCCGGTCTCTCAGAGATTCAAATGAAGCGAGCAGAACAAAACATCAAAACGACGCCTGAAGTTCTTTGTGCATGACCACTCCTGCATACCATTATCATATATGAACATTTTTTGTGTTTGACCAAATGATCTTCATTGTAAATGTTGTTTACATCGTACACTCTAAACTATGCATTCAATTAACCATCTAGACTAGTAAATAAAGGCCATAGCTATATAGTTTTACTTATACCATTCATCCAGGTAATATGCATCCCTCGTTCTTTCTACCTTATATATCTAGTGTGATCACTTTCTTGTTCTACAGTCTATACTATATGTATACATTGTATATTTGTCCTTAGGAGTTCATCTGTGTAATTGCCTCTCTCGTTTCGTCTCTATGGTAGCACATTCGGAAGCGAGAAGAAGAGAAAGAAAGAGACAGAGACAGAGACAGAGAGAGAGAGAGAGATGACATAACAGCCCGACGAAGGTCCTGTTCTGAATGGCCTTCATCTCATCTGAGAGCATAATGCCAGAGGGCTTCTAGACTTGTTGCGTTATTTACGGGTTGTGTGAGGGTTGCCCTGTAGCTGGACTGAATACTGTACCTGTCCCCGAGTGCAGCTTTTCAGGCAAAACGCTATATCAGCTTTCGTCCACAACGGATTCAAGATATTCTGGTCCATAAGCGAACCTTAAAGACAACTGTTGGGTCGTGAGCCCGTTCTGACCTAAGACCTCAGGATCTGGCTGGGTTTCTCGGTGACCGGGTGTGTGTGTGTGTGTGTGTTATTTTTCGGCCACCCACGAATCGCCTGACGGTCGAAGCCTCTCGATTTCAGGCCCAGGCCAAGCCGGAAGAATCTGCGGCGCAGTACGCCTCACTCGGCCCAGCTGGAACTTAGAAGATTTGGGCTACGATGGATTGGTGGGATAAGTAGGGAATGACCTGGTCATCAATGCTCTGGTGGCTCACAAATGTCTCCAAAGTACATGGTAAGGATGAGTTTGCTTGAAATCGGTTCATGCAGTGAACCTTGTGTAAAAGTCATGTTACGCAGTTTCTCCAGCTTTTTGGCACGCCTTTTCTTCTTCCCCTCGACCTTGAGGGTACCCTTTTGGAGCTTGTCTTTCTTAAGACTTTTGAAACCCAAAGAGAAAAACCCAACTCCTTCGGGCTCCAAATCCCTCGGTTGACCTCAGAGAGAACCGACGCCTCGAGTGCCCAGTGCCCGGCCGGGTTGTTCAAGTGCTCCGCGCAGTCGGAAGCCGCGGAGGCCAAAAACCTGGCGCTAGATGGCTTCGTCCCGATGGAACGAAGTTGATCGGTTGGACACCAAAAAAGAAATCAAACCACTGAAAATTCTAAGTGTCGAATCTGAAGAATCCTGCCTTGAAGGGGATGATTGAAGGGCCTGTCAGATGCATAGGGTCAAGGTTGATGTCTCCTTCAACCATGTTGTAGACTTCAGACAGTTCAAGCAGGGATCCTCACTACCTCAGCGTTCGCCTTGACTAGACAAGACAGGTTCAGAGTAAATCGTTCCTCTCAGTGAGAAGTCCATTGTAGAATGTCCTTGAATAGGGCAAAGTTGGGTGTGATTATTAATTGGCGACCCTCTGGTGGACATCGTTTAGGTGAGGAGCTCTGTCTATCAACTATTTGGGAGGGTGTCCCTCATCAAAATCATGGCCACACGTAGTGAAGTTTTTGTGTTGGTGTCACCTGAGCCTTGAAATTCCTGATGCATCGTAACATTCAGAATTCAAACAAAGCCCAAGCGCTTGCTTACTTTCCCAAAGGGCATGTGCACATCTGAAACTTCTGGGCTTCTTGGGGCTTGGAGTCTAGCACTGCCGAAGGCCAAACACACGTAGTTGCCGCACTCCAAGGTGTTAGCCAAGGAGCAGGCAAGAGGCACGAAAGATCAACCGCTTCCCAGTGTGATGTGTTAGGCTTATTCCCTAAGTTGATTAGAACGGCCTTGCGGAAAAACAAGCATAGCAGCACATACAAAACTCGGGGAGTATCTGGAAGTTATACTGTAACTGAAAAAAACAATATGGGATCCCAAGGTAAAGGCTTTACCCACCTCACCAAAAAAACAGTGAGTATGCCTACTTGTCTACCAAATTGGTGTTCTGTTTTCCGAGGGTACCCTTTTCAAGTCGGATTGCAGGGCAGCTCAAAGCGATTTACCATTCCTACTTGGGGTCCATCTTGACCCTATCTTGACGAGTCATACCCAGCTTGCGTTTCAGCCGCTCAACTTGCCCAAGCAGCGAAGCCACATCTGCGAAGCAAGCGTGAACGCCTGGCCAGGAGGGCAGAATCCGTCAAATGAGCGCCCGCTTCTCCCATTGACTTCTGCTTCTCGGGTGGTTTTCACATTCATGTTGGTGCTATAAACCAGGTAGTAGAACCACCTACTCCACACATTCGCAAGCGAGATCGAAGCAACCCCCTCAGAGTGACCCCCACCCCGATCCATGTCCGTCCTTGGTGAAACAGCGTCTCTCACGGCTACTGTATTGGCCAAGACGGGTTTCCCACGCGGCAAGACGATCCGAAGAGATCGCATTGACCCAAGCAAAGGTTGTTCAAAGTGAATACCAAACATCAATTGAAAGGCCAAGTGGGAGACCAAGAGACTAGCCGCGATGAAAGATATTTGCATAGACGGTACGATAGACACCATCCTACTGCAAGAAGCAAGGTCTAGTCTAGACACCCAAGTTACGCACTGGTGTCATATGGGCATGGCTCCCTCAATAGGACGTATTACTCCGTTAGCCCCAAGTAAAGGAGTCTCTCGACCTTGCACATATGACCATCAGCCTCTGAAGAGGTGCGGATGGTTTACAAACTCCGCGAGACGCAGCTGCCAGCTTTGAGGTCTGTGCCAGTGGGTTTGATTCATTTCAAGTGGAGGATGTTGTTCATCACAAAACTTTTGGAAAAGAAACCGGGAATGAACTTGAATAGGGAACCCCTCAAACGGCGATCTGGGTTGCATAAATCTCATACATGATGAAAGCCACCGAAGGGCCAACTCAAAATCATACCTAAAGGGCTTCTGGGATATGATCTGCCAGTGCTTGTCTGTCGGCTTTCAAGCGGTTCCAGGGGGTGCATGCTGTATGTCTGGTAGGGTAACGGCATTAATTTCCGTTGGCCAAATTCAATGTCTGGGAGGGCAACACTTGCTTGAGTTTAAACAACAACAAACAGCAAAACGTGTTTTTTCTTGGTGGACGCCCCCCCCAAAAAAAAGAAGAAGTTACTTGCCCCCACATCTGGGGTAATTACAAAGAATCAATATGTTATGATTCTGATTCATGAGTAGAGTATCTTAAACTATAGAATAGTTTTGGACCAACAAAAAGGGAAACAACTGCCACTGCAGTGGCAGCACAAGGTTGTCGGCCTGCATGGATCCGCCCCGCTCAGAAGGTGGTCGTTCCCGTGCAAAAAACTAGACGAGCCCCTCAACATCTGTGGTTTCGTCTTGGCTTCCCTCTGAAAACAACGCGAAAACGTATACCCTCAAAAAACGGAAGGTGTCAAGGGAAACCGAAGGCCAATGTTTGGAGGCCCCAAGTCAAACGTTAAACAAGAACCACCCAGCTTGCCGAGTCCCTGGAGACAATTCCGAACCACGACGACGCCTGACACCGCGGCGGTGCAAACAGTCTTCGACTCGTCCGTGTCCTGGTGCACACACTCCTCGCGCGGAGCGCGGGTGGCTGGAAGGAAGGTTTGGAACCGAAAAGGAGTTGCCACGTTGTGAGGGTGTTCTTGTTGAAGTGCTTTTCGCTGAGGGTATGCCCCTGTTTGGCGGTTATTGGGGGTAGCTGTTCTGACCGTCTGTGTGAGGACACCCTTTTCGGGATCATGTTGAAGGGAAATTGAAGACAAGCCGTTCATTTTGCGGGTTCCCCGATTGCAGGACGAACCAACATGAGTTCACCAAAACGAGAATTGGCGTCCATGTGGGTGGTTGGCAAATCGTGGCTTCGTGCCAAGGGAAACCAAAATCTGTGGGTTCAGCATGCCCCGTGGCAACAATTTCGGGGAGCAAAGTGACAGGTGCTCGCGCATAGTGGGCAGCCCGTTGTGGTCGAGCCACGCGGAGCCAGAAGGGACCCTGGGGTGCCTTACGAGCCCTTCATCGCGGCTTCGCAGATGAAATGGCATGGGTTGGTGATGCTATGACTGGCCTTAAATTCTAGAAAGTATAGAAACTTGGATACTGTAGGATCTACAATGATCTGCATACCAGATGGGCTTGGTCAGAAAAGGTCCGGACTTTGGTTCGGTTCTTCCAAAAGCGTTAACCGTCAAGTGACGAGGTCTTGCTTGCAACCCCTCTGCGAGATCAACTGATCTCCCGAGTTGAACCGCCTGAGTTTGGCCGAGGGTGGCTTCTGGGCAGACTACGTGCGGTGCCCACTATGGGGATGCGTCAAATTTCGTGTTTGGAAACCCAAAAACGCGTGGTTTCCCTTTAAACCAACCTGAAACGGGCACCCTCTTCAAAGTAAACACAAAAAAAACGTTCTTTTTAAGCCATGGAGGAAAAAAGGGTACCCTCCGAAGCAACCGTTCTTCGAAACCAATCTCACCCGGCAACCCAACAAACAGCCCACCGCCCATCGTTGGGCTCGGGCCTTGGAGGCCGCGTTGATCCCCAGGGAAGCGAAGCCTGCGAGGCTCGGTGGCGAAATCTGCTCCCCGGCCGAAAAGTTTGACTTTTAGTGGCTTAATGGAAAACCCACTAGTCTAGGTTGGGAAAAAGTTAAAGTCCTAAAACATCCAAGCAAAATGCGCCAAGGAAGATGTCTATGCTAAAACAGGGGGCCTGCCGGCACTGGTCCTGGGGGGGTGACTCCTCTTTCTTTCCTGAACCACTTCGGAACCCGACGGCCCAGCAACGTACCAGGATGGTTGGTGGTACCGATGGCGATCGCAGCCACCAGGCCTCTTTGACTTTGTCTCCTTCTGCACAGACCTTCCGATTTGCTTTTTACAAGGCTGGCAAGGAAGCCACCCCCGCTGCCCCAAAATGGATGCCAAACAGTCATAACCACCCTTTGCCATGAAAGAAGCAAAGAAAACAAACACATTATTGTGTGAGTGGCAAGAGGCGGCCTCCTGCATTTATGCTATCCTGCTCAGAATTTGGGTTTGACTCAAACACCGACATCTTGACCCTGTGCCAAAAGCCGTGAGCCGAGCTTCTTTCAAAAGGGTGCTGTTCTAATTCGAATGGTCCTTTCTTGCTTATTTCGCTTTGCAAAGTGTGCCATGGTCAAAGCTCGCTGGTTGCCACAATCCCCCAACATATTGAAGAGGTTTGCAACCTCAAGCAACAGGCAGTTACGAATTATGACCATGGCACAAGTAAAGGTGAAGCAAAAGTACAAAGGTAAACCAAAGCTAGTTCTATCGTCACCTTTCTGCTTTTGTTGAACCCCCTCAGAAATGAAGGTAAACACACTCTCAAAGGTGGCACTATTTGAGGGTAAACCTCAAAATGGTCCCCAAAAATGGTTGGTACAGTTGATTTCCTTGAAATGCCAACCATCAGGGGGGTTATTGTTTTGAGAAACATTTGTTGTGAGACCCATCGAGTCAGTCCGCGCCTAGACTATCGATGGCACCCCATACCTCAGAAGCAAACGCCGGCTACGCCGGCCGGGAGCAAGGAGTGGACGTCCAAATGCTGTTCTGGTGTTGTCTAAAATGAGGAAACCCAAAATGGTTGGTTTCCGTTTCGATTCCCTTTAAAGCAACCAAAATGATCCCCTGATCAAAAAGACCCCTAAACACCACTCCCTCAACGTTCACATTCTGTGCCACGTTTACCGCTTGGTCTAGCCTGAAAAAGAAACAGGTTTGAAGGAGACACCAGATTAGGGCTCAATAACTCTTACTAGGGCCAAACAAGGCCGAATCTGGCACGATTGCTGGGGTCACCTGTGAGGGGTTGCCTTTTGACCCCATTTCAAGGGAAATGTGGGATTCTCTTGAGTCAAGGTCCACTGGCTCAAGGCCCAATGCTGAAGGGCAACCGGGGTCTGGTCTGGGTTTCCGGGTGTGCCAGCTTCACGTTGCCGGTTTCAAGGCGATTCAGACGTATCCACGCGATGTTTTTTGCTCAGGCCATCCACCTTCACGTTCAACAAAACAACTCTAGAACCCCTTTCTTGGGCTTGCCACGAAGGGCGGCCACGTGTTCGAAACTCCTGTGCAGGGAATCAGTTGAAGCCGTGCCAACCATCGTGGCTTTGGCTTTTCCGGGGGGGGATCTGCCACTTATGACGTGCTTTAAAAAAGACACTGACGCCAAGACTAGGCACGGTGTTGGCGGGTTGGCGCAAGCCCAGGTGACAAGCACTTGGTGTGGCAAAGGCACCGGGAGCACCTAGCTCCCAAGACTCACTTCTTGAGTGGATTGACCAACAAACCTACTGTGGATGGACGGAATCCTGCACCACTTTGAAACCATGGGAAACCGTTGTATGTATTGACAGGGGACTCATCACTCTCGGGTTTCTGAACGGTGGTGCAGGGTTTCGTATGTCGTCCATCCACAGAACTTCTGTGCCGCAATTTGCCCAACAGTAAAAACCAGTTCCCAGCCAACTGAGGTCCTGGCATCGAAGGCGCAGGTGGCATACTTGGCCTAACTTCCAGCGATCCGTTTTGGCTAAGGGGTGAATTCAGCTGGAGAGGGGGGGTGATACGCGATAACTAACTTACTTGAGTCAATACCGGGGCAGGAAAGTGTTAGCAACCCCTCACCTGAAAATGTGCCGCAACATCCAAAACCAATCAGTGAATGCGCTCCGTAAGCAATCTGGCAGCGGGACTCGCTTCATGAGCTCAATTTGTCACTCGGCTCCCTGCCACCAATGAGACGCTCCATGAAGCCAATAAAGGGGAACATGCCGCCCGATTGGAACCCCGAAACTCGACTGTTCAAAACAGGGAGTGGGCTAGGTCTCCGTAATCCCCTGGACAAATCACTGCAATTCTGATCCCTTTCGTCATTCTAGGATGAAAGGTTGCCTTTAGACAGAACCGGGGGAGTAAGTTGGACAAACAAACCAGCGGGGATACGGAGGGAGCGGGGATCTGGGGGGATTCTCTTGGCGCCATTTCCCATGTCAAACTTAGTCAAGGTGCGTTTAGGGGGAATCCTCTCGTATCCCTGGTTCCTCCTGTATCCCTGCTAGTTGGTTTCCCTGAAGGACTCTTGTCCCAAGCACTGAGCACCGTCCTTCCCTGCTTCGCCTTGTCACCATCGCCGAAGTACTTCGGGGAAGGTCGCGCTTGACACCTAGGCTCCAAGCAGGGTGCTTGGAAAAACGCTTCCAGTTGATTATCCTCCCACGGTTCAACATGAAACCCACCAGAGTTCTTCCAGGGCCCCAGTCGGGCTTCATCTTTGCGGGGCGGATGTACGGCTCGTTCACCAAGCTTGCAATCATCCATGAAAAAGACCAAGCCGTGAAATATCTGGCACATTCCCTCCGCACAGACCGGCCTGAACTATGTGGCTTACTCTAACCACCCAAACCCTGAAGCTCAAAGTCTCGCTCGACAACAAGCCTTCGGGGCATGGCCATCAAGAAACGCTCATAACGGCCGTCCAAAGTCCCTACCAAAGGGACCACGGATAGCCCATCCACCCTCAATACTGGTTGTCCAAAATCCACTCACGCATCCCTCACAAGGAATCCCCATGAATGGTTGTCTATCATTCGCTTCGAAACCCTCCTAGTTGATGGACCTCCTCCCCAGCCTCAAACAAAGCCTCGGCAAGCCTCCCTTAGGCTCTGGCACGACCAGCAGCACAAGCACCCGCGGCATTGCGCGGAGTGCCATGATGAAAGTGGCGCTACAGTTGGGCGCAAGCAGATGCCACGATATCCACAATTTCCAGTTGGGTGAACGTAGAGACCGTGAAGCTTTTAGTTTAGTCATGTCCTTTACCAACATAAAGGCAATGGTACCGTCTACTTTCACCATGGTGAACAATGGTATGTCTTGCCAAGGGAGCAGGCTAATTCCCCCTGATAACACTTTGAGGACCATTCCCAGGCATTTTAGCACACTCGTTCTGCTCATGCTCCGAAAGCATCCCCAAATGGCAAATGGAGAAGAACTCACAGGTTGGCTATTCGTAAAATGTTGCGCTGGGCCTTCGTACCTCATATGTCCTTTCCTTTGAAAAGAAGTCAGCATGGCACCATGAAACACATGCAGCTCCGCCAGTTTCATGTTGCCATGCAGCCAAGCCTTGGACCATTCCTTCCTGCCTCAAGCTCATACCCCATGAGAATCGGATCGGCGTGTGCAAGTAAGGCTGTCTGACAAACTCGAAAATCAAATTATGACTTGAGAGGCGAACTTCTTGTGCATCAAACCCGGTGGATCCTTGTCGCCGTAGGTAACCAGCCTGTTTCCGTTGAGTTGTTGACACAGGGCGGTTTCCTCATCTTGGCTATGGTACATGGAATCAGTCGCAAAAATGTCAACATCAATGAAACAAGAGTAAACTCAAAGAAACGATCAAGGGAACCCCAAAAAATGATGTGTGGATTGACATTGGAGGAAAACACTGGTGGGGCCCACTTTTCGGCATGGGCTTCTGCCTTAAGCTTGAACAACTTTCTGAAAACCAACTCACTGGGAAGGCTTTGCACTGGCAGCTTGCACCATTTACTTCAGGAAAGTCCTCCCCCCTTTCAACAGCTAGCACTGTCTGGAAACAGGGGACACACCGGGCGTCAAGTCGGGGTGGTGCACAAACTAACCCAGGCTGACTGCGAGAAAAGCTATGACCAGTCGCCAACACTTGATGCTGTGTTCCGTTCAGCAATGAAACGGTGTCCTTGCACGAGCACTTGGTGAAGTGCTCCGTGCAAGAATGGGGCGGTGTCCTTGTAGGGTGTTTATCAAAACGAGCGCCCTCTCCAAGCAGCTGGTTTCCTTTGGTTTTCCACTGAAACAATCCAGTATCACCCATAGGGGCCATTTTGAGGGCGGTGTTCAAAGGGAACTAGCATGACAGCACTCAGCCAGAGGTCGTGAGCTGATTTCCACAGGCTACATCCACTTCTCTACTGGGGCATTCTGAACGCTGCTTGTACAATTCCGTGCTCCAACCCGCAGCTTGCTCAAGCTAAACCCGTCTGCTTCTCAGCCATGAAGCTTCATGTGGATTCCTCAAATTCGGAACCTCCTGAAATGATGGCTTGATCTTTGCTTCCCCTGGAAAAGGAGAAGTTATTTCAGCAATCACACACACAGTAGGCTCATACATGCGGCCTTCGTCGGGGCGGGGCTTCAAACGTATTTTTGACCAGTAATTCCTGGAGTCTCCATTTCGAAAATGAGGTGACCCCCTGTATGATTTTGCGCGCACACGTTGAAGTGTCATGGAGACAGGCACGTGTGTTACTTGGCCCAAATCTGGGGCACGCGGAAAAACAAACTTAGTCTACCAAAATAGAGAAGAGTTTTCGGCCACAGGAGACCCAGGTTGGTCAAACCGCCCAAGACGGGCAAATGGGTGGACTGCAGCGTGCCTCCTTGATCTCTTCGATCCTTGGCGAACAAAGACATGCACACAAAACCTCAAACGAGCGGACCCGTGCAAACTGGGGCGAGAAATTAACTACAGCAACAAAAACAACAAGTTGCAAAGATAAGCTAAGTCAGGTAGTCATAAACAAACAACTAAAAATAATCAGCTGAACCTTAGTTGGCAGTTTGAGGCTTTGGAGAAACCAAGATGAGCTTCAAGCTCCAAAGTGCGAATCCAAACGGCATGGGGACTCCCCGAGTTGAGGCTTCCTCTTGGCCGCCCAGTGGGAAAGCGCAAAACGGGGTGACCCACTTGAGAGACTTGCAACCATTCAACTGGGTATGGGTCAAAATTAAACCAAAGGACCGCAGGTTTGGTCCAGGTTTCCATTTACCACGGATCCATTTTGGGTACCTATTTTTTGACCCACAGCCAACTCAATGAAAGCTTCATATAGTCTCTGGTGCAAGGTAAGATATGTCTTTCCTCAATTCCAGTCCTTGCAAGGTTGCATTTGTCAAAGCTTTCCTTGGAGCGCCTTGACAAACCACCTGCAGTAACTGGCTGTTCCAAAACTTTCTTGAACAATTCCCAGGCGGCATCCATCTGAACTTCTACGCTCTTACGTACTTGATGAGTTTTGCCGGGCCGTAGGGACAGGGCTCACGCAGTGGTATGTGCCACAGTCGAATCTCTGCCGCTCTTGGGGATTATCCCTGGTATTTGAATGGTTCTCGCTAATGATTCAGGTTATTAAAGGTGCGTACACATTGTCAACTAACTAGAGTGTCTTTACACATGCAATGTCCCCAAACGAGGTTGGTCCGTTTGGTCTTTCTGAAACTACCGACCAAACCGTTCCCCCAATTTCAGGACAACCTCCCATTAATTACTGGGCAGTGCGATTCAACGCCGTCAAATACATAAGCTTTAAGTGCTGAGCTTCATGTGTTGACAATCAGCCAGGTCGACCTAAATACCGAAACAGACAACACTGACCAAGAAGTGGAGTTATGCCCTCGCATGCTGTAGAACCCTTTGGCGGGCCGACTCAGAGGGTGGTGGAAAACGGTTCCCTTGAAGACCCGCTGCCTACTTAAGTTACCCGCAAGTAGTTGAGCACAAGCGGTTGGCGTTGGACAGTGGTCCCCGTTCAGCTCGATTTTGCATCCAACATACGCAACATAGACACCAGGTCCTCCAGTAGAGAGGTTAGAATAAGGGTACCCTTTTCTCTGTAGTCTATTTTAGTAGGGGAACCCTCCCCCGAAAAAAGGTTAAAGAGCACTACTTGGGGACCTAGGACACAAATTCAGGTTGAAAGCTACTGAACAGCCCATGGAAAGGAAAGCATCGGCCGAGGCCGCAGCTCATCCTGCTTCAGCCCAGGCCGCTCGTATTTCCGGGCCTGCAAGTGGGGCTCTTTCATCATGTACACTCTCTCCCTCTCCCTCTCTTTGTCATTGTAGTTGAATACTTGTTGCCATCCTTCTCCTCACCTTTGCCCCAATGCACTTCTTAGTACTTAAGGTTATGCCAAGAAGAATTCCGACCATCTAAATTCTGTCCGCTCCTAGAGTTGCATGTTATC
>CAUJNA010000147.1:980185-1037685 GCA_963377175.1 Effrenium voratum
ACCTCCTCAGTATGTAATGGTTCACCTAGAGTTGTTCCACACACACAGACACGATGTCGAGCATGAATTTATAAGAGAGCATGCGTATGCCAACCCGCCCGCCGGCCTCCAAATGACCGCGCGGCGGATTCCGCGCGCGTGGGAGCTAGGCTTGAGCCCAGGAAACGCCACTAGCTCTTCGGAACAACGAGCTGCGAAGCAACCATCTAAGTCGCGCGGTCTAAAACGAAAACGCCATGTCCGTTGTCTGGTAAAGACTAAGGTGAGCCCGGACGCAAAGACTGCTGGAGCAATGACTCTGAGCCACAAAAGCAGCTCCAGCTCTCAGGCTCCGTGTCCAGCAAAACCCGTGCTGAACCACTTAGGTTGGCGTTTCTAACCAAGCGGACAGTGCCAAATCGCAGAAACCGGGCGGCAGTCACAAGGCACGGTGAAGCTTCCACTATTGGCTTTTGGTCTGGGTACGGATCCTTTACCCATGGCCGAACATCCAGAAGGAAGGAAAGACCGGATTTGTGCAGGCAAAATCCCTCTGAATCATCCAACAGCTGGCCAGCTATGCGTCTTTCTTACAATCTAAAATCAAACTGGATAGTTCAACGACATCCCACCAGCTTGTTGATCGCAGCAACTGGACAGGTGGCCATTATAAGTGAAGGTCCAAGCGCAAGCAAGCTGCCACGGTGTTTGAAGGCTTCTGTTATCTGTCATATAGAGCTCCGAGGATGCATGGAGGCTTCGGGATGAAACCAAATACCGGTGGGGGTGACCGAAACCGATTGCCCCTCTACGCCGAAAAGATCAATGTGTTTATCACATTTACGTATCTCCCTGCGAAGCTTCATGGGGAACCGTTTCAGACTCATAGCGACCCTGCCACCTGTTGGGCGAAACATGAAGCGACCCGCGAAAGTGTGAGCACATTCTTCCTGAGGTCTTGCAGCGATACCCGCCTGTGCTCCGCAGAGGGGCCAAAGTCCCACTAAAACGCCTTCAGCCTTGAGCACCACTCTCTGAAAAACTGGACGATGGGATAGGAGATAAGAGGTCAAGAGCTTGCTGTTGCAACATCCTGCTTCTCCATTTAAAGGGTTCAGGGGTCCACCTGAACCAGTCTGGTTGAACCAACTCATAAGTTACGGCTTAGTTTCAGCTTACATCTAATTGGTGGCTTGGGTCGGCAGTTTTGGGGTTCGTAAATATCTGCCCGTTTAGCCTCAGCAAGAACCAGCGTGTCAAATCCCCAAACCACCAATCCAAACCACTGATTCAGGGTTACCTGAACTATAGGATTCCCGTCCCCTTTTGAGCTTCCTTTTCCCTTTAGGAAGTTTGAGAATCATGAGTTGCGAGGCACCCAGTAGGAAACAGTTGCCGCTAAGTGATCAAACACTTACTCAGTTCATCCGCTCACATTTTGCTCCGCCGCTGGATCGCTGCGAGCCCCGCAAGCACAGTGCTCGCATCGAGGGTTTGCTGGGGGGTGGGACATCTATATACCCTGTTGCTGTAGGAACAAGCAAAGGGAAAGAGAACCACCAAACAAAAAGGAAAAAAACGCGGACTGAACCCACCAAAAAGGGGGAGAGAAGATGGCGATCGATTTTGAGCTACCCTTCGCGTCGAGTGCCTGTGCGGGCAGTTAGCCGGCGCCAGAGAAGGCCCATTGCAACTGCTTGCCAAGGCACCGTCGAGATATTGAGTCGCGCTGAACACCATTGTGGTTTTACCAACACACACACACTTCGCATGGTTTCTATGGGCCTCACTAAAACCCTCATGTTGTATAAAACTAGTTTTTGGACTTCTAGTGCAAGTGTAGTTCAATAAGTACACTTTGGCAGCTCCGTCGAGAAAGTCGCAACATGTCTAAGTGCAGTACGCGAAGCACGCCTTCGCAGAAAAAAGCCAATTCATGTGCAACATGTCATTGTGTTGCTGTCGTTGTGATATCGACTTTGTTCCGAAATCAAGTATTTTCTAAGCCAACAAGGCCGCTTTCCACGAACGTTATCTCTTTTTCGACTCCGTATCGGCTTGCAGCCAGACGTGGCAGTTTAGACACAAGGGACCTCCGAATGCTAAAAATTAAATCAACGGGATCTCTATACAACCTGAGGAAATAGAACCACACTATTGGGTTGGACGCGGCTCAATTGAACTTAAACCCAGATACCAATCCCATGAGATTGAGCATGTTCCCTCATGCCAATTCCAGCAGGCTTGCTTCAATTGAAGCCATGCACCAGCCTGTCAAGAGGCTTTAAGACTTGTTTCTTTTCCAACCACCGCGTCGTAGAGCCTTGTTTCTGGGTTTTCAAGGAAAACTAGAGGACACAGTTGTCACTTCGGATTCTGCGACGAAACCATTGAGGGCACTCATGCGTTGCGCCTCCCACCGCGAAGAAATTGTCGAATTTGGAGCCTCAAGTTATGAACCATGGTGACATCATCCGCCGTGCCTGAAGTACAAGCAGTCACAGAAATCTCTTGTAAGGCGTGGCAGGCCAAAAGTTGGCCAGGAATGCCTTCTCATCAACTCGGTCTGTGTCAGAACTAGGCACCTTTTTGGAAACCCTTCAAATCAAAACGGGTCTGTCCCCCAATGGGAGAACGCCCAAGCTTGGGTGCTGTCCTGTTCAAGCCAAAGGGAAATCTTAAAAATGCCACCCCAGCAGAAGTGAACCGAATGGCCAAATGGGAGATGCCTAGTTGTGACACGAACAACTGCCCCGCCGGGATCTTGTGATGTATGGACTCCCTGTGGAGCTGGTGAGACAGTCGGTAATCCGCATCTGGCACGGGATCAATCCAAGGAACCCTCCCCGAAGCAGGGCTTGAATGACTCCAATGCATTTGATACTGAAAAACCCTCAGATCTAGGCCGCTCTTAGAAAATCAGCAAAGCACAACTGAGTCTTTGAACTGAGTGCCAATAAGAAGGGCACATGTTCAACCATACACAGCTAGCTACCACCGTTTCGGGTACACTCTTTTGGTGGGTGCCCAGAAAACCATGATGCCTGAAAAATAGAACATGATTGACTGACTTCCAGAAATTTGCTTTCACCCTGGGTATACGAGCCCTTCCCTATTCTGGAGGAAACAGATCATAATGGCCTTTGGGCGGTACCACATGAATGGCACCTGTGTGTCAAACACGAAGCACTGTGTTTCAGGATGTCACTAGAACTGCTAGTCAGCAAGACATCCCAACTGGCTTGGTCGCTTCGAACACTTACCACAAAGGTTTGCCATCAATCGACAAGCATAAAAATAAAACAGCCCGGTGCTACGGAGATGTGCATCACCGCAAGCCTTGGACGCAATCTGCTTCTGGATGACTTTGATTCGTTGTTCCCCGTTTTGATGGGAACTGCTTGTGAATCCTGGGTTCTGAGCCCTCAGAAAGTGAGCTGGTTGCCATGTGAGTCTTTGGGAATTGACACTCAAGAATACAAAGCCCGTCTGAACAGACACGCGTAATTTCACTGGGACAAAGCAAAGTCGGGCCTGAGGACAGGCAGGAAACTGTACTCCAATGACGTGCCTTAGTCGCACAACACAAATCGCAACCTTGGAGTCCTGTGTTATCTTATAACAATCTTGTCAAACTCAACTAAATGACGCTGCCCCATGCTTCTCCAAGCAATATTCAATCAACTCCAAACAAAGGAATCCACATCCACTTCGAAAACCAATTGCAAACCACTCTTCCAAGAACCAGAACAAACACCGCAAATATCTCTAGCTCCAATTCAGTCCTTCCCTCAACCCCCCTGCTCATCAGCGGCCTAAAAGTCCTGGATCAGGCCATAACCTCGAGTCAAGTAGCCGTGGATCACTTGACAAACAGAAGGTGCGGTGTATTGCTGTGGATGCCCTATGCGTGTATATATACATATATATACATATATATATATATATATGCAAACATGCAAGATGCAGGCCTGCCAAGGAATCAACCATGTCAAAGACATGTGTGTAACTATGTGTATACATAATAATATATATATATATATATTATTAATACAATGATGTATATTTGTGTATTTATTTATGCATCCGTATATAGCGATTGTCCACATTCCGGACCCCTGATTTGGACGCCCATAGTTTTGCACACATACCACTCATGGTGGTCAGCACTCCGCATAGTTCTGACCCACTTCAACGGACCTTCGACCATCCCAAACAAAATGGCCCAACGTCTTTACATAAGGATTCACAAGAGTTGGAAGTAATCGGGAATGAATTCCCTGGCCCGATACTTGTCTTCATACGAAACAATTGTGTCATGCGAAACTTCGCTCCAACCACATGCCCTCTCAGTATAGCTCCCTCAATGCAAGATTAAGACCAAAATCGACACTTGCCACACCTAGTGCCACAAGCTATGCCACGAGGATGACCACTATAAACCCTCTGGCAGACCTGGTATGATCCTTTGCCTTGGTCCTAGGTTTCAACCACATCGAGGCCGGTACTGGCCTTTCTGATTCATGTACCATAGCAGAGAAGCCATAAAAAAACAAGTATACCAGCAACAAACAGCTCACCCACTCATTTTTGTTTTAGTCATACGAAGCCACCCCCCCGAACGACTCTGGGCGACTTTTCCAATGTGGGATACATCATATTTTCGGTGGCTTTCCCCACGGTCATCCCATGCAAAGGCACTTTTTGATCAATCCCCACATATACATGTATAATATGTATGTATACATATATGTATATATATATATGCACATAAAATATGTATTCACATATATATATATATATACACACATAATATACATATATATATATATGTATCCTCCCGCCAACTAACATGGAACCTGACAGGGGGGTCCTGAAAGAACATGTTCCTTTCAAAAAAGGACCACGGACGTCTCCCATGCCAATTGGAAGGGCGGTATAGACATATATATATATATACAGATGTATGGCTGCGGGTCAGAAATAGGTACACAAAATGGAACCCTGGTAAGTGGAAACGTGGACTAAAACCCGCGGTCCCTGGTTTAATTTTGACCCATACCCATATACACACACCAGGGGTCTGAGGACTGCGCGACTTAAGCCCATGAAATTTCATTCGGCTGGGCTCCGGGCGGTCGCCTCGATGAAGCGCCGGCGGTAAACCTGGGAGGAGGGATAGGCGACGTCCATCTCCAAGCCCGGGGGGATTCTTAGAGGAAACCCCGGGGTTTGGTGGGGCTCTGGCCAATTTCAGGGACTTTTGGCCAATTCCAGGGAGCTTTGGTGGGGTTCGCTGTGTTTCCAATTACAAGTGTAAATATGCAATATATATATATATATAGAGAATGTCGTAGCTGGTTTCTATGTCTACCATTTGTTGTGCTGTCCGGGCAAGCCTAAAGTGCGTGTCTGGGTAAATAAATGAGAGGTAATTTGTTTTTAACATCCCCCCCACACACCTTTTTCTTGACCCGCTCCTTTGCCACCCCCTCTCTTTTAATTTGACCCCTCCCCCCTCCCCCCTTAAGGGGCCTACTATCTTGAGTTCACTCGTAGGCACATCATATACTGGAGGCGAAAATCGGCTACTTAGAATGCTGCCAAAAACTGGCAAGCAGGGGATAGGGTTGGTTTGGGAGTGGTTCAAGGTTGGACAAGCTGGTAGGTGCATGCCCAAGGCCTGCGGTGCATCCTGAGGGGGTTTGCGCCAGTAAGTTGCGTGGACAGGCAGTGCTGATGTTCTTTTTGAGCTTCCCTCTGGAATCAAAGTCAAAACCGACCACGTTCCCTCGGGCGTAGCACCTGGGGCTGGAGTTTTTGCACGTCTGCGCATCGCCTACGCCACCACACTTAGAGACCGCCAAGAGTATGAGTTTGCCCGCGGGGGAAAAGACACAGACACACACGCACACACACACACACACACAAACAAGGCTTAAACTTGCAAAGCTGCCTGCGCGGCTGCAGCTCTGGCTGCCTTTTCAAGTCTTAGGCTCCTATGTCTGTTTCTGAGGACGTGGACGACGAGCTGACTGATCTGCAGGCGACCCCCTTGCAACTTGCATCGCTTGCTGAGCCGCGCAAACAAAACCCATAAAGCATGCCTATGCCAGGACTCCGCAATCTGTCAGAATGCGAATGCCAACATCAATCATGCTTCTTTATGCCATGTCGCGAGGGGACACCAAGATCGCACTGAGATTGCAATCACAATTCAGCCGCAGCTCAGCCTCAAGACACAACAAACCACACAAGTAATGTTGACCCCCTATTAATCAACCCACTAAACCCAGGGACACCCCCATATTAATAAACTGCGGTTGATTAATACGGGGTCAACACTACAAAGACAAACTGGCTGCAAAGCCTTGCGCATCCCTTTCGGCCCAAGCTCCAGGCCGTGAGCATGCCAGGAACGCTGCCCGACTCCCGAGACCTAAAGCGAAGAGGTTTAGATCCATGCGCCAAAACGGCGTAACCTTCTGGAGACGGTCTCAGAAAAAATGAAAACGAGATTCAACTCCTGGAAGGCTTCCTAAGCTTGAAAAACAGCAGCCCAAGATTCCACGTGTTCATGTCGGAGTGCCATCAATACAGAACATAGGTTGTCAACTAGTGTTCCTAACCTGAAAAGAACAGGCGTAGTACATTCGGAAATAGATAAGCAAGGCTATTAGTATAGGACAACATGCCTCCCAACCCGGTGGACACGAGAGCGACACTAAACCAGCTCTATACTAAAACAATACTAAGCAAGGCGAAACCGGTACTAGAGCAAGACTAAGCCAGCAAACGATTGAGATTGCCTGAGGGCCCTCACAGCTAAATTATAAATAAATGACACTTTGAAACTAAAGCAACTCCGTAAACAAATAATTCAACAATTGACCAACGAACACTATCAATTCAATCCAAGCACACCCAGCTGCCATGACTGGCAGCAAAGGCGAGAAAGGGGAGTTCATCAGAGGGTTGGAATCGAAACTTGCAGAGAGGCAACGCAAGCAAACAACGATTGGGATGTCGGACGCGGTTTCAGTTGGCACATGACACATAGGGCCCCTCAGGAAACACACGCACTTATTGAAATGGAGTGGTAGTTGCAAGGGTGACAGCCCACTCTACCATCACAACACCAGCCTCTGAAAACCACCGGCCCGGGCAAAGATCAACTGTCATCACTGGAAGCCCGGTTGTACATAGGCGAACATAATCTGCAAGAAACGTGACTCTTGAAAAAGTGGCTCCCTTCGACCCAGTGCAATCACACTGGGCAAGTGGGGCAAACCGTGTTTAGCCTCTGGTCCCCTAACAATGATGGTTCAAGCATGTCTTAACCAGGGGTTTTATGAAGCGAGAAAACGCATCTCCCAGCCCACACCTCGCCGCAGGCAGAAATGGCCTTGTGCCAAAGCCTTCGCATGTGGACTTTGCCGTTGCTTTCAGTTCAATGCAACCCATAGGGTTCTGCAAGCAAGGCGGGTGTAGACTCTTTAAAACGATAGTTCAAATAAGATTTCCCGTGGCTTGAGGGCAAGGCGCAAGCTCACGCACTCCCTTTCGGAAATGCCAAGGGCTGAACGCGGTAAGTCAGATTGATCCGCCCAAAGTCTTGACTTTTCGCAGACTTCTACAGGGACCCCAGGGCCCTCTGAAGGGGGCTGGCCCCCAAATGCCCATGGGTAGGAGTTCCCATTTAGTGGGAAACGTATTTGTTTGCAATGGTCATCCCATGTAAAGGACCGTTCGATCAACCCCCAGATCTCAGCCATGAAAGGCCTGAAGCAAGCGGTTTGAAGGAGGTCAGTTTTCCCAGGCGCCGGGCTCTTCGAAGATTCGCGCTGAGGGATTGAGGCAAACCTAACAACGCAATCGAATTGGTGCCGCACATGTGCTGGACACATTGTGGAACTTCTTCTCCTGGGTACACTAAACAAGTCTAAAATGTTTCCCATCCAGTCCTTCCGAACGCATATATACTAAATATATTATATGTATACTTATGTAGATTGTATGTGCACGCAGTCATATACAATTGTTACATACATGTGTTGTATAACTATGTCACTATGAGTTTGAGTGAAAATGCATCACTATCCTCACTCAACAGATACAGCCGAGATGTCCATGAAAAAGGCTTGCCCAGGCCCCTAAGTACTCGAATTGCTTGCCATTGGTTTGCCACCTCGTGTCCATTACCAGCATAAATGACAAAGTGCCCTCGCGTCCAAACAGTTCCTCGAACAAATGGTGTGCTTCATTTCCGAGTTGCGTGGATGTGTTCAGCAACAGCAAGGGCTTATCGTTCTTTGCAAAAATCAACACCCATGTGAATGCTGAAGGAATGTGCGCCTACCTCATCCTGTGTCCTAAAGACTACCGTAGGAAGCCACCGGATGCCACTCCCAAAAGAACCAAACATGAAACCTCGCTGCCCCTGGTGCTACTGCCATTGAGCAAAGGCTTTCTGAAGGTGCTTAATTTGTGTCGGGACACACGATGTCAGCGTTGCAAATGCTACTTGTAAAAACAAAGGGAATCGACAAACACATATCATACGGTTTGGGCCTTTACACAAACAAAAGTTAAACAGTCAGCTTGCAACCTGAGATTCGCTCGGTCAACTTCGTCAAGAACGGAAATCTACAATTGTATGTGGCATGTCCGTGGTCAAAACTCGTTGTGAAAGGACAGTCAAGCCGACTGAAGCCAAGTCGGAAAATGTGTGGCTTCTGTGTCAAGTTCCGTCAACTTGCCTTACTTGCCCACCGAATATCAATCGGACAAAACAGGATTAAAACGGACATGCACCTTTTCTGTTGGTTGGCTTTGAAATGAAGCCCAAACAAGAGTCCCTGGCACTGCACCATAGAAACACTAAATGGCGAGAGCAAATGTTTGAAGAGCTTGGGATTGTCTGGGTGCCTCGCGAAGAAACCCGCTGTCTTCAGTTTGCCAGGGCTTCCGTTTGCGACTCTCGTAGGTAACCGGGAAATGTTACCCAAGTCTCACGTGGCTTCTGGTTGAAAAAAAGTACACCTGGGAGCTGGAAGCCTTGGGTTTGGCAAAGGGTCATCCTGGCCAAGCCGGTGCCACTCTAGACCCTGGGGGCCTCGTGCTTTTCAGGGGGGAACGCGTGGTTTTAAAGTCTTCGTGCACTCCTCCAACGAGTGTGGAAGTTGGAAAAGCGGCTGCCCAAAACGTTTGGTCCTATCACCCTGGCTACAAAGGATTACACAGGCCGTACCACGACCTCTAAACCTGCTAAAACTGCCGATGGGATATTCGGGCGCTGCTGTGGTTCTCCGATTGCTCATCCGAACGGGGCGGGCGGCCAAGAGTGTTATATCGCGCCCCTTGACTTGTCCTCAAGGGAACCGCACGGTCTCACGGGTCGCACGGGGTACACTGACCCGCTGACTGGCCAGGCTGGCCAGGAAAAGCTTGACTTGTTGGGCGTTGACTAGTGAAGACGCCTACCAACAGAAAGCTTGATGTGTGGAAACTCGACAGGCAAGTATGACCCATACCGCAAACAACATGCTCGGCCATGAATGCTTGTTTTGCGAATACTGCCCAAAAAGAAGCAAAGGAAATGCAGCCAATCAGCCTCGCATCCCTGTAAACCAAAGTTGGACCAGCAACCTGTTTCAAGATGTTCCAATCAGTGTCGATTGAACTGTAGGTCCCCGTGACCTCAAGCACGACGAATGCTGTGAGGCCCTGATGGTTGTAACATATAAATACCAGAATCAGTATGTACATATATATATATAAGGTGTTCTCTACATCTAGACATATATATATATATATCTGAATGGCTACATTAATAGATATGATATATCCATATACAAACAAATGTATTCCTTGATTTGCTTCACCAGCGAAATTCCATCCCCGTTTCCACCTGCCTGATTCGCATCGATACGGATTTGCTTCTGCAGCAGCCGCCGAGCAGTCACGAACTGCCCACGACCCGTGGCCAATTCATTCACACTAAGATAGGGCAGAAATTTCGGCCCAGGCTTGTGGCTTGGTCTGCCTTGGCCCACATCTGTTTTGTTGCCCGGCAGAAGGACTCGAAGAGACTCTTTGACACACGTAAATGAAGACATTGTAACCTAAATGTATGTGCACATAGACGACTGTGTCTACACACTGATTCATTTAAATCAGTATCACATTAAAGTCTACCCCGGAAACCCGAGCTTAGAGGCTCGGAGCAACTCGAGGAACCCTAGGCCAAAACAAGCCTATCTTGCATGAGGTACAGTGGATTCCCTGACACAGCCCACGAAACCAGCCGAAAATGAGGATTTAAATAAAAGGATATTGCCTACTTGACACAATGGGAAAAGAGGAATTACCGTCCTTTTACAGAATTGCCAACCTCCAAAAGTTTGGGGTGGGCGTACCTAAACATCAACCGAACGGGTGTTCAGACACGTAAAGAACATGTAGTGGCAAGGGCTCAAATTGGCGGGCAATGCCCCTTGCCAAGCACTCCTGATGAAATGCTTAACAAAAGCCGCCGTGTGAGTGCCGGGCTGCAGGATGCGAAGGTGAAGCAATCGGAGTTGACGGCATGCAGGGCAGCACCGGTTGGTTTAACGAACTGAAAAGCAGGAGAGAACGGCTTTGCGGGGTTCAATTGCTCCAGGTCATGCATGTCATACGCGAGCCTGGCCTTGGCACATGCCACATTGTAATCTGGGCAAGATAGTACGACTAGGTGCACCCAACTTCAAGACTTCTCCCTGCATAGCGACCCGAAAACGGCTCCCAACTGTCAAATTCGGCACAGCGTGATATTGGACCGGGTGTCAATGGGCTGGGAATGCCGTCGATCCAATTCCCAGAAAAGCCTGGGCGTTCTTAGTCAAAGAATATGGGCGGACCTCAGCAGTTGGTGAAGGCGGGCATTCGCACATTCCATACTGAGACTAAGAACAACTGGTTGCCAAGTAGCCGGTCTAGACAGCTTTCACAGTTTTCATCTCTTGTGTGGCTTCTTTTAAGCACAAAAAAACAAATATGGCTTGTACATCCCCTTGCAAATTGAGATGGAAACAACAAAACCATCATGTTTCAAGGAATGTCCTTTGGAGGGATACCTCCAGTGGTGCCCATCTTCCCTTCTTTGGAGGGTGTCGTCCCTGACTCGACGTGCCGGCGTGCCTGACTCTCGTCCGGCCGCGCTTTAGCCACTGGTAGACGCTTGAGCACCTGCTTGGAGCCATCCGGCGCTACCTCAGCTAAGCTGCCAGGGCACTCAGCAGGGTCTAGGTGCTCCAGTAGAGAGGTTAGAATAAGTTGGTACCCGTTTTTCTTGTTATTTTCTTTTCTGTAGTCTATTTTAGTAGGGGATCCCTCCCCCAAAAAAGGGGGCAAAAGGGCACTACCGAGAGACCTAGCAGTTTTTGACAACACCAAAGTGGACTTAAACCCAGGGGTGCTCGATTCCCCCAATAGCAAAACCCTGGGTTTAAGTCTGCCTTGGGGTAGTCAAAAAACGGAACCCTGCCCATAAGAGAAGTCCGAGTCTAACGGTAAGATTCTATGCGTACACGCGGCAGGTGTTACGAATCCAACTGCCTTCTTTTGGTTGACCGTTTGCGTACTACAGTTGCATGAAAACGGCTGACAGATCTCATCTGTATGCCGGTTTGTATACAGGGAACATGACAGCCACATGTAAGAAGCGTGCCATTGACTTTTTTTGCACGGGGGTCTTGCAACCCTGGATTGTTGCGGGGCACAATATCATGCCCCGCAGGGCACCGAAACACAAGCTGCAAAACAGCTTCCATGCCCGCACTGCAAGGCAAGAACATAATGGGAATCTACACTTGAACAGACTTAGACTCCCTGCTCACTGCAAACAACTAGTGTTTGGTGGCTAAATGGGAAGTGAAGGTGAGTCCACTCTGGCAACAGAATAGGCAGCAGAAAGTGATTCCTCCCCGTTTCGGGCCACCAAGCTTTCCATGACCTGCACCCATGGGTTGTGGGAATGAGGGGATGGCTCCCAGCAACTCCTTAAACAGGGGACGCCCCTACTTTTGGACAGATTGCACACCCCATGCTTCCCCCGCTCCAGGCTCCCGTTGGGTCTGCAGTCTTGTTTCTCGTTTCTTGTTTTCTCGCAGTCAAGTTTTTTCCAGCTTGGAGCCGAAAACCTAGAAACGCCTCGCGAAAACGAACAAGCGCCAAGAGCACACGCCCCATGCTCCTCGTCTCAAGATGTTGCACAGTGTTGTTGAAAAGGAACTGCTGTCCAAAGGAGTTTGCTGAACATTTGATGAGCACCTAAATAAAGCTGATCAAGCAGAATCTTTCTCTTGAGCAAAAGCTTAAATGGGAATTCGATTGAAGTATGGACTTAAACTAAGGTACAGGCACGTGTTAAACGGGCAAGTCTGTTTGGTTTCTTCTAGTTGTTCTGCCCAGAACGAACAATCGAAACTTAAGCAATATCAGCTCTATGGGGGTTAAAAAAGAGAACGATTTCAGGCTTGAAGTGTAGAAGTCTATATATATATATATATATGCGCGGCTGTCTAAACTCCTTGTAACCCGCACAGGGCACCGCAAACTTTGCTTTTGTGAAACCAAGCCATGGGAAACAGCTTCTATAGATCAAGCAAAGCCGCTTTCATAGGTCTGACGACTTGTCCCGCGCACGCGCCAAGCGGAAAAAAAAGTTTGTCTATTCGTACCCAGACCCCGGCCTGGAAGGAGAAGCCACAAGGAGCTCGTTTCAAGACTAATGCGAGCACGGGATCCATCTTGCCAGCTATCCACGCCGGGGCAGCGTGAGGTGTGGTCCAACATTTGCGACTCCACCACAAAGTAGGTCTGCAACAGGGCCGGCTTTTCCACAGTGGATGACGGTGCGTGTTCGACAAGAAATGCGCCCCAGACAGGCTTTTCTTGCCTGCTTTGGGCAAAAAACATGTCGCAAGTTTCACACCAAGCGTGTGGTCCTCTACTTCCTTCCAGTCCGAGAACTGCAGTGTGGAGCGGAGGGCTTTCAATCAATTTTGTCAAGGCTTCCTTCTGACGTGCCTTTGCGCTTCGATGGTGCAACTATGCCCAGAGTAGCTTGAGCAAGCACCTGAATTCGTGTCCGGCTGGCGCCTCTTCGTGTAGGCGCCCACAATTCTGTTGAGGAAGCCCACTACCCGCGCGCACGCACGCGCACGCCAAGGGCACTGACCACAAGGAAAGCTTGCTCCATTGAGCTTTCGAGGCTGGTGGACGAAGTGCTCCATCTCGGACAGAAAAAGTCCAGGTTGCTCCTCAACCTGGAGGTGACTATCTTCCAAATACTTTTGGAGGCATGCGTGTGGGCAAGACGTCCGTCCGCAGATGGCCTTCTATTCTGCACATCTGGCAAGACCTTCCTCTCAAGATCGTAGCAATGATGACAGAAGTCGGTCAGCCTTCTTCTTGGTAGAACCTCGCCCATTTGGCACACCCGTGCTTATCTTGTGTTTCTCTGCCCGATTTGTTGGAAAATGGATGTCCGACGAATACATATATCAGATAAGGCGAGTTTTGACGGTTACTCACATGTGTTCAACTCTTAGGAAGACGTTTCCCAGTATATATTGATTGAAGTGTAGTAGGACTTGAGATGTGTTCAATAAGGAGGTAAGCCAAATAAAAGAAGTATCCTAAGAAATAATTCGAATAGGAACGTCTTTCCAAAGCGTATGTAATGAAACTATATTAAGAGTTTCAATGAACTTGAATGAGGACAGGCTTCAATAAGAGTTATTTCTACTGAAGTACTAGAACTGAAAGGGGGTCTTCTATTCAAGCGATAGGCCCGAAGAGCCAACAAGACCTTAAGTTCTAGGTAACTTCGGCTTTCATTGTTTCATTGCCAGTAGAGATGGGGAAGCTGATGGGCCGAGGTGCCAAGCATATAAGAACTATAGTTATATGTATATGTTGTTCTTCGTTATTTCCACATGTTTTGCCACTGTGTGTTTGCTTTCCATATTTATGCCTGTCTTTATTTATGTCGTTCTTCATGTCTTAGTTGCCTTTCGTTGTTTATTTCTTCTTTATTTCATCCTTTCCTTTATTAATCTATGGATCTATCTATCTAGCTATCTACCTTCTATCTAAAGCATATCTCTATCCATCTCTCGCTATCTATTTATCTACCTATCTATGTATCTATGTATCTATGTATCTATCTATCTATCTATCTATCTATCTATCTATCTCTCTCTCTCTCTCAAATGGACAAGTATTTAAGGTTTCCCACACAACAGATCTTCGCTATTCCCCAATTTGGAGACCATGAGTTGACTTCAAGGCAAACCCCCTCCAGAATGAAAGGGAAGCAGGGCACCAGGTGTCACAGTGAATGACAGTAATATTGACCGCTCACATCCCACCACACCCTTCTTCCGAGTCGCATATGCGACCTGCACCAAGATCTTGTCAGAGGGGCTGACCTTGGTGGCTCTTTGCTCGGTCAGCGAAGTCACTGAACCCAGTGGTTCCAGCGAACACCATTGGCTCGAGTTGGTCAGCGGTGTATTGTTCCATATTATCTTGACATGATGCGGTTGGTTCCTCATGTTTCAAACTGAACTCCCTGGGAAGTGCAATGATGGTAAATTCCGGATGTCCCCCTGAAACCTGGCAAGTGAACGGATGGAAACCTCTGTGAAAAGACTGTGCCTGAGATTGGAATAGTGGCAGGCACCACATATCCCGAAACAAGGATACAACTCTGCGTATGCGCCATGGTGAACACTGTTGGTGTGGCTATGGTTTCCTTTGTAAAGTAGGAACTCTCGCAACCGTTGTTGGTATGCCGCACTTCTGGTTGCTGACACTTGCTGTCATGCCAGCACAAGCCTTTCAGCGGGTCTTCTGACTCTAGCAAGTAGGTAGACACTGGCTCTGAATCAGGAGCAAAGAACATTGGAACATTGCGCAATCACATATGCCATTTAGCTTCCCTTGCAACATTGCTTGATGGTTCTCAGCAGGGAATGAGGGAATGACCCCCTACCAACCATGCCTTGTTTGTTCCCTTAAGGACATAGATTCATTCCCAAAACTCTTGGTGATTCCCTGAGAACTAGCAAAAGAAAGGCGGTAGAAGGAAGCTGCATTTTGCTCCAGCCAGCGGTTCTGTGGCTGAGACCCCCGGCCACTACAAGCCAAACCTGGTCCACCACACGGACCACCTGCGGCGTGAGCAACATGACGAAGGCCCACATCTGCGTCTGGGGTACAACAAAATGATGCTTTCAGACTCTGCTTCATGCATATTTCGTCTACCCCTATAATATACATGCCGGGGCGTACTGTTGGAAGCAGAGAAGGACAATGTAACCATTGGCTGCACTGTTCCAAATGGGCGAGAATTGGAATGCTCGGAAGGCGACTTAATCTAGGAGGAGAATCCCTAATCAGTGGGACATTCCTGGGGAAACCACTACCATGAGCATAGGGAGAAACCACCCTCCAAAAGCTCAAGTCAGTCACGTGCGTGAAGCGCATTTGAACATACAACCCTGAGATGTTACTTGGATTTTCTGAAACCCAAACCCCTGTGCTAAACCGCATGAGGTAAATTTTGACCTTCTTGCTGCCATTAGAGTTGGTTGCGTGACGGAACACGCCATGCGGGGACCCAAAAATGGGGGTGGGGTGGCTGGGTTTGGTCGGTATGGAGACATATCTCATCGACCATGGATACACATGACATCAGTCAAAACAATGAGGTCAACCAAAGCAAAGCACGTTTCCCCGTCGCGCCGCTACAACACTTGCAGCATTGCTGCGATGTCAATCGCGTCACGCGCATGAGTCAGGGTGATGTCCCTGTTGGTGACAGCTGTGCTGTCCAGCAACCCACTTAATTACTTATGGCTGCTTACATGTGGTCCCAGGTGACCCAATATGACCTACTGGCCTATTGGCCTATGACTGAATCATTGGTCATTGACTTAATCAAGGGGTACATTTGGAAAAACAAAAACAACATATATAAATATATATGTGTATATACATACATAAATCCGGATGAGTCGGATGACACGTGACAACCTGACCCATCCGATCCCGTCTTGGCCGCTGAGAAAAAGCGAGCTGAAGCGAGTAATCACGTCCTCCTTGAGCAGACACAGCCCGTACTTCCGGCTGCGGCCGATGAATCCGAAGTCTGGGCTGTCAATTGTGCAAACTCAGGTGTGGGACAGGTCGCCCACGATCTGTCGAATGATTTTTTATCGTGATATTGGTCAGAGTATTCCCAAATCACCAGCGGCTCCTGTAAAGCGAACGCGCCACAAGCAGTTCTACAACACAACATGGCGCCAAGCCAAACAACAAAGAGGAAGAACATCAACAGTGTTGAACGAAACACTTGATGTCACTCGAAGCTGAGAAAGCTAATCACACGATGAGAGGCACCAAAGTCTGGATAGGCAACGATTGTGACTGAGGGGCCGTGGGTACGCAAACGTCGCTCTAACGTAGACTAACTTGGGGGAACTTGTCACCCGCATAACCTGCGTACAATCGGTCAACCAAAAGTTCCGGAACGCTTTGTTGGCAAAGATTGACTATCCCTAGGTATACCCGACCTTGATATTCCGACGCGCCCCCACCCATGCAAGGAAGAGTCTATTTGTGTAGACAATGGATTACTGGCGGCTGGTTGGAATCCAACCCGGGAACACCCGGACATCGCCTTGCCAGATGCATCGATCACAAGGAATGACCTCAGTCGAATCGGGAGTCGAATCACGGGCGCTTGGTGGCGACGCCTGAGGAAATCACGGGAGCGGGACGTCACAGGCAAAACTTCAGAGAATAAACAGGAAGCCACATAAATGTCATGAAACGATAACACTAAGCAAGTCGCAAGCAACAAGTGAGAAGTAATGACAACTGTTCACCCCAAACTGATCGTTCTTAGTCGGGAACCCAACAAACAAAAAGGGATTCAAAGGGTGAAAACCAATGAGTACAATTGGGCTGTGCTATGCAATGCTGCCAGGCAAGCAATAAAGGATATAGTTATAGTTCCTGTAGTTAAGAGGCGTTTACATCTTGGTTTCACATTGCCAGATTCTTCCCTCTAGGTATGTGTTTGCCCAGGTAAGGCTTTACCTGAGTGGAGTGAAAGTCCACTCACTTCCTGAGTGCATTAGCCAACACAACATTGAACTTATTTTCCACCAAAATGGTCTTGCAAAAAAAAAACCTAAAGTTCAGGAACCCAGGAAGAAAGTCGAAGGCCTCTCCCGCACACTGGGCGCCCCCTGCTCCCCGGACATCAGCTCCCGGCTGAATTCTTTCAAAGATCTGCCGAGCAAAACACGGAGCCGACGTCGGGGGGGAGGCGAAAAGTCTGGTGGTCCAAACCGGGTCGGTGGGTTCAACTAGTTGGTTTTGTCCAAGCCCTGCTGGTCCAGAACCAAGTTCTGAAGGCGGCACATCTTGAGCTTGCGATTCCCGAACAAATCCGCGTGGCATGTGCGTTGAAGAACAAAACATCGTCATCATCATCGTTATTTGCACCAAACTGTCTGTCGCATTCCGTCACTATGGAGTTCGGTCGAACATGACCTGGCACGCATGAAGGACCTAGAACTGAGGCTGATACCTGCGGGTGGAGTCTGTTTGGAAAGTAGGCGATCGATTCATCAGGGGCTGACTTCTCATTACTGGGACATACTAGAAATCGAAGGCACGTCGGTCAAAACCATGGCAAGTGGCCATACTCTGATCTTCAGAAACAACTCAAAATTGGTTGGGCCGCGCCCCGGGTCGTAGCACAGCTTAAAGTTGTGACACAGCCTTCCTGCTGCAGAATGGGTATGTAAACAGGAAACCAAGTGCCAGGTGGGTGTTCGGTTTGAGAATTTCCTTTCGAAGCCCAAGGGTAAGGACTCCTTTCCTCTTGTCCGGTCAATCAACAAACCCCTTTCAAAGGTCTCACCGAAAGTGGGCGGCACGTGTCACCTCAAGGAGACACAAAAGGGGTCTGGGGCGAGCAAAACCTGTTCGCGGCAGCCTGGCACTTGGGTGCATGTCAAAATGGAAAATCCTCGTTCTCATTCACGTTGCAAGCAAGATCAACGGGCCACACCATCCCTAGCGCTCCATCTGGAAAAGCACCCGCACCAATGTTTGGTCGCCGAGACTTGTGGGTACGACCTCCCAACCGCGCCTCGCCCCATTGGTGCCAAAGCCTGAGGGAACCAGGCGACTTCAAGAGGATTGGTCCAGAAAAGTCGAAACTGTTGGGTACAAGCATACCACTCAAATGAGTTTGGCGTGCTGCTAAGAGGGTCCACCTGTGAGATGCGGGCCCTTCAGAAAATCAAGCTATAAAATGATGATGGCATATCCGAAAATGCTGTTAGTTTCCCGGTAACATGTTGTTGAGTTATCACTCTAATACATTATAATACACATTCCCGATCAGTAATATAGTGCATAAAACATGGCAGAAAAAAAGCTTTACGTGGCATGAACCTGGGATGGCTGTCTCAAGAACACCCCGCCCTGCTGGAAGTGAATAATATGTTGGTTCAACAGTTGCTTTTGCGGTTGTTACTTCAGCCAGCCAAGTTGTCATGAATACGCGCAGACACAAAGACTAACAGCAACTAATAAGTGAAGAAACACATAATGACCACACACACACACATCGACATAGCAAAACGAGAAGACCACCCCAACCCAATAGAAACAACGCGACAAACCAAAGGCAAACACCCACTGAACTGACACGCTCACACACATGAACTGACACACGCAAACGGAGTTTCTGCAGCCAAGATGCGGCTTAGATCTACATTGTGGCTCTGAAGGCAGTCACTCAAGTCCTGGCAGGCAGGGGTTCAGACTTTGGCGCTGTCTCGGAGAGAGTATGCCAGTGACTTTGGCTCCGAATTTTGGGTTTCAAGAAATCAGACTTGTGACTCGGCTCCCGCTATGAAACATCAATCATTTAGATTGAAACATCTTCGTGCAACATGGAAACAAGGGGTCAATGACCTCATGGGCATGTGCGGCAGATCTTGAACCGCTGACAGGAAACCTTTGTATTTCCTCCTGAACAGATAGTTAACAAAATCCACGTACGCTTGCTGCTGCCCGAGTTACATTACATACATACATACATTACATTACATTACTTTACATTACATTACATTACATTACATACATACATACGGACCTACATACCTACATTACATACATACATACTTGACATTACATTGCATTACATTACATTACCTTACCTTACATTGCATTACATTACATTGCATTACATACATACATACATTACATACATTACATATTACATACATTACATACATACATACATACATACATACATACATACATACATAACATAACATACATTACATTACATTACATTACATTACATTACATTACATTACATTACATTACATTACATTACATTACATACATACACACATTACATTACATTACATTACATTGCATTGCATTACATTACATTACATTACATTACATACAACATACATACATACATCCATTACACATTACATACATTACATACATTACATACATTACATACATACATACATACATACATACATACATACATGCATACATACATACATACATACATACATACATACATGCATACATACATACATACATACATACATACATACATACATACATACATACATTACATACATACATACATACATACATACATACATACATACATACATACATACATACATACATACATACATACACATACATACATACATACATACATACATACATACATACATACATACATACATACATACATACATACATACATACATACATACATACATACATACATACATACATACATACATACATACATACATACATACATACATACATACATACATACATACATACATACATACATACATACATACATACATACATACATACATACATACATACATACATACATACATACATATACATACATACATACATACATACATACATACATACATACATACATACATACATACATACATACATACATACATACATTACATACATACATACATACATACATACATACATACATACATACATACATACATACATTACATACATACATACATACATACATACATACATACATTACATACATACATACATACATACATACATACATACATACATACATACATACATACATACATACATACATACATTACATACATACATACATACATACATACATACATACATACATACATACATACATACATACATACATACACATACATACATACATACATACATACATACATACATACATACATACATACATACATACATACATACATACATACATACATACATACATACATACATACATACATACATACATACATACATACATACATACATACATACATACATACACATACATACATACATACATACATACATACATACATACATACATACATACATACATACATACATACATACATACATACATACATACATACATACATACATACATACATACATTACATACATACATTACATACATACATACATACATACATACATACATACATACATACATACATACATACATACATACATACATACATACATACATACATACATACATACATACATACATACATACATACATACATACATACATACATTACATACATACATACATACATACATACATACATACATACATACATACATTACATACATACATACATACATACATACATACATACATACATACATACATACATACATACATACATACATACATACATACATTACATACATACATACATACATACATACATACATACATACATACATACATACATACATACATACATACATACATTACATACATACATACATACATACATACATACATACATACATACATACATACATACATACATACATACATTACATACATACATACATATATATATACATTACATACATACTTACATTACATTACATACATACATACATTACATTAATACATACATACATACATACATACATACATACATACATACATGCATGCATACATACATACATACATACATACATACATACATACATACATACATACATTACATTACATTACATTACATTACATTACATATATACATACATACATACATACATACATACTTATATTACATTACATTACATTACATTGCATTACATTACATACATACATACATACATACATACATACATACATTACATTAATTACATACATACATACATACATACATACATACATACATCCATACATTACATACATACATACATACATACATACATACATACATTACATTACATTACATTACATTACATTACATTACATTACATTACATTACATTACATACATGCATACATTACATACATACATATATATGCATGCATACATACATACATACATACGAGAGAGGGAGATTGGGGAGAGAGTGGCTTGGGGGGATGGGGAGGATGGGGAGCGGAGGGAGGGAGAGAGGACGACAGAACACACCAGGGAGACAAGGGAGAGAGGAAGCAGGAGAAAAGGGAGAGGACAATGTCGGCGGACTGAGCCGGAGGCTCTAAAGTTAACAAAATCCACGTATGCTTGCTGCTGCCCGAGCCCCGAACACACTGACACGAAAATAGACCAATGCAGGTGAGGCATAAATCCCAAGGAAACCACACCCGGCATGTTTACCCTTGAAATTTGACGACTCCAAAATTGACCCACATTTGCGCCACACTGCAAATAGTACTGTTCCACAGGTAGTCCATCCTAAAATGCAATAAATTTTGGTAGGAGACCCCAGAAAACGACCATGTTTGCTCTCCTCTCGTCTCTCTTGCGGTGCCCGTCCTTCTCGTTCAGCCCCACTGGCGGCATAACAAGACCAGAGACCTGCATGGGCATTGAACGGTGATCCCGTCTCCCAGCAAGTGAACGCATGGCTGTCAACCCCTACAGGCGCGCCTCTCACCAAGGAACTCAGGCTGCAAAAATGCACATACACGGGGAAATGAATCTGCAGGTAGGCTACACGATTAGGAGAAGCAACTACATGTTTGAAACGCCAAAAGCCTGATTTGATGAACCCCATGTCATGGGTTGCAACATTCCTCAATACCCGTGTCTTGACGGATTTGAAAGGGGATCCGACAAGATCATCCCAAATGAGACCCTTCGCGACTACTTGCTTATCCCTCCAATTGAGCATGTTTCCTGAAAATATATTTTGGTATATCACAACACCCTCTGGTCATGCCGACCACTTAAACCTTCTTGTAAGCGCGAGGATGAGTTCAGAAGAGCCGACTCAGCAAGCACACAGGAAGCCAACACAACCTTCAACCAAGTCCCCTTGTTTGGGGGCAGCTGCTTCGTCCAGAATTGCGGCTCGCCTCAAATGGCACATGCCCTCAAAGGGAAGCAGGCAAGCGGCATAGGCCGGGAGACAAGTGTACAACATGGACTTGAAAATGTGTCACATCGCTGAGTGAGAAATTGTTGCACAATTAATACTCCCCTCCAAATGGAAACGATATCATGCTGGTTCCTTTTAGAATCAACCCTTTTCATCAGCTTCCTTCAAACTGTCTATTTGGATTTGTGGTTTGGAGGTTCGGTAGTTTGTCAATCCTCTATCAAAGGTTCAACTCCCCAAACCAATCCAAACCACCAACTGAGGTTTACCTCAAACAAGACTTCCAAGAGAATAACAAGACAATCCAAACAGCGAATTAGGGATGATCTGATGTCAAAGTCCTCGACACCTTCCCTATATGCCACGCCCTGTAAGCTGCGAACAAATAACTGGTGGACGGGCGTCTCGGCCTGCGTATCGACATGAATAAACGTTTATAGGGGTTCTTAAAACGGGTTTGTAGGATTAGGGGGAAGTTGTTGTGGGAGGTCAAAACTATGGCCCCCTTTTTGGACTCGGCGCCCTTGTGCCGCGTGGAGCAAGGGGCATGCAAACAGAACTAAGGGCCCCTTGTGTTCACATCATGCGGACGTGAATTTCAATAGGACTTATGTGGGGATTCATGTCCACCAACCACTTGTGAGGAGGTTCCCTGTCAAATTTCACAGCCATGTATTGTCCCACCCTGGTGGAACTGCTCGGCCACGCCTCCTCCGAGCCTTCCGCTTTCAGCTTCACCTGGCTGTGATACGCACTTAGAGCTACCAGGCTTGTGTTTGTCAGTCTGCTCCGTTTTGCGCTCACAAATCAAGGGATTTGAAGGGTAATTAAATACTGCACAGGTGGTGGCGGGCAGGCAGGACGTCCAGCAGGCAGGCAGGGCGTCCAGCAGGCAGTGCGTCCAGCAGGGCAGGCCGGCACATAGACGAATAGAGAAAAGCAATCGAACAAGCAAATACGAGAAGCCCAAAACGGCCAAGAGCAGACAAGCCAAAGCAAAGCATCTGCCAGGTCGACAGCTTCAGCTTCAGGCTTCCCTTGTCATGCCCTGGTCGAGTGGTCAAGTTGGCACCAAGCTGGTCAACAAATCAAACGCAACTGTGGATGGACAAAATCCTGCACCACTTTGAAAGTATTGGAAACCATGGTTTGTTGGTGTTTACAGGGGAGTCATCCTTACAGGGTTTCTTAGGTGCAGGATTTCGTCCATCCACAGTACGAAGCTATTGAAGGTGACTTGAACATGGTCAGCATGGCCTACGACCAGAACTCATACTGGTCATGTTCTTTCCCAAGGAATCCTCGCCTTACGTTCCTGAGGGGTCCATGACCATTCCGAACCGCAACCCACAAGATCCAATTGCCAGTACAGGTGACCAGGATTGTTTGCCATTTCCTCTGGATATCAATATGGCTATGGGTTAACCCCTGTTTCGAAGTGGATCCACTGGGCAAGTCAATCCAAATCACGGTTGCAAGTCCCGAATGGGTCTTAGCAGCTTTCACCACCCCACGCAAAAAACAAAAAAAAAAAAGAAGAGGAAAAACCTATCGCGCCTTCCTCCTGTGCGCCTCGTCTTCGGTCATCCACTCGAAAAACTTGGTGTTGCTCTTGCAGTCCTTCCCAAGGCCCCAACACCCGGCGGGCAGCGCGTTTTTGGAGAGTAAAATGGGACGCGTCACGGATTTTGCGCGTGGTGTTTCCAGGGCTTGGGCCTGAATAGTTTCGTGTCCATGGCTCGGAACCCGATCCGTCTCCTTGTTGGTCCAGAAACAAAAAAAGAAAGGCAACGTACCTTGGATTTTAAGTGCTTCCCTTGGCCACTTACAGGGAAACGGAATCGCTGGGTCTCCTAGACCCTCAAGGTAAAGAATATGGGTACAACTGAGCAAGTAGCCTGGATTCTGCAGATCCGGATATCAGGTTTGTCTTGTGGCAAACATTTCAATTTACAGCCACGCCCCCAGGACCATGGGAAGGAAAGGGCTCTCTATGCTTCTCGGGTGACCGTAAACGGAAACCTCTCTCCAAAAAAAAAAAAACACCGCGCCACTGGAGGTACTTCCATCGAGCTTCGAAGGAGCCCAGAAGGAACGGAAAAGAGATGACAGAGGAGGCTGGAAAGAACTGGCCAGCGCACTCAGCCCTCCCCCAAAAGAAACTCCAAGACTCAAAAGTGGGAGAGAGGCATGAAGAAGAGACTAAATCGCTAGCAATGGGATGAAGAAACGGAGATATCAGATATGCAATCTCTACTATATACTCACCATCGCTCACATATAGATCCATAGGAATGGGACGATTGGGAGAAAGAGATGATGTATCCCCCATCCCCTCATATGGTTTAGAGATGAGATGGGACTATCTCTTTCCTCACCCTATCTCGCTTCCTTCGTTCGCGGGTGAGAAGGAGGAGAAACAGAGAGATAGAGATGGACATGTTTTAGGAGTGACATACCAAGCTTGGTACTAGACAAGAAAGAAAAGGAAGGGTTGGCATGCTGGCACTCTTTCGCTCTCACTATCTTCCATCACTTTACTATCCTATCACTCTGCGACAAGGGCTCAACATGGGCCGGTGATCCGATTTGTCACGGTTTGCGGCTGCAACAAACTGTATTACTTTGTACGTGAAAGACCAAAGGCTGTTGAGGCTGCTGCATCATACCAAACTGTATTTGTGTGCATTTCGCCCACACTTGCATCGCTGCTGTTTTTACCTGGACTCAATGTACATTCAATCCAGCCCTCTGTAAAAGAGGGTGGCCCCAAACAATATCTCTTAGGCGCTGTGGAAATCATGGGAAACCAAATCGCATGTGAAGCGGCTGTCAAGTAGGCCAGGGCAAACATGGACTCAAAGAAATGTTTCCTTTTGCGGGACTTACAATCATGCTAGCAATCTGGCCCCCGGTGAAACAGCAAGCCAAAAAAACTGTCTCCGAGCTTCGGCGGCTGGAGAATCCCAACTCACAATGACTGGTCCACAACCCTATGTAGGTTCATGAAAGTCCATCACTCATCCACCCACCCACCCATCCCACCCACACCCACACCCACCCCGCCCGCCCGCTTGCCCGCCCACCTACACACACACACACCAAAGAAAACAGTGTCCGGATGTTTGTGGTCTTTTGACTGAGGCGGGGTGTTGGTCAACCATCTTTGCAACGCTTGGCTCAAGGCATAGCACTCACGAGAATCCAGCAGTCGAAGCGCTTTGCTCCACGATTGACTCAATTCACTGGCTCTGGACAGCTGCCCTGTGGATCCTGCCTCCCCAGCGCCATGAGGCCCCATGTAAGCGCTCTTTCACTCTCACACATCTCCAAAATGGAAGCCTGCGGCCCAAAGAACCTTGGGGAGCTCTCTTTATTTCTCCGGACCCATGGATCCACAGGATTCCGCCGACGTAGCATGCCAATCTGCATGCCCTAGCGACTTGAGTTCCGCCCATGGGAGTCGGGGCTTGCGCTTTGAGCGATGTCTCGCCGACCTCCCGGGCCCCAGGCCAGCGGAGTCTGAATAAACCTTGGCGTTTTCCAATGCTCGTAGCCTCATAGCCATGTCAGCCACTCACAGGTCTTCAAAAGGAACGAACAAGTTGAGTGAGATTGCTTGGGCCCAGTAAGGTTTTCGCCCTAACGACATGGTAGAACCTGCTTCACCTTCTTTAAGTAGCAGTGTTGCAATCACACGAACGGAACCCTGAAAGTATACACCGGGGCGAACCAGCTCCAGGGCAAGAGGACACAGTTGCTGTAAATCATAGAGGCACTAAGTGTGTAACTCAAGCAATGCCCTTTGAGAGCTTGGAAGAACAGAAAAACAACTGCTCCAGGCGAGCCAAAGCGTTCGAGGCCTCCACGTTGTGTTCAGGTTGCTCCAGCGGCCGGGAACGCAGCGAATTCTTCATGCTTCCACTCCGGGCCCTTGAGTCCCCATACCGCTTGAGAGGGTTACGTGCCCTGTTCAGTTGGGTGATTTTCGCGGGTGTCAGCACCTTTACCATGCGGAGGGTCTTCCAACGGTCGTGTGGAGGGGTTGTGGTCCGTGGTACTCACTGGAAATGGAACCGGGAAACGAACCTTGGGTGAGGTGCAGTGTCGGCCCTTGTTGCGACCATTGGATCTGTCTCTACATGAGCACGGACAATATTGCCTGGAGTATCGCGCCCATCGGTTTTAAGCAGGTTGAGCGTCGGTTTTGGGTAGGCACTCTATCGGTATCTGGCGTTAATCTCGTCTTTTTTCAAACAGGGAATATCTCAGAAACCGGGTCTTTGCATTGACTCCACCAAAAACCAAACCAAACGCTTTTGGGAGAAACGAGGGGAGCTGCTGGGCAGCCACACCTCACGCTGCCCGGACGTGGAGAGCTGATGGATCCGTGCTCGCATTACTCGTCTTGAAACCAGCTCCTTGTGGCTTCTCCTTCCAGGCACCGGTGTCTGGGTACTTCAAAAACACATGTGGGCATGGCTCAAAATTAAAGAGCTAGGGCTACGCAGATGTTAGTCTTTGGCTCATTTACCGGGGTTCCGTTTTGGACCCCTAATTATTCTTGAGCCACATCCATGTTGACCCTTCGGCTCTATCTTGAGCTAGTGCTCAGCGAAAAGTGATGCCACTGAGAATGAACAGCACTTGTCACGGGTGCAGGCCACAGAAAGAACGAAGTAGGGACTCTTTGGTGGACATCCTTTAACTTTAGGTGGGGGTTCATGTCCACCAATCACATTTGAGGTTGGTGGGTTCCCTATCAAAATTCCTCGCCAACCATAAGGGTGGTCGCAATCACTTTCATCCGAGGTTGCGGGAATCGTCTGACCTCCAGTGGGCCAATGGTGATTTGGCTCAAATCTTCGGGTTGGAGATGAGGGGAATGCCTCAACATGAATCCACATTTTGGTTGGTGCCTCAAACGGGAAGCCCAATGCAAACCGGCCTTTTGGAGGGGTCCACATAAACCAAAAGTCCCCGTATTCAAAAACAACTCATTACGCCCCAAAGTAAATCAGACCATGGCGTTATGGAAGTTTGTTCACGGCTGGTTCTTCGGACGGCTGCCAGCTCTGCAGCAGCTCCGTCGCTTGGAAAACCGGGCCTTGGGCGGCTCGAAACCAACGAAGGAGGTTCGCATGTCCGAAGCCCTGAAAGTGCCGCTGAACCTCCCAGTGCTTCCCGGATACCATTCATATATAATTGATAGTAACCAAGGGAAGCCATCACGTCAAACCTGCGGTAACAATGGAGGCCCTGGCATTGACTGTGTCCCCAGCAGTGGGCCGCCTAGTGATCCGTCCTTTACAAGAGGAAGAGGAAAAACCCTGCACTGACAAATTCCGCTGGCTCGTTGTTCTGGCTCGTTGTTCTCCGAATGATTGGTTTCATATATTGCTCTTCATGCCGTCAAGAGGGCTCCTAGCTTTGACATGCGGCGGGAGCAAATGGCAACCCCAATTCAGCTGGACCTGACTGCACTTTGAAACCCGAAGGCAAAAAACCTTCGCATTCATCAGTCAGTATCAGTATCAGTAGTGCCACTCCCTCCGCTATTGCCATTCCACACGTTAGCAAATACACAAAGCCAGAAATCACACATGTCTTCGATTCTATAAGTTGTGTGCTTTTGGTCTTCAATCAAGTCTTGACAAGCTCAGAAAGAGTAACCTGCAACACCAGTCCTAACGACACCAACCCCCGATCAATGGCGATCTCCGGAACTCGTCGAGCTTCCTCTTGCAGTCCTTCCAAGGACCGGGGGTTGGGCCCGCTGGCGTTTGGAGAATCACCGGAGTCCTTCCAAGCAAATGGTCTTGCAAGCAACACCTCGTCAACCTGGAATTTTCATTGGTCCCACTAGTGCACCTCGGTGGGGCGCCAAACTGGGCATGTCCCCCAAACAGCGAACTAAGAGCGGCAGAATTGCTACTCTTGCAATGGGCACAACCAGGTGACCTGGGCAAAGGGCACCCTTTGTAGAGGGTGCCTTCACTACGTAACCTGGGCTGTTCAAAATTGGGGCATCCCGAGTTTCCGAATTCGCAACCCGCACAAGGGAAGCCACCTTTCATCTGGCATCAGGATCTTGCGCGTGGATCTTCAAGAACCCAGCCTTTGGGAGGATTCAAGGGCCTGGACACACCCGCAGCTTCCAGGATTCCAGGGCCCCCTGAGGAGCTGACCCGTCAGCCGCGCTCTTCCTGCAGAGCGGTTGTAGGGACCCAACAAAAGTGGCTCTTTTTGATCGTACAAAACACAAATCACATCAATCCCATACTCTCTTTTTCTGCATGGCTTGCAAACATAGCTCTTTCATCCAGCATTGGGCTCCCTAAACTTTTGGAACGGGTTTGTGCCGTGCAGCAACCCTCCACAGCCTTCCTGCAGATTTGCTTTGGTCCCTGCGATTCACGGCATGGATCCTTGAGAAGGATCAAACCATCCGCTGGGCCAACCTGTTGGAAAACCCTGCTTTTGTGGACTTTGTGCCGCAGAGTACCCATGTTTCCGTGCAAAGGGGGTTTCGTTTTTGACCCCTTTTGGCAGGAAAACACAGAGCCTTCGAAAAAGGGGTTCCCGTATGCGGCAAAGGCCAATCAAGTCAAAAAAGCCCTGGTTCGGGGCATTGCGAAGGCAACAGCGGGGAGGCCCTGCGGTCGACATGTTGCAGCATTTTGGCGCTTTTCTTTCGGGTGGCGGTGAAGAGATTTTGTGTCCGTGGTGGGTCTAAGGGTCCGTGAAGCTAAGCACTTGGAGCCCTTCTACTCCAAAATTTCATAGGTGTGCTCCAAGACTTTTTCGGAAGAAACTAGGTGGGAGCCCAGCCTTTGGAACCCTGGACGGCCCGCACCACCCCGATCTGCGCAAAGACCCCCAAGCTTCCGGCTGTTGGAGAAAGTTGGAGAACAACACAGAAGGTTGGCGAAACCGCCTGCATAAAGTTGGGGCTGGGACTGCCTCCAATAAACCCTTAGAAAGGTTTTCATGGCCCTCTCTCCAAAAGCAGGATGGGCTCACCCCACCCTCCAGCAGTTTTTTGAGTTTACGGAAGCTGCCTGCCCTATGCCCCCCTCGCCTTGACCTGCATGGCGCCCACAAGGCCCAGAGCCCGACGCTTCTGGTACTTCCCACAGCGCCTTGGCTTTGGCTTTTGGTGAGGGAATGCGGCGAGCAATCTGTAAGCAAATTTCGAAGACAATCAATCACCCGCCACCCGCTGTCTCTCGCTTCCTGCCTTCCTTCCTTCCTTCCTTCCTTCCTTTCTTGGTTCCTTCGATCCTTGGTGTATGTCATTCTGTGTGTGTTTGCTCCTACGGCCGTATGTTAGTAGCACTCATTCATGTATTTGTTTGTCTATGTGCTTGTTTTATGTCTATTTTTTGTTGTTTAGTTGTCTAGACAGATGTTTGTTCATTCATTTAGATGTTTCTTCTTTCCCGATAGGCGTGCTATTTCGCTGTCTACCTCTCTATCTGTCTGTCTATCTACCTATTGCTTGCGCATTCCCAGCACTGCCGTGCAAGCTTTTGGCGGTTGCCCCGCGTAGTCCTAGAATATGGTTGGTATACATTTCTGTTCCGCGTGAAACACTGCATGAATAATTTTGTTGGCGTTGTAGCACCGTCTCACACCCGCCTGTCAGAGCACCGTCTCACACCCGCCTGTCAGGAATTGCAGGAACATCTGCACACGCACACACCCCGGAAAGCAACGGCAAAACTAACATGTTTCGCACACCGCGCATCGGCAACTGCAAAAGATGGGCTGCGCGTGCGCGATACGCTGGCATCAAAAACGGTCTTTGGCCACCGCGCGCTACAAAGCTTTCACGAAACTGGACGCGTGTTCAGCGTCCCACCGATGCCCGCTGAGGCGTTGAATCTTTTGGCTCAATGCCCGTTTACATTTAAAGCTCCCGGGAGCTGATCACACTGGAACAAATCAATCCGGGTGGCAGATATGCTGCAACATATATATGTGAATGCGTCGATGCGTATTGCGAAGGCGCGAATGTGCGCGCACATGCATCTTCCAGATGCAGATGCGTTTCTGCGCGAAGTCCGAGTTCCATTTCATGCAGGCTTAACGTGTACAAGTTCGAAGAAGCAAGGATTTTAGCGCGAGACTCCGCCAGCGACAATCTCATTGCGCAATTTTTCATTATCCAGAGTGAGTTGTCAGATCCGCAGAGATAAAGACTGATCAGTGCAATGTCTTTGAGAAACATCTCGCTCGAGAATTACACACTCGGCAAGAACCCAAGTTCGGGGTCGCTCTAGAGGGGATCCCTTGGATTTCCGACCAAGCCGGCATGGTCCTTCTCGGCCCCTAGAATCTCCAATAGTTCTTTGGTGTTGGCGAACACCCGTGCAAAACTGCAGAACACATAACCAGGATTGCCTGCACTTCATCCAGAACCTCCTTGGCAGCCTAACCCCCGCGCATCATGGTGGGCCAGCTCGGCGAACGGGATGGCCCACCTTTCAGCCAAATGTGGTACAGCTGCACAAGCACCGTTCGACCAGAACTCTCGCGAGCCGGGGCTCTGAGGCTCAATCTGGTAAGCTGCATGACAGCAGGCACAAGGCTAAAAGATTGCGGCGCGTGTCAAAACTCCTACAGCCAGCTCTCCAAACATTCTGGTGAGCTTTTGCAGCTCAGGCTCCCGTCCTTGTGGAAGCGCGCGGCTTCTGACTTAGCACCGGCCTTCTTGTCACGCCGGGCTCTTGCATGTGCAACGCACGCCTCGAAACTGCTTGCGCGTGTTCCTTGCGCCAGGTGTTCCTACTCGCCCAGTCTAATGCAAGACCATTGCTCTTTGTTGGCCCAGCGCAGTAAACCCTAACATTAGCCGCTGTGAACATTCCTTCTCCTCTCAGCCGTTGAGCTGACGTTGCCTGAGTTTCAAGTGGTATGCCTACTGCATTGACAGCTACGCGGCCAGGCAAAGTAAGGCGCGGAAGTGCGCAAGGCCAAGCTCAAACCACACGACAAAAAAGCGCGTGCGCAGCAAGGCCTCCCTGCTTGCAGCGAGCCAAGGCGCGCTGGCGCTGCGGCATTTGTCGGCACAAAGAGCTACAGCGCCATACAACCAACCAATCTATACATATATACATATATATATATATATACTGGTGTATATACATATGTATCTGTGTACACTAGTGCGTCCCCCCTGCGCGCCCCGTCACAGTGGCCGCCCAGCCTTTTTTGGTTGGAGCCCTCTAGCGAAGGAGAGGGCGACCGTCTGATCTTTGCTTCGCCTGTGCAACTGGTACTCAACATTGTAAATATCATAGGAGCGGCATTCTAGGTCGAGCAAGGACAGCGAGCCCCAGTAGGCAAATAGAGTCTCACCAGGCAGTAGTGTAGGGACTGTTGGGATTTCAAAAGAAGAAGACAAGACCATACAGGAGCTCAGTGAAGCCCCGGTGTCTGGCGGAGAAAGGGCACTCCAGACGGCCAGGCCAGACAATAAACAACAAAAGACAAGTGACAAGACGACTGACAAACATGCCAGCACTTCTGCCGAGCAGCCCCAAAAGAAGGCAGGTTCCTCATCAAGAGGTCCTGGAGACCCAGCAAGAGGGAGCTCGGGCAGTGTAGATAGGTCTCCTGGCAATGGACCCGGTGAACTCTTCAAAACAGCGGACGGCCCATCAAGGTGATTCACCTGGCGATGATGGAGCGGACATGGATCTCATGGCCGAAGATGTGAACTCAGGGAGCTCGACATGGGCACCCCCCAGTGTTGCTGTATAGATTTGCACGTAGGGGCCATTGCCGAATGGCGTTGATGGCAGCCCGTGCCCTGGCTGTGGTCGAGGCTGAAGGAAAGGAAGGAAACGGCCGCGTTGCGCAGGCGAATGGCAAGCCGACACTCACGGCTACTCGGATGTGCAACGCCTGCAGCTCTAGTGGTGCGCAAACACGTTGTCTTCCCGCGTCGGCAAACGGACGCTGAAGGCATCCCGACGGCCTGCGCGCTTGCCAAAAAATTGAGGGCCCCGCAGTGGCACAGTCGGCCGAAATATCTGGGCCGCTTGCGGCATGCAGGCAGTGGTGCGCCAGATGCTGGCCGAACAGGGGATGCCAAGGAGGCCGGAAGAATGGGATGTTTTTGTGAGGGCTTGCGACTCAAGGAGCAGCAGCCTTGACTTTTGAAACGAGCACATGCCGCTGGCAAAGAGCAGGCGTATTTCTGGCAACATCAGGTTTCGAGCCTGGCGCCCGCGGCGAGAAGAGCTTGGGGTACCAGCCCGGAGGAAGGGTTGCCTAAGGTTTGAAGGACTCTGCCTGCCGTCCTCTGCGGTCGCGCTGCCAGAAAGTCAAACCGCGCGCCCGACAGGAGGCAGCAAGACTACATGTCAAACACGCGGATCCCTGGCGGCAGGAAAAGGCCGCTATAGGAAGCCGTCCTCAAATAAATAAACAAATAAATAAAGACATATGTGTGTATGAATATATATATATATATATATATGTACTTTTTTTTCTGTCTTTCTGTATGTGTCTATTTCTGGATTAAGCCTTTGCTTAGTTAGCTATGTATGTCTTGTGTTCTTGATTGTTTGCAATGTCATGGTGTATTCCCTTCCTTGTTGTTGTTTATGTATCTAAATGTTGCTTTATTTGCGTCTGTGCGTGTGTGTGTGTGTTTCTTGTTTGGTTGTTATGTTCTTCAGTTGATTACCATCGCTTCATCGTTAATGCCTTCTAATTTATGTGTTTCCCAGACAGTATGTCTGTCTTTGCTTCTTTTCTGCCTGTGTGTGTTGCTCATTGGTTTATTCCTCTCTTGATTTGTCTGTTATTCTTTCTGTCTATTTATTTGTTTATTTAATTCTGTCGTGTTATGTCGGTCTCTCTTGATATGTTGCTTTCTTGCTTTATGTACTTTGTTTTTTTTCTTGTTTCATTTCTTTATGTATGTATCTTTATGTTATGTATGTTGTGTTGTTTCTGTCTTTCTTTATGTCTGCCTTTATTTCTTTACGTACTTGTTATTCTCCTCTTTGGCTCTTTTCTGAACTTAGGGGTCCAGCCCCGACAATTTCCTGAGGCAACGTCTCTTTGAGTACATCATAATGACCCAACTCAAAATGATGATTACTCCTTCAGAAAGACAACACACGGCATTGCAAATTTCTGGGCGAGTGGTAACAATTGGGTGTATCACACACTCCTGTGAATTTGTTTCCAAATAGGGGACCCTCGAAATGGCAGGTTTTCCATTGGTTTTCCTTAAGCAGAACTCATTAAAGAAAACACATGTATATATATATATATATGTATATATATGTAACACTAGATATCTTCAGACCACAACACCATCAAAGGCCTACAATGCCCCCTCCAATTCTACGTGGGTTTACAAAGAGTAACTGAATAAACACGGATGGTTGTGACGCCGCCTTTGGAAACACTTGTTTCAAGACAGCACACAGTGCCAGGGTTTCAACACCTTGAATCGGATTTCGGCAACGTGACGTACAGGAGTCCCAAGTGGGAAGTGCGGTCAGATCACAAGGAATCCATCAGTCTGCGTTGCGCAGAGCCTAAGCTGGTTCTGCAAGCGTCGAGGGCCAGCCTGGGGTTGGTTTCCAGCTTGGAATCAATTCCTTCAGCGTTCGGGTGCTCCCTTCAATGCTTCTTCTTGCAGTCTACACCCCTCAAGTCGGACTTAGTCTTGCTTTTGTGTACTATCATTTGGGTGTTGGAGCGGCGGCTTCAAGATCCATTTCAGTGCGTTATCACCACTGAAAGTGTTGACATTCGGGTATGAGCCAGCAGTCCCTGTGTAGCTGATGGTTTTGATTGAAGGGCTCCTTGCTGCACATTGATCCAAAGTCGCTTGTATGCAGCTCAAATTCAATCAAGAAAGACAGCCTTGCTGGGTGTTGCCCGCTACCCACTTCATTCCGCGTCGCGGCCAGAAGCCCAAACAGATGGAATGAAGGAGCTCCTCAGCGTCTTGAAAGCATCCTGAAACAGGTTCAACCACTCAAGGCTTCAGCACAGCAAACCATGGACAAATCACGGCCCTGAGTTCATGAGAACCCCAATTAGTCACTATCAGGTCGCCATGGGTCCCCTTGCCACTCCAAATCACTCACTTCCTGAGCCGAGTGGTCAGAAAACGCCGAGACTTTGGAAGTCTACGGCTCCACCGCGCACCTCTGGACTGGTGCCCCTGACAAAATGTACTGAGTTTCGTCTGTGTATGCAGCTGTGAATGCGTACGTATCTGTATCTGTATATAACATTGTATATATGTAGTGCAGCATGGAGGTCTGCAAACGAAAAAAAAAAAAAAACACAAAAAAAAACATGCAACATTGCATATATATATATATATTATACATTGGGTCCGCCTGACCGTACACATATTGTAAACATTTGGTGTATACACCAATACCATTCTACGTCGATACTGTCTCTGTACTGGATATGCGCGACCCCTTTCGAGGACCCCTGCAAATCAGGGGAGGGCGAGGATCGCCGGCTATCCTTGGGACTTGCGGCGTGTTCGGCGGTAGGGCTTGTCGAGTATTTGGGCTGAATGACACAATAAAACAAAGACCCGCTGTGGGGACGGCGTTCCAAAGGGGATCAACACGCGAAACCAACCATTTAAAGGGTCACTAGCTTTGGCACATTCGCACGGAGAAACTGTAGGCCTCCTAAATCGGAGTGAGCCAAACGCGAGGGAGCCCACAATAGAATTCACCAAACCTATTGGACAGGCCCCCCAGATGAAACAAAAAAAAACAAAAAAACAAAACATCCGCGTGGAACATCAGCCCAAAGGAAACTCACTTCACTTGTCCCAAACAGTGTTCTTTAAGACCACAAACAAATGGAAACCTAGGGAACCCTGCGGTGGCCGGAACGAGTTGTTTATACTTTTGAGGTCTGTCGCAATCCTATGAGTCTAAGGCGAAGGCCCGATTTGAATGGCTACCAATCCTAGGTGCATTTAGTGAATTTCCTCCGGTCAGCTTCTCCAAACACCTGGCCAGGGGGTACCTGTTGAATTGGAAGCCTTCAGTGAGGGACTCCTGGCTCCTCATGGGGCTCCTTTGGATTCATATTGTGACACAGAGGCGTGTACTCATTTGTGGATATCCCCGTTTTGGTGCTGCTTTTCTTTTTTTCTTCGGGGGGCGGGGGGGAACAGCCAAAGGCACTCTCTGCCCCCCGCTTTTCACCAGTTGTTTGTTCCCATCCAACCAACAGTCCCTCATGTTCTCCATAATGAAAGCCCCCAAGTGCTACTAATTGCTGACGCTAGACTGCACCCTTTTCAGCCTGGATTAAAGGGAACCACCGGAAAACCACAATTTTGGGGCGGTTTCCCTATTTTGAGACCCACTCAGACCACTCATATCTGGGCTCCGCGCCAGGTTGCTGGAAGAACCTGGCAAAAATCGAATCGTCCGACTGCACATGGGAGTCGTGCGCCTGCAAATCACCACCACAATGTCCTAGAAGGTTTGGCGACTTCAAGCTGATAGCATCAGACAAAGCATCGGGGAAGTGTGTTCCATCTGCAGCGCCTTGGCGTAAGGAACACCATTTCGGGAAGCCCTGTGGAGTTTCAATCGGGCTTTCCCAAAGTAACCAATGAGACTGGACATGGACCGTGTCTTCGGCTACCATGAGGCTTTCTTGCCCTTGGGAAACACTGCTTCACTTTTTCCGCGAGTATCCAGGGACTCTGCTCCTAGTTACCATAGTCGCTTGCCGAGATGTTTCCTGACCATTGTGGTAGGTTCCCCTTTACTGGGGCTAGTAGGTTCCCATTACAGTGTAACGGTGGTTTGTCCTGATTATGTATCTGCTTTTGTGGTGACCAGGGCTGGGCCAGCCACGTGCTACATGTTTAAACCACCATGTTCAAACCACCTCCTTTGGGCTTTCCTTTAAAAGAAGGTTTGGGTTCTGAGTGCTACACATTTTGCCCAGTGACCAGAGGCGAATTCTCCGATTTCTCATCTGGCGCAGCCTCGACTGCGGCTCGCCAAGTCGAAGTCCGGAGGACCTGAGATCAGCTAACCCCGCCCGAGATCGGCTGCCGTGAAAGATGTGAAAAAATATCCCAAAGCCACAAGGGATGGAAAAGCCCGCCCCGACTCAGGCTCCGCAATAAACATGTAGGAGAGGTTTCTCAGAGACCTCGCATGGCGTTGAACGTGTCGAAACAAAGCAAGGGTTCCCATGGAAGGTGTTCGACCGGGGTGTCCAAGAGTACCAAGCCTTTTCGGAGAGTGCTCGGTTTGACCATGGTTTGTGTTCCCCACTAGTTGCAGCTTGAAGCCTGTCGAAAGGGCTATCACGAGATTGGAACAAATGGAACGGTCTGAAGCGGAAAGTCCCATGGTTCTTTGGCTTCCCATTTGACGTCTCTAAGTGGTGATAGGACAGGCCCAAATTGGGGGGGAAACCCGCCATGTGGCAGATCTTGGAGCGCAACCATGCAGGGCTGAACTGATATGCCCCCTTTGTCAGAAAAAAAAGGCTACCCCGAACAGTGTTCGAAGCTTCTGTTTAAGGTGCCTATCATTTTCCAACCATGGTTAAGCCACGCTTTCTTTTCTAGAAGAGGGGCGAGCCCACACTTCCTTCCAAATTAACATGGACCCTCCAAGACCATCTTTTTCGAGAAATCTTCTTTTGGAACCCAATCTTTGGTTCCTTCCATTGCTAGGCTCGTGGGACACATCCCTACTGTGGATGGACAAAATCCATTTCGCACCTAAGAAACCCCTGGAATGATTCGATTCGCCTATAAACACCAACAAGCATTATGGTTTACACCATAGAAACCTTAGGTGGTGCGAAATGGACTTGATTCCCTGTAAACACCAACAAATGTTGTGGTTTCCCACAGTTTCTTAGGTGGTGCGAAATGGCCGTGGGTCAACACCAATGGAACCATTTTGGGGTAGGTACACCACCCATTTATAGTTTATTTTAGTGGGCATGGATGTTCACTGGGGCTACGATTTGGGGTTTGACCCATAGCCAATTGGATTTTGCATCCACCCACCGTATCTGGGCGGCCCTCAGATCCCCTAGAAGTGACTAACTAACTTTAGTGGTTTAAATTCGGAAACTACCACTAAACACAGGCTAAAAAGCTAAGGGACCGGATGTCTGGGAACCGTATGACCCGCCGGCGCTTTGTCACTCCGCTGGGATCGGGCGGCCCCCGCCGGGCGAGTGCAGGGAGCTGGAGCGCGCGCGCTCAGGACGAAGGCCTGGCGCTGGTGGGGAGTGGGGGGGTCGGAACGCTGCACCAAAAGAAAGGGGTTGGCTCAAAATGAGTGTGGCTCAAAATTAAACAGGAGGGGTTACGCAGGTTTTGGTCCATGTTTCCACTTACCAGGGTTCCATTTTGGTACCGGTTTGGTGAGCCACAGTCAAATAGAGGAAGCCAAAATATGGGTGGCTTCCTTTTGGTTTCCCTTTAACACCAAACAAGGGGTGCCCCACATGTCCCTTGGGATCCCTTTGTGGATGCTTGAGGGAGGTCTTGGAAAGGTCAAAGTACCCCAAACTATGCGGATGGTTGAAGGGTGGGAATTGTGGGAAAGAGTGAAAGCACCTAATGCACTTAGACCTTGAGGGCAAACTGTAGTCGAAAGTGCCTGGTCGTGTCAGTGACCCTAGTGAAACATGTTGTGTAGTTGCCTATGCTAGTGGGGAAGCCCCCCAAAACAATAAGGGAAAAAGGGGCACCACAGATCAACTGGGCAACCACATACGGCCCAAATAACAAAGGCTACCTAAGTCTTCTGCAAGGGGAACATCTGTATGGTCTCATGATGTGAGAGGTCAAAACGCAGGTCATTTCGCAGAGGGGGGTTAACGGAAGAAAAAGTGAAACGTGGGGATACATCGCGAGAGGTATAGTTCGGGACGGAGGGGGTCAATCCGAAAGCAGTTGACCCTGCCAAGTTGAGGACATGTTCACGCGCATCCCAGACTTGATGTCTGCCCCCAGCCAAGGCCGGCAATTGTAGCAAGCCGACAAGTTCGGCCAGTTGGAGGATAAGGGAGGCAGTGAAGGCACACAAGTCAGGCAAGAAGACAAGATCCTATGGTTGTTAAGGACCTCTGAACAGGGGCCTCCCAATCCCAACAGGGAACAATGGGACAAAAGCGCACAAAGGCAACCGAGGCAACGAGGACCAGAGTCGCTCATCCATCTGTCGGACCCTTGCCTCCATGCTCGAAACTGCGACTCGGCTGCAGCACATCAACCTGCGCCCAGCATCAACCGAGGCAACTCAGGCACTTTGTTGTCAATCGTCGCAAAGCCCTAGAGCTAAACACGAGTTCAACATTGTTAATGTAATGCGTGACATTTATAGTTTGATTCCGTTCGTTCTCAAACCTGATGGAGCGGTTTCTTGATAACACCAAACATATGCCAGGAGATCTATGCATGGCCAGGACGGCTGAACAACTCTTGCTATCGTGCTTGGACGCATACATGACCCGATTGTTTCTTGGCGGACCCACTTGTGGTTCTTACCTGAGGCAGTCACTGATGTCACCAGGAGTGATCCTGTGGAATCCAAACAAACAACACACGTGCTTCACGCCCAGAAACAGCAACAGCACTCCTAGGGCCTCCATACCCACCCACGTACTTACTTACACACACACACATTTTAGAACACACACACACACACAAACACACCTATCAACCTATTAGGACATTCATTGGTTGAAGCCATGTAAACTCCCGTGGCTGCTTGTCTGCCACGCTTGAATTAGCTATGGTGTCTAAGTCACACTCCGGGACCTGATAAGTCTTCGGTGTGCGAGTGTCCTAGTGTCCTAGAATTATGTCCTTCTACGGCCACATGTCTGCGCGTTTGCTCCAAGCATCACCTGCACCACCCCAAATTCAAAGGATGTGCCACGCGAGCCGAGGCGTCCCACCTCCGGCTGGCCGCCTGCTTCGAGCCTCGGGCGGAAGCCGACTCAGAAGCCACCAACTAACCATCCGTTCCCTGAAAAGGGGTTCTTGGTGGAAAGTAAAAGCGACTTGCCACCATAGCTTCAGATGTTTCAGGAATCTGAAGCAGAACGCACACACACAGCCGTCATCTGTGGGTTCAAAATCCGCCTACCTGTGGCCATTTCGGATAAAATGCGCCCGGGTTTGTCCCTCTTCCCCCGAAAATGCTCGTTCCCAGCCGGAGGGTGCATCTTGCAGGGGGAGCCCAGATCAGGGGGCCGCCAACGGAGTTTGAAACACAAGTTGCTTCTTCTTTCTCTGGGCTTTGCCCTTCAGAACTTGAAAGGAAGCGGCAAAACCTGCGGGTGCAAATCTCATGCACCAGTCTTGATGTTCGGAAGGTTTTAGGGAGAGATTACCCTGACACTCATCTTCGCGCAATCCATGTAACATCAGGTTCCCACATCTTTGGGATCGCGGAAACTGTTGGGCAACAGATTTGCTTGCAGTTCTTAGTCCCTTGTCAGTTCATGCTTCGTCTTCACCATTGGTATTTTTCTTGGTTCAAGCAAATGTTGGGTCGTGTCTGTGAAGGCACTCGAGGGATACATCCAACGCCTACTTCACAGTAGGATCCTCTACATCAGCTTAAGGTGCTGCTTGTAGCTGGCCCAATGTTTTGAACATTTAACCTAGGAGTGCTGACCACTCTGGTCAGGGCTTACTAACTCCTAAAGTAACCATTGTCCTTGCAACTCTCTCTCTCTCTCTCTCGCCAAGCCGGATTTCCAGTGAACAACTGCGCCATCAAATCGACAATTCGTCCGTCGGATCCACAAAACGGGTTCGCCAAGGCACACGTCCAGGGCATCCTTGGGCGACTTCGGCTGCTTCGGTGGCTTCCTAAGGAAGCGGCGGCAATAAGTGTGACAGGCTGAATTGCCCAAATGCTTTTCCCATATGCTCCATGGCAAATATGTCCACGTCAAGCTCCTGGAAAGCCAAAGCAGCTAATTACAAATGTACATTTATGTACTTGGCTCCTACCCAGTTGACGCTGAAATTGGCATGATCCTCTGGCTTGAGTCGTATGTTGATGCTCTAAACAGTGCTGCTGGAAGTGGTGAAATCGTTGATAAAGTGCTTCACGGAGAATCAAGACGAATCACACTGGGGTCCTTGTGGCGAGTGGTTGTGAGCACCAAGCATAACTCTGGGGCATGCAAAGCTGAAATCAGGATCAAAAAACCTGCATCGTCCATGCAATAAACAAAGAAGCAATGGAATCAATGTTCTGAGTCAACCGGCCCTTGGTCGAAATTGCGCCACGTAGCAACCGGTGTGGTAAACTCCTGTTGAAAGCAAATGGCGCAGCACCCATGCCGAAAAACACATCTGGATGGCTTGCAGGTGAGTCTTTTTTTGAGGGTACCTTGTTTGCGGCTGTTTTAAGCGGAAACCAATGGGAAACCACGTATTTTGTTTGAGACGACTCAAAAAAGGCCACACGGCCACACCCTCATGCTATTTGATCGGTCAAACATAGGCCCTTGCTGCCTGGCACCTGGCTTCGCTTATATTCATGTGAGCAACGCCCAATCCCCGTCGACAGTTAGTTCTGATGGGACGGTTATAAAGGTTTATATAGGACTTACTATGATTTCTAAGAAGCCAGGTAGTAGAACCAACTGCTAAAATAGCCAACAGGCGTTTCGGGCGCAGACACACAACCCCAGTTCTGGGAGCCAGTTGGAACCCTTTTCTCGGGGTCTATTTGAGTGGAGTTCTGGCCAACGGAGAGCACCCCCTTTTTTGTGGTGTTTTCAAGGGAAGCCTTAAGGACACCCACCATGTTGGGGTGTGCCCCCCCAAAAGAAAAGAGACGAGCCACACTCCCAACTGGGATCCCCTCAGTCTCCGAGTGCCGGGCCCTTTCCGCTCACTGGACCGAGCGCCAGAACGGTGCCGCTCCGGCCTCGATCGGAGCCCGGCTTGGGGAGCCTAAGCCCACTTGCGGCGAACTCAGGTTCGAAGCCATGCGCGAGACGGGTGTACGGTAGGTTTTGGGGGTTGGCGTTCAGGGCTGGTTTAGGGTTGGTTTAGGGTGGGTTTAGGGGTTGTGGTTGGGTTATGGTGGGTTTAGGTTTGCAATTGGCTTTAAGGTTGGCAAGGTTACCTTGCCTGGCATTCAAAACGACAACACCCGTTCCAAAATGATGTGATTTCCCCTGCAAAGAACAAGTTGAGCATGGGGAACCCACCAATCGATCATGTACGAAACAAAACAAAAAACTGCCAAACCAAAGGCAACTTAGAGGTGCCACTAAACAACTGCAGATACATGCAGACATGGGTGTGAGGTTCATCATTTACATGAGGACTCATGTCCTGAATCCGAAAGAATACTCATCCAGCAATGCAAAGTGTCATCAGATGGAAAAGAAAGCTCTTGGCAGACTGCTGAGCCTGCTTGTCCAGTCGCTTCAGCCGCTTTTGCGACAGTCCGAAATGCGTTCTTGTGCAGGCGAGACACCAAGCTCAGATACCCAGTCATCACAGCGATCAGATCACGGGAAGCGCCGATGGTGCATCGGGAAGCCGTGAAGGCCCGGAACCGCCAAAGCCTCAATAGGCAAGCGGAAGCCTGTTCGAGCCAATCATCTTCCATCACGGAGAAGCAGCTTGCCCCCACGAAGCAAGCGCAGCTCTGCTAAAGCTTCCGAGCTGGCCTCGACACCCAAGCAAATCCACACCGCCCGCATGCTGACATACAAGTTCTCCACCATGTTCGAGCGGTTTCCCGGTTTGCCACACAGGTGGCCCCGCCGAAATTGGGAAATGACACCAAGCGGGTCCCCGCATTTAGTGATGTGTGTTCCTAGTCTGAAGAACTATGGCGATATATAAGACAACATGTACAGGTAAGTATCAACAGATGCTCTAATTTGTAATCAAGAGGCGCTGAATGATGCTGAATGTAAAACAACCGTAGAATTAATCCCGCATTTTGAGACTGGCCATGCTCAAGGCTGAGACTGCAAACAAGTGGGTCATGGAACTGGTAAGCGTACTTTTTCTTCCACCAGTCACCAGAAGTTTTGGCCGAAGCTACTTGTTTATCATGTCAGTTGTCAGGGGTAGCATGATGTACTGCGCTTCCATGGAGGCTGTGATCTGAGGAGCACTAGGTCAGCAGCAGGTCTCAAGCTACTGAAGCAGCTAAACGCCCCGAAATGTTGAAACCACAGTCTCGATTGAAACCGCCATGCGGGTTACCCCTCTCACCAGAAGGGTGACTGGCCCATCGGACTGCTGGAAATCTGAGTTTCTTGTACCCGGGTGCAAATCAATCATACCCTTCGGAGCCCACGACCTCATTATTTTAGGTTTTGGGCGCCTAGGGATAGTTCTCGGTGTCCCAAACGCAAATTAAAGCAAGGGAATGGAAGCTAGACCCCGGATTGAGCGCCCTGTTCAATTTGGACCCTGAGACCTGATGCTTCTTTGCAGCTAATTCATTCTTGTTTCTGCAGCCAACGCATAAACACAAGTCAGATGCAAGAACGAAAAGAGAACCTGGGCCCTCAATGTTGAACCATACTAGAGGATTCACATATGTACATGACAAAAATGCCCGATGCTGCCCTCCCAAAAAAGACATGGCACCCGAACGGGACCCCTCGAAGACCAGTTTCCTCCATCAGGGAACCTCTTTTTGGTTCCACGGTTCAAAGTTGACGTAGTATCCGTCACCCGAGGGAACATCCACAAGCGAACCTAATCGGGCCGGCCAAGTTTGCCTGAGTGCGCCGCTCGGTCGCTCCTCGCTCTTCAACTCGCGACCTGCAAAAGCCAGGCTGGGTTGTCTAAACTGGGACGGTTGCAGCTCCGCCGCGCTGGCCCATTGGGGCAGTGAGCCCGACGTGAGTCCTTCGAACTGGAGAACATTATATAAGCCAAGCGTGTGGGCACGCCCCAAACTGGTTGTTTTCCGCTTGCTTTCCCTTTAAACTATCCCAAAAGGGGTACCCCCAAAGAAACCACACTCATTTGAACAACTCGGAAGGGCAAACCTGGATGCTTCCCAAGCAAACTTTTTTCATGGTGCTTAGTGGAGCCAGTGTGAGCCACTATAGGTCTCCAGCCATTGTCCGTTTAGTGGGTGGCCCGCAGCGCAAAAAAAAACATATGTGTTGTGGTGGGTAGAAGAAACGTAAACGTGCTCCCACTCAAAAAAAATCCAACCAAATCCTAGGACAAGTCCTAGTTGAAGGGTGGTAAACCCCTTGGTTTATTGCGTATCGTTGTAGCACACAGGTAAATGGGATCACTGCAGCGTGCGTCCTTTTGGTCCTTGCCATCAATGGACACCCACACACAGCTTTGGGTCTGGCCAACAAATGTTTGAGAATCTGGCGTCATGATACCTTGGGCTGCTTCACAAGAGCCTTTAGGGAGTTGGAGATATGAAAGTATGATGTTCCTCCAACAAAGGCACGCGAAGGACATGAAACATACTCCTTAGATCTAAGCTCCACGGTCCCCAAAATCAATACCTGAAAAGCGCATGCATCATACGCGGGTTGTGCCAAACAAACGGCCGAAGAGAGAAGGTCAGTGAGGACTTCTCATTCCACTGCGCTGACTCCAGCGCTGTGTCCGCTAACGTTGCGTCCAATCCACGTGCCGCCAGTTTGGGGCTTTCGAAGCTCCGACGGTTTTGGTTCCCCGACCAAACTCAGTAACGGCAAGCGAAGCCTCGGCCTGAATTCTGCCAAACCCCGAAACCTTAAAGCCCAGCCCTAACGACTCATTCCAAAAAAAACTAAACATCCTAATCCTAATCACTAAAAACCCGCCCTAAGCCCTGAAAACCCTAGACCTGCGCCCTACAAAACCCAAACCTAAACCCTAAAAACCCTAAATTTAAACCCTAAAAGCCCCAAACAGAAGGCAGCCCCAAACAGCATCCTCCAGCATCCTTGTCCTGTGGGGCGGAATGCATAGATTGGGTATAGCTAGAGACCCTTTTGCGAATTTGTACTAAAGGAAAGTAAAAGGGAAGCCAAATGAGAATCGGAAAAATAACGAAGCTCCGAAAGCATTCGAGGAATCCCCTTTCGTGGGGCCCCTTATCCACCTTAAGTTGAGTGGACCAAAGCGAAGTGCGAAATCGGTTGACCATTGGGCAAGTGTGGCATCATTGCGATCGCGGCCTCGTCGTCTCTGCCTGGCGACGCAAAAGGAACACTGTCGGTGCGCAGAAAGTGGCAGGGAACCCGATCCACCGAACACCCGATTTGACTCCACTAAACACATCCCGGGGCGCGTTGTGTCTCAAGACAGGAGTTGCAACAAAAACTAAACCATCTATTCGAGGGAAGCTGATCATTTGCTCAAGTTCAACGCCTGCCTGCCAAGCTGATATGTGTCAAGGTGCTTGGGGCTGGGTATCAGAGGCCATGAGTCAGAGCCAGAGACCTAAATGGGATGGGGCACCAAACTGGGCAAAAAACTCTGTTGAAGTCACTCAAGTAAACATGCGGGGAATGGACCTTTTGTTCAGACCATGTGTGTATCCTCGAAACTGAGAGAACAAGCCGGCGCTTTCCCTTTTTCACGGATCGAAAGAGGGAGGCGGGACAAATTAAGCGCTTCCCGACTTGAACAAGGTAACTCAGAGGTCCTAGTACATGGGGCCCCAACCCATGTGTCTGGGTACCCTTTTGGGGTTGTTTTGAAGGGAAACCAAAGGGACAACCACAATTATTTGGAAATCCCTATTTTGAGACCCCATATTGTGGCTTCTCAAATTTCAGGACCCCCGTAGTGGCTTTCGACCGCAGTGAGAGGGTCCCTAGCCTTCAGACATGGCGGGCACTGCAAATGGCAGGATAGGAAACGCTTCCCCTGCCCACGGAAAACCTTTGGGCACCTTTGCCTTTGTGGGCTTTCTTTGTCCTCCCTTTTTGACCAGCAGAATGTTGACTTTGAGCGGGGTCTTGGAGGATGCCTTTCTGATCCTTTGGGAGCAGATCTCGGGGAGCCTTTGCTTCGAAAGGTAAACTCTTCCAGTTCGATTCAGATCGATTTACCCTCTACAAGAACCAGGGGTGCAAACTACCAATCCAAGCCACCAACCTGCCATGAGTCAATGCACCCTGTTTCCCTCGTCCTGTTACGCAAAAGAAAGGTCGGCTTGACCTCGAAGCGAAGGCTACCATCCGACCAAGTGTCAAGAATGCTCTTCCCAAAGGTATGGGAGCAAGATGGAGCAAGCAAGATACAAAATAGCGACCCTTCGCCCGCGCGTGCGAGCTGAAGTGGAAAACTCTTCTGGCAGTGTCGTGAGTTGTGAAGCCTTTTGAAGGTCAAGGTGGTCTGTGCCAAGCCTAAGTGAGCAGGGGACCTCTGCATATGCCGGCTTCCCTCTTTGCTTCTCACCTGAGCCATCATTCCTTGTAGCAAGATCATGGCCCCCCGAACCAGTAGCGAACTGGGTTGGGCTCAACCAGGCCCTGGCCTCTTTCAAGGAACGCCCTTTGGTGGCCGTTTGACTTGCTCATGTATCAGTGATTTCAGCTCCAAAAAGTGTTCGCCAAATAGTGGCCTCCCTGAGGTTTTGCACTTGCCTTGCTCAATGATCTTCCCTGAACCGTTTTTTTTGTCTGTGTTCTTCATTTTAGTACAGGGCAACACCACGAGATGAATCATTCCCCCAGGAGGCCCCAAAAGGAAGCCGGGGATCCAAGGCACACCGCCCGAGCATTCAAGCACCCGTCCCGCGCCTCGGAGTCACCTGACAAAAACCCGGGGTAGCCACACCAATTTTTGTGGTCCGCTGATTCTTAGGACAAACATAAGCCCACAAACCACTCAGCAGGAATAGTCTTACACTAGGGGGCTTCCATAGATATATTCCCCAAGAACAAGCAGGCGGCTGTTGCCAGAAGATGGAGTGACTGAAGCCGGTCTACTCCAATAGATCCAGCTACCACCACATTAGGTACCCGAATTAAAGTCACAACCAGAGACACCTAGAAAAGAGCTCATCCTGATTCACTCGCTACTTCTGCGATCATGGCTGGCACCCTTTCCTACTGGAACCGTTGGTCCAAGAGCAGCATGGCCTGGTATTTGTCAGAGATGCTTGCAAGCAGGGAGGGGCAACACATCTGTTGAGGGAAGCTCCCGACAATAAACTCTCTGAGCGTGACTAGTCAGGGGACGCCCTCCCCGCAATCGGCAATGGCTGTGGGTCAAAACCCTGTACCCTTGGTGAACAACATGGGTGTTCATCCGCCCCAAAATGGAGGCATAGGTTATGACCCATGGCCAAATGGTTGCTGCTGGCCTTGAGCTGCCACGCAGTTCACGAAAAATCGTGCCCCTGCTCGGGGCCTCGTTGCGCTAGGGTCCCAACGGGCAGCCCAACGGGCAACACAGCCCGCAGGCGGCCAACGAGCCTAGCTTTGACATGCAAGCTGCCCGGAAGTGAAACTCCTAAGAAGGCCAATATCCTGCACCATCTTTGGGATCATTCGGATGATCATACAGAAGATAGCTAGCATAATTGTTCGATTAAACATTATGCGAAGCTGATGATTGAATCTGAAAGAAACTAATTGGCAATTGGGCCAAGTGCTTTTGGCTCTCACCCCAAGGTGCCCTTACAGTCCGTGTTGGTTGATCCTTGCAATTGACAATGGCGGTCTGGGTTTGCACGATTCCTCGGTAGACTGCGCTTATGTGAAGAGAGTCCATTTCTTGGCAGTAAAGCGATTACCCCGAACTGGCAGAGTTCTCTTTGCGGTCCTGAAAGATTCTCGGAAAGATCCAAAGACAAACCCGTCCACCTAGCCAACTCTCTTCTCACATCCTGTTGGCTTGTCCAAATTCTATGGGAAGAAACCTACAATCTGCTGGGGCTCCCGGCTTCTGTGCGAGTCTCTGGACTGGCCGTGCCTGGCATTCGGAAAACCCGATGGCAGAATCAATGCTCACGTGGAACCCAAGCAAAGGATTCCAAAAAGGGCCCCGAAAAAGAGGTCCTACAGATTTGCCTTTCTTCATGTTGGAAGGTGTAAGGCGGCCACACAGATCGTGCAGAACAAACTAAGGGCAAGATTGCAGACTTCCTGGGGAAATGACAGCGCTGTCCATACGTGCCGCTCATACTTTGGCCAGTTCAATGCTTGCATATCCATGGCATAGACTCACTGCGCTGAAGCTTGACGTTAGCATGCAACCCCACAAATCCAGTACGATACACTTAGCAAGGGATGGCCAACGACTTTACACGAAGTTGAAAGTGGATGACGCTAAACCATTTGTGCGGGCAAGTAAAGGCAATGACTAACTTTGAACCAACATGGGCGGAGTTGTGTCAGCTGCTTTCACCCAATTGTAGATTGGGGAGGCCAACGATCGCAAGTGCCATGGCGGTGTTTACAGAGTGGCGTGCTGAGTGGCGTGTTGCACACATGGTTCCGGGTGGGAAGAAAACTATGTGATGTCCGAGAAAGGCAACCTGTGCAAGTAACATTGTGTCCAAATCGTCCGCTGTAAGCTCTCCTCTTGTTCGGCCAAAAGCCGTGGATGACAACTATACGGTCGCCAATGATGCTAAGGCCCCCAGTGAGACTAACCGTAGCATCCACCCAAAGTCATTTGAATGTTTGATGGGGCGGTTGAAATCCGGGTGCAAACCTGTGATAGTGCTTTTCCAGGACAAGAAACTTCAAACACGGAGTCCTAACCCTCTTCAAACTGTACAGACACTGATATGCCCTGCCTGGCGCCTCTTCTGTTCGCCTTGCGGCCGCAAGAATCGTCACAAAGCACAGCTTGGGCGAAAGTGACAATCTAAAATGGCAACCACAAGGTCCAAGATACACCACATTGGATAGCCAACAACTTTCTGAGGTGAGAGTGGATGACATAATTCCCATGGTCCAATGGTAAGCAATGGTGATGGCTACATCAGAATGGGGGGAATTGCAACAACCTGTGTACGTTGCCTGCCTCGCAAAAAAAGTCGCGTGGCTGTAGGGCCTATGTAGATTGGTTTTCAGTGCTGTTCCTTCTTGTTGGTTGGGGGTGGTTCTGAAGGGAAGCAGCAGTCAGAGTCATAGCATTCAAACAATGAGTGGCAAACAACTGGGAACAAACATCAAACCAGAACATTCACCAGTACATATGATCCGGGCGCCCTGACACTTGGGACTGGGGACCCCAGAAGTGAACAAAAGCTTCGTGGGTGTTTTCGGTCGCGAACCAAATCCCACACATGCCATGGGTCAAAAGCCCGGTTACCCCCCAGCGAACATCCGATTCAATCCAACCACTAAAATAGGTCCTAACATGGGTGGGGAGTTCACCTACCCCAAAATGGTACCATTGGTGTTGACCCACGGCCATCTGAATTCTGATCAAGTTTTGTTAACATGGGTGGTGAATTCAGCTACCCACCAAAATGGGATCCCAAAATGGTTTTGACCACCACAGCCTCTCAGCTTTCTCCCAGTGGGAACGCTCGTGCCGCAGCTCCACCTAGAGCCCCCAGAGCTGCCTGGAATTCTTCACTTGGAACCCCCAAAGTCTCAAAGTCTTATCCCCAAAAAACCACGGTTTTGTGGGTGTCATATGTTGAGAGGAGCCTTCTTTTTGGGGGCCGCATTTTTGGGTTCTGTGTCTGTGTTGCGGGGAGGGGGGGCAAGGACCGGAGCTCCTCATTGACAACAGGAGGCTTATTAGTCAAAGTCCGCATGGCTCGCATTTGCCAAGGCAGTGGCAAACACCCCGCGTGTCTCCGAACTCCCCCATCATCCAGAAATTGCGCCATTGTAGAGAAGACACACGCACACAGGTGCCAAGGAAAAAAACCAAGCCAGCATAACTTGTGACGTCACTCTGCCGCCGGGCTCTTGTTGAAAGTGTCGCACCAAATGCCAGTCCGGATAAAGCAACTTACCCTCCGCACAGGACCCTTTCCCAAAAGGGAAGTTGTCTCTTTGTGAGGGCCCAGAACAAGCGCCAAGCCATGTTTCTTGGTAAGAGAGTAAGCGTGTGGCCACTGAAAGAGTGTATGTATTCTGTATACGCATAATATTATTTCGTGTGTGTGCGTGTTTTTTTCAGGGTAGCCCTTCACATTGGATTGAACCGACAACCAAAGGACATCTGCTCATTTTGGAGCTCCCCCTGTTTTGACAACTGTGGATGGACAAAATCTACTTGTCACCGGTTGCTCGTAGAGTTCCATCCATCCCAACTGGTGCGAAGTGGATTTGGTCCACCCACAGCATTTCATTCCGCGCGCGCGCGCGCCTTGGCGTGCTGCCGCCGCTCCAGCTCGCTCTGCCAGGCGTCCTGGATGCTCTGCGCCAAGTCGGGGAGGTCGCTGCTTGGCGTGACCTGCGCCCACGACACCAGAAGCGCCCCGTACGGCTGAGGTAGGCCTGGGCATTCTCGAAACGGCGATCTCCGGAAAATCCAAAACGGCGCATCATCCGTTGCAAAGGGTCGCAAAAGGATCCAACACCTACACCCTGCATCCCAAACGGATATGAAACAAGCATCTCACCTTACCTAGCCACCTAACATGGAAGCCAACAGAATGTTGCTTGACGTGGAAACGGGTCTTCCAGAACCCTCAAGGTTCCGCGTCACCCTCTTTCCGACAACCATGGAAGTGGACCGTGGCCATTTTCAAGAGGATTGTAGCCCTCCTGTCAGGTGGCAGTTAAGGCAGGGACCCCCCCCCGCATTGGATTGGTAAGAAGTGGCTAAGCTCGCTGCGTATTGATTGCCCTCCCCCGTAAAGGGTAGTTGGTGACAGGCTATGTGTGTGTGTGCTTCCAATCAAGGCCAAAAAATAGGGTCGGTGAGGGTTCAAAGGGAATTTACAGATGTAATTGATGGGTATATGCATTTACAGATATCTATGCGTACTGCTGCCTACCCCGTTTCTGTGGCTTCCTCTCCATGGCCCATCGCTGAGCCGCCCTCAGACTGTCCGTCCGTCCCCAGCCGCCTGGCGAATGGTCACCACGTCCCTCGCCAGCTCCGCCAGGAAGTGCAGCTGCACTGGGTGCCGCGCCTGCAAGAAACATGGCGAGTGGAAACCCTGTCTCCTGTTTCTTTGGTTGTCGCTGGCCTCAGATTCCCCGCTAAAAGCTTAACTTTTGTGGGTTAGATGGAAATCCCCACAAAACACTGAAAAGCTAAACAGCTAAGGGGATGGCTGGGAACCGCCAAGTTGTGTGTGTGTGTGTGTTGGCTTGCTTTGCTTTGAGCGCGTTGTTGTGTTGTTGCGTGTGTGGTTTGCCTCTGATTGCGTGTTGTTGCATTTTGTATTGTGTGTGCGTGTCTGTGCATGTTTGTCTTTTGGTCTGCCGTGTGTCTTTTTGCGTGTTTGTCTGTCGCAGTGCCTGGTAGCGTGTTTTGTATGTTGCTCTGTGTTTGTGCGCGTGTTTGGAAGGCGAAATCATTGCGGTGAACTTTCATGCATGGTGGGAGGGCATTTAGCCTTTGACGGCGCTTCACCCAAAATGGGTTGGTAATTTGTGCGTGCTTCTTGGCTGGACGCTTTGGGAGACATCATTTGCGACTACTTTGGAGGGTGCGACTACTTTGGAGGGTGGTCCCGGTCCCAGCCAAATTCATTGCCAAATGAAGACGTGCACTTTTTGTAGATAGATATTGTAACAAACAACATAGAGTGCTTTCCCAACAGGACATGGGACATTTTGGGACCACAAGTTGTGTGGTCACTTTCGCTGGTCCACCCCATCTCCACTACTTGTTAGTGACGAGTACCAGCCTTGGTCAAAATATACTAGACGCTTTCCCTCATGAATACACGCAAAGAAGTGAGTTCCCCTGGTGTTTGTGGGAAATTAGCGCGTCGCAAACTATGATGAAGTTGTCAACCCTGCAAGTCAGCTCGCTACGCATTGTGCAAACGTATCAGGGTGCCACAAACACCCTTTTGGGCCAAATCCGTCGTGTTAGGAGCGCCCAGCCTAATTCATGTGTTTTACGGGGCTTGGCTAGTTGATTTTGTTGGGAAATGTTTGATGGCCCTCAATAAGGGTTTTCAACAATATTTGTGAGGGGCCGCCGGTTTTTATTTTCCAAAGGGGGTCGCAAGACAACACCTAGTTACTAGATACAAATTGGGCCCAGAAACGGCTGGAATATCTCTTCAAGGATCAGCCAAAAAGCATATTCTGGTCCCCTTTCGGCGGGTCGGTTTTTAAGTGCAGCTCTTTATTACTTTCTGGGGAAGCAGTTCCCAGAAGGTCAAAAGGCAAAGGTCAAAGCGAAAAGAAACATGAAGGCGTCTCCTGACTTCAGAAACCCATGGTTGCCTTACCTGCAGGTCCCTTGAATACACACACACAGAGATACACACGCATGAGATTCTCCGGTCAGGCAAGATGTGTGTCTGCAATGGTCGACGTGTTCAAGCCATACAATAAGGATCCTCTGCCAACGCACTGTCATCATGCAGCCACACAACGCTCACATTTCTCCCAAAGCAAAACCGATCACTGCCAACCACGTCCAAAAATGAGCAACACACTTCAAGCACTTGAGCGCGTTCCTTGTTCCCCCGACATCTCCGGCGGCCAGGCAATAAAACGACACCGCCCAAATTTGTGGGCATTCATGTCGAAGGGAAAACATCTTTCAAAAGAAACACCTCGAGAGCCAAAGTTTCTCAATCTATCGGGCGTTGCTCCCCATCTTCAAATCGAGTGTATGATGGTCCCTGACAAGACAATGGGAGAGAATCAACCATAACCACTGGAATGGCTGGCGTGTGCGCTGGGCATTTATCATTGGCGGAAGTTGACGCCTTTGCTATCTTTGCTTCCTTAGGACGATTGTAAGTCTTGCTAGTTGAATTAGTTTCTCAACCAAGTCAGTCAAAAGATTGCTACAACTGAAGCGAAACCGGTCATGAACTTGCACGAGGACAGCAGTTGGCACATACAGGCAAGCAGCCTGCACAGTTTCTCCCAGGAACATGTATTGTACCTGCATAGATTTGTGTTGCTTGAAACCCCGGTTCTTCGCTTTCTCTGCGCTTGCTCAATACTTGCTGTATATCTGAGGCTTTTGATGCAACGCGTTTGCAGGTGACAAGAGCCCAGGGAGTCGCATAGGGACTCAACATGTTATGCCCAGAAACCTGGCAAAATGCTCGCGAGGGCCGGCCGCACGCCTGCCAGCTGTCCAAGATGGAGAGGTCGCCTACGGGCCCACGGGCTGCGATTTTGATGGAAGCTTCGCGAAGACATGCCGGCAAAACCCTGGTCCCGAAAGCGCGTTGGGTCTTTCAAAGAGTGCGAACTCAAAGCGGGCCTTCATCAGACGCCTCCATTGCACAGTGTCGATATATGCTAGCAAGTCACCGTGTTGTCTCCCTTTGTATGATTTTTCAGAGCCGTCCCAAGCAGTTAAATGAAGAACCCCCCCGTTTGGTCGTTTGAACGGACATCTTTGCAGGTACGGTCTGATGTCACTTTAGACTTGAACAGCGGCAGCACAGGAGTGCGAAGTTTCGTCAACCTTCCCCGGCCTTCTCCTTTCTTCAACTCGGCCAAGAGCTGCATTCCAGCCCTACCAACCTTAGATTCACCCAAGCGGGTCATATGCAAAGGACTTTCGGAGCGCATGGACACTATGCTGGTCCCTGGCAAACAACATGGAACTACACGATTGCAGTTTATATGAAGAAAAACCCTCATTTACATTGTATCAGCGGGATCCTCCACTTAGGAAGAATATTGCTATTGGCAACTTTTTGTTGACGTTGAACTGCCTTCTTCAAAAAGGGGCCGAGCAAACCCCTTAATTCGTCAACCCACCAACTGGCCATTGGTGGGGGCAACTGGGATCCACGTGACATCAGGGAGGGTTTTTGTTGGTTCAGTCGATCGGCAATCCCGTTTCCCATCTGCGTGTAACTCCTTTCAACAAACTAACCGGTCCGAGCAACAGGACATACAAGAAAACAAGCAAATACCAAAATACCACGATTACTTCTTGTCGGGATCATCGTCCCCTCCAGGGCAGGCTGGTCTCGCGTTGTGCCATCTTGCGCCTCCCAACTTTGTTAGGACCTGGGAGCTAGGTGCCCTTTTAGACAAACCAACATGGCGTTGAGAGATGCTGAGCCGAGGCCATGAGACAACGCGCCGAGGATCTGGTTCGTATCTTCGGCCATCCGTGCAAAGCTAGGGTTGGGCATAGCGCCTTGCCAGTACGTCGCATCAAACAGAAACCACAAGTAAGCCACACGGAAAGCTCCAAGGAACGCTAGCGGCAGCCAATGCCAATCGCATGCCAGTGGCAGCCAATATTGGTCAAACCATTGGGCCCGCTCGACAAGCGAACTGGATAAGCTCCTTTTTTCCAGAACTGAAAGGCGCCCTTATGGACCACACCCTGTCCAGGAATCCCCTGACTTCTCCAGGCCCAAAGCTGAATGAACAGGAAGCGCCAGGTTTTGGCGTGTTCAAAATGACTGCCTCAACAAATTACCTTAAATAATGACTGGTTCAAAGCAAAAAACGACTCCCCCGCACCAAAAAAAACAACAACTTAATTTCAGAGTTCCAGCGCGAGGCGCCGCTGACTGATTCAAACACCACCCGGGTAAAGAGGTTCGCATCTGGCATGCCTCCTGGAGGTGAGGCTGCGTGTTGTGGGACTTGTTTGGGAAGGGTTTTGAGGAAATAAGAAAGAACATGGAACCAGTGGCGGAATGAATCGGACAAAGGCAAAAAGAGTGCTGAAAAACGAGGCAGGACCTACCTGAGAGGGTGCTCGACAACGCTTTGGGAAGACACGTCGGGGAATCGGGCGTTCAAGACCACTTACAGGTGGGAAACAGTGACAAACTGCGTGACTTTTGCTGAGGGAGCCAGGCCCCAGCAAACTTGGCGGGAGATGCAACCAAAGGCAAAGTCTACACTTTCGTTGGGGATGTATGTTGGGCTACATTCTGTCAAACATCTAGGTGTTGAATGATGTCCTGACCGGCCCAAACCACTTTAAAAGAAGCAGGCAGCCTGTTGGCGCCTTGACTAAATATGAGTCAAACTCGGACAGCAAAAGGTCAGCGGATTTGCAGTTGGCAAGTGAATTTGACCCAAGTCACAGAAATTCATTGCAGAGTGGCCTGGCCTGCTTTGTTTTGCTGCATGCGTGCTGACAGCAAGTGCGTTCAGTGAGACAAGCCCAAAGATGTGGAAAGCACCAGATGTTCGTTTGTTCATGCCTTACCTCCCAGCCAGATGCAATTCCCGCAAGCAATAAGAAACACCAAATTAAAGGCTTCTCTTACAGAGGGGCCGTTGGCTTCGTCTTCCATGGCTTTTGGTTGTGCGCTAACTTGAAGTCCCATTCTTTCGAGCTTGGAAGCCGTCCTTTATCCCTTGATGTGTCACGGTGGGAGCGAAAGCAACCAGCACTTGCCACTCCAAACGCTTCCTCATGACCACATTCCCAAGGAGAAACCTGCTGGACCTGCTGAACGTCTAGTCGGGTGGAAATTTGAGCGGATTTAAGATGAGAATAGGAGGTGAGGTGAAGATGAGAGTGGACTGGTTTAGTAGTTCCCCAACAACTGAAAGCTTTGGGGTCTCAGCCCAGATAGGCTCCGGGGTGGCCTGGAGGTAAGGTTCCACGAGGGTTCCAGCAGGGTTGCACCAGGGTTGCACTAGGGTCCCACGAGGTTCCACGAGGTTCTGCACCTGAGCCGAGGGGTCTTTGAGCCCGGACGGGCTAAAGCGGATCTTGCTTTTGGCAGCTGACCCTCCAAAAAGGGAGAACCGAAAAACCCCCCTTTGAAAGGGACACTAGGAACGTGCAACCAAGGATTGATGAATCCTGGGACCCCTCTTTGACCAATTCCCTGGTACTAGGCGCGACTCCCTCTCGAACGTCGCTCCTCCAGGCACAGCTGCAGGGCCGCAGCGTCCGAGGAAGCCGCTCCGAGGCTTTGGATCAAGGAAGCGGTGATGGCGTCCTTCGGTGTCTACCGGTGGTTCAAGGGGCAAAATCATTGGAAGCAGGGGGGGCGGGGGTGGCGGGTGGGGGGGAGGGCAGGGGGGGTGTGGGGTGTGTGTGTGTGTGTGGGGGGGGGAAGAAGGGGGGGATGGAGCTGTAAAGCCATTAAATTTAGTCATGTAGGATTGTACTCTTTGTATGTCTCAAGCCACATGGATCAAATCGGCAACTTCTGCAAAATGTCAAGACCTGAAATAAAGGGATCCCCCAAGTAAAGGACCTGGTGAGCTCGCTTTGACCCCAGGTGAGATCGTTACAAACCAGGCAAGTGTACAATACTAGCTCGGCGGAAACGTTGCAGGTATTGTGTATCACACGTGCTTTAATATACTGCGCCTGCAAGCATACCAAATTAGAGATAGATGGAATCATAATATGGCATGATATGATGAAACATATAACCATACTACGTGTATGTGTGATATGTGTGTAAATCAACTGCCATGTTCAGGGGCAACACCAAGAAATACCCCAAACATCCAGCAACGGCTTAGGTTTGGCGCTGACCAGGGTATCAGTGAGCAACGTATGTGTCAAAGTCAAGAATCGGAGCCTCAGAAAAGCATTCTCTTTTTTGGCACAACAGGGAGCCCTCAAAAACAAACACGCACACAAAACACATGTTTTTGTTCAGTAGGATTTGTCACAGAACTAGTCATCCTCGCTCCAATTCAGGGCCATGTGGGCAGCTCCAACTGGACTTTGGGTACCAAGACTTGGCCATCTGCGCAGAAAACGGTATGTTCTGATCATGTTATTGTCAAGCTTAAAAATAGCATACTTTTGGAGGAGACCCCAGTCATTAACGTTTAGACAGAGCCTCACTCTTAACCCCCTTGCTAAACCCAGTAGAAAAAGCTGTTCTCGAAGTGGTGACCAGGAGTTTTTGGTTGGCGGCTGCATGCAGTGGCCAAAGCAGCTTCCTGAACAGGGCAACCACTGCTTGGCAGAGAGAACTAGATGGACATGATTACAGCAGCAGCTAAGGTTGACTTCTGATGCATGCCCTCTTTCCAATTATGGAAGTGGACAGGGACCTCAAAAAAGATGTAGCCAAAGCCTGCCAGCTTCCATGATTGAGCAAAGAGGGTGCCTATTTCGCACTTCCAAAAAAATTTTTGGAGAAGTGCCTAACGTTGATTGCTGACGCATACCCATTGAATCCTAGCCTTTTGCATGTGCCAAGTCGTGCAGCCGAGTGTCCACATTCTCCGTCAACTGCCTGGTCTGCCAAGATTGCACCAAGGCCTGCCGGTTTTTTGCTCTCGGGTCGCTCCATTGCTTCCCTCGCGCCCGCCTTCTCGGATTGCTGGGGCCACTTGAGCCGTGCCAAATACTCTTGTGTAAAAAGCGTTCCTATAAACTTGCTTTCGCGGACCCTTTCGCGATGCTTTCGCGACCCCATGTTTTGCTTTCGCGGGCTTTGGTTTCTTTAGAATTGCTTTCGCGACGCTTTCGCGGCGGACCGTCACACAGCATGCAGGCTTTCGCGGTTCTTTCGCGGCGGGACCTTCTTTGGTTACTTTCGCGATAAGCTTTCGCAAGCTTTCGCGGCCTGCGTTTTAACTTTCGCGGGGATTCTATAGGACACCCCCCTTTACTACTTTGTATTGTCAGGGATTATGGCGCTGCTGACTTGTGTGCACCCGACCAGATGGGAAACCCACAGAAATCCCTCCAGGTCCACTGCCCCCAAACCGCTGCCCCCAACAAACATCCGAGTATATGCCCTTTATACAGTAGCGATGTAGTGTGTATATATATATATATATGGTCACCCCCCCCCCCATGATATATATATATATATATCCCTTTAAACCTCTGGGGGTAGTGGTTTGGGGGTGAAACCATGTGTGAAATCCTTGAAAATCCTGGGAAGAAATGCTATATCGTCCATATATCCGGTTTACTCGGATGTTTTCCAGAACCTT
>CAUJNA010000147.1:1040185-1097101 GCA_963377175.1 Effrenium voratum
GGTCAGGCTTCCAGTGACTGACCTGATCCAACGAAGCTAGGTCACTGGAAGGGAGGTGGCTGGGGACGCTCAGCTATGTACCTGCTTCGAGTCGCTCTTGGGCCCCGTCGTGGGCAGCTGGAGGACTCGCCCCAACAAGGTCCCCTCTTTGCCCGCGGAAACCAAGCGTCTTGCGAGTCGAAACTCATCATACTCGAGACTTGTCAGTTGTACTCGAGACTCATCAGTTGTACTCGAAAGATTAGCACTCTCCATCTGGAGTTCAAGTGTGTGTGTGTGTGACAGGGTGCTTTGTGTGTGTGTGTGTTGTGTGTGGTCTGCTTGTGTGTGTGTGTGTTGTGTGTGGTCTGTTTGTGTGTGTTGGGGTTCTCTGTGTGTGTGTGTGCGTGCTGTGCTGTGCTGTGCTGTGCTGCGCTGCGCTGGGCTGGGCTGTGCTGTGCTGTGCTGTGCTGTGCTATGCTCTGCTGTGCTCTGCTGTGCTCTGCTGTGCTGCGTGCTGCGTGCGCGTGCGGGGCGGGTGCGGGTGCGGGTGCGGGTGCGGGTGCAGGTGTGGGTGTGGGTGTGGGTGCGGGTGTGGGTGTGGGTGTGTGTGTGTGTGTGCGCGCATCCGCGTGCTTGTGCTCGCGTGTGCGTGTGCATCTCGTGTGCGTGTGCGTGTGGGCGTGTGAGTGGGCGTGCGCGTGGGCGTGCGCGTGGGCGTGCGCGTGGGCGTGCGCGTGGGCGTGCGCGTGGGCGTGCTCGTGGGCGTGCGCGTGGGCGTGCGCGTGGACGTGCGCGTGGGCGTGCGCGTGGGTGGGGGTGTGGGGGTGTGGGCGTGCGTGTGCGTGTGGGTGTGGGCGTGCGTGTGGGGGTGGGCGTTGGCGTGGCCGCGGGCGCGTGGGGGCGCGTGGGGGCGCGTGTGGGCGCGTGTGGGCGTGTGTGTGCGTGTGCGTGTGGGCGGGTGTAGGATTCTCGAGTGGGTGTGGGTGTGGGTGTGTGGGTGTGGGGGTGTGGGGGTGTGGGGGTGTGGGGGTGTGGTGGGTGTGGTGGGCGTGGTGGGCGTGGTGGGCGTGGTGTGATGGGTGTGGTGGGTGTGGTGGGTGTGGTGGGTGTGGTGGGTGGGTGTGGTGGGTGTGGTGCGTGTGATGGGCGTGGTGGGCGTGGTGGGTGTGGTGGGCGTGGTGGGTGTGGTGGGTGTGGTGTGGTGTGGTGTGGGGTGGTGTGGTGGGCGTGGTGGGCGTGGTGGGCGTGGTGGGCGTGGTGGCCCGTGGTGCGCGCGGTGCGCGCGTGCGCCGCGCGTGGCCGCGCGTGGCCGCGCTTGGCCGCGCGGGTGTGCCGGTGTGCGGGCATGCGGGTGTGCGGGTGTGCGGGTGCGGGGGTGGGCGGGTGTGCGCGGGTGTGCGCGGGTGTGCGGGAGTGTGCGTGTGTGTGCGTGTGGGCGTGTGTGGGCGTGTGTGGGCGTGTGTGGGCGTGTGTGGGCGTGTGTGGGCGTGTGTGGGCGTGTGTGGGCGTGAGTGGGCGTGAGTGGGCGTGTGCGGGCGTGTCTTGGCGTGTGTGGGCGTGTGCGTGGGCGTGCGCGTGGGCGTGCGCGTGGGCGTGTGCGTGGGCGTGGGCGTGTGCGTGGGCGTGCGCGTGGGCGTGCGCGTGGGCGTGCGCGCGCGTGGGCGTGTGCGTGGGCGTGCTCGTGGGCGTGCGCGTGCGCGTGGACGTGCGCGTGGGCGTGCGCTTGGGCGTGCGCGTGGGTGGGGGTGTGGGGGTGTGGGCGTGCGTGTACGTGTGGGTGTGGGCGTGCGTGTGGGGGTGGGCGTTGGCGTGGGCGCGTGGGGGCGCGTGTGGGCGCGTGCGGGCGCGTGTGGGCGCGTGTGGGCGCGTGTGGGCGCGTGTGGGCGCGTGTGGGCGCGTGGGTGCGCGTGGGTGCGCGTGGATGCGCGTGGGTGCGCGTGGGTGCGCGTGGGGTGCGCGTGGGTGCGCATGGGTGCGCGTGGGTGCGCGTGGGTGCGCGTGGGCGCGGGTGCGCGGGTGCGCGGGTGTGCGGGTGTGCGGGTGTGCGGGTGTGGGGATGTGCGGGTGTGCGGGTGTGGGGGGGTGGGGGTGTGGGGGTGTGGGGGTGTGGGGGTGTGGGGGTGTGGGGGTGTGGGGGCGTGGGGGCGTGGGGGGGGGTGTGGGTGTGGGGGTGTGGGGGTGTGGGGGTCTGGGGGTCTGGGGGTCTGGAGGTCTGGGGGTGTGGGGGTGTGGGGGTGTGGGGTGTGTGGGTGTGTGTGGGGGTGTGGGTGTGTGGGTGTGTGGGTGTGTGGGTGTGTGGGTGTGTGGGTGTGTGGGTGTGTGGGTGTGTGGGTGTGTGGGTGTGTGGGTGTGTGGGTGTGTGGCGGGTGTGCGGGTGTGTGGCGGGTGTGCGGGTGTGTGGGTGTGTGGCGGGTGTGTGGGTGTGTGGCGGGTGTGCGGGTGTGCGGGTGTGTGGTGTGTGGGTGTGGGGGTGTGTGGGTGCGTGGGTGTGTGGGTGTGTGTGTGTGGGTGTGTGTGTGTGTGTGGGTGTGTGTGTGGGTGTGTCCCAAACGGCAAACATTGGGAGGTCCAAGTCCCTATTCCGACATTCCCTGGCGCCACGACACTTATGCATTGAGTCCGGTCTTGCGAGCTGCCAAGATCCCCTTTCCACTTGAAGGAATGTTAGTTTCAGACGTTCAACCCCAAACCAAGGATTTGAATCATTCGAATCTTGTCAGAGGCAAAATGCAAGAAATATTGCCAATCCACACACCTCCAGGACTGGCGGAAGGGCATCCTGAATCATTTGGAGCATCAGGGAGCGGTCGTAAGAAGGTAAGATCATATAACTTGTGCTGGTCGAGCGAGAACAGCATCCACATCAACTTATGGCTCCCACTTGGAGCCCTTGGAATGGCAACGCTGTCCATGGGCTCTCTCAAGCTTGAACCATGAGCATAGTATTTGACACATAGCCCAGGTTTCCTGGAGAAATACTCGAGGTTCTGTTGCGCAACTTTTTGGGAATCCCAACGCCGCTGGCGGATTTGGACCCCCAAAAGGCGGCTTCCCATTTGGTTGTTCCCTTACAATCAGGCCACCCTCTGCTTTTCACCCGCCTCCGACTCCACTTTCTGCCGTGGGCGACTGCGGCCTCGAGGCGCCTGGAGCCGCCACAGTTTTGGGGAGGCCATCATCTGCGTTGCCAAGGTGAGGGGGTGGGAGAGGTGGGGAGGGTGGGGTGGGGAGGGGAGGGTGGGGTGGGAAGGGTGGGGAGGGGTGGGGAGGGTGGGGAGGGTGGGGAGGGTGGAGTTCATTTTGTCTTGTTGAATGGACGCTTGACTGGCTAAGATGTTTTGTTTCGTTTGCCCATCAAGCCAATGCCACAGGGATGGAGTTCTGAACCCAACAAGACACTCAGGCCTGCAAGTTTTAATATGTGAACTCAAAGAAAAAGGCAGCCGGATGGAACCAGGACGTTTATTTGGAATCACCAGTTGCTCACTCACTTGAGTGGTCGAATGTCTAAAATGAGTCAATCCAAGATAAGAACCGTTCATGTGAATTCATGTATACTCCAATGTGAACCTTCCACTTGGTTAAGACCCCTGGAAAAAATCCAGTAGTGATCGATGCCCTTTGACAAAAAAAGAGGAGAATAACAAATATCCATTTCACCAAATGGAAGCAACTCATCGGTGCTTTGTTTCCTATTTGCATCGCCGAATCGCCGGCACCCCCGAGCGTTCCCGGCTCCGAACTGCGCGCCTTGGAGCTCTCCTCGAAGTGCACGTGTCCCACGTGGAGCTGCCGCTTCCACTGCTCCAGGATCTGCGGCTTGAGGCCTCAAAGAACCCTCCCCCCCTGTCGCAGCTAGGGCCATGCCCCCCAAAAGGGAGTCTAGGGGTGTTTTTTTGGACATTGAAATAAATGACCAAGGCTTGTATCCCCAAAAAAGAACCCGATGTAACCAGGGATCCAGCCGGCCATCTTCTTCAGGGACTCTAGGAGTGCGATTGTTTGTACATACAATTGGGATAAATGACCAAAAGCCTTGCCATACTCAAAAGGATTCTAGGGATGTTTCTGCGGGATGAATGAAAAACCAAAAGGCTGGCTGATGTAAACGACCCCTCCCCCCAAAAGGAGTACATACCCCTATAAAGTGGGTTGGCAACCGGATGTAACCAGGGATCTTCCTGCCAACTTGGGTGATGTTTTGTAGTTGGTGTCGGGAGTTGTTGAAACGTAAACCGCTTGGGTAACAGGCGCGACTTTGGGCCTTGCCCAAGTGTGTAGACTCCAGCCAGCCCATAGTTGCCAGGAGTCACACAGTCCAACGGTTGAACTTATGAGCCCAGTTCAACGGTAGCATGCAATCTATGGATTCCTGAACCCTTTGTGACTCAATGGGAACCATGGATGAGCCAACCGGGAAAGAATCCCAAGATGGGGCACCCAGGTGGCCACGTTGAAGCCATAGGAGACATGCCGGGGGAAATCATCAATCTATGGGTGGATGTATATATATATATATACATATATATATATACATACCCCGCTACCGTGCTGCCGTTCAAGACAAGACGAGTGGCATTAGATGGCCGTGTGTGTGTGTGTCTCCTTAAGTAGGAGACTCCTGGAATGGTTAGCATTTCAGTTCAATCGAAGCAACATCAGTCACAATCTTGGCTGACACCCCCATGTATCTGACAAAGCCAAGCCTGAAACGTCGACCATTCTCTTGTGGTGGCGATTGACCCCACGAGGTACTCGGACACCACATACGAGGCTCTACGGCTCTTTCCAGACTTCGGAACGGGCAATCTAGCTGAGGGAGTTGTTCGAAGCGGCTTACCCGCACTCTAGGATCCTTCTCAGGATACCAGTACTCTTGGGCCCAACAAAGTGAAAACCCCTTTGTGAACACTACCAAAATACCCACGACTTGGGGGGGGGGGAACTTTCTGCACACAGTGATTCAGTATGATTGATTTATAGGGGCCAGTGAGGCCAGCACCAAACAACATAAATTAGTGAAACGGCTTGACCTTCTTCATTCAAGCCAGGTCCTCCAGTAGAGAGGTTAGAATAAGGGCACCCGAATTTCTATAGTGTATTTTGGTATGGGAACCCTCCCCCCAAAAAGGGGCAAACGGGCAGTACTGGGGGACCTAGCAAGAGTGCCGGCAACCGAAACCTTGCACAACACTCTTCGGGCAACCGAGGCTGACTAAGAACTTTTGCCTGCAAATCCAAAACCTGAAGCCAACAATTGGGCCTGCATGATTGTGAGCTCGTTTTGCCCCCCCCAGCCAGCTCGCCATGAAACAAACAGATTTGTTTGCCCACATGCACACAGGTTGCGCCAATAAGCCTGCCCATGATACCGACATGTAGTGCCCATCCAAAGGCCTGCTTTACCACTTTAAGTTCCAAACGGGATTTGTTTGGAATCGTAGAAACTGGCGCAACCAAAACAACCATGCTCATGACTCATGACAACCCCGAATTGACATGGGAACATATGTAAGTTCTGTCCTCTTGTGGTTCACACAAAAGCTTCAATCAACAACTCCAGCACTCTCCAGTCCACTTAGGGGTTCGGGACACGACAAAACCAGGGAGCTCTCTTGACCCATGTCCAAGAGGGTATGGCAATCGGACTTCTAGTGGCCACAGGGAAAAGAGGAGACCCGTGTCCATAGCTGTCCTTTTTGGGAAATAGATTTCCCTGGTAGATGATTGAACCACCAGGTAAACCAGGGCCTTCTATTTTTACGCAAACCAACCAAAAAAAGTACACCTACTGTGGATGGACAGAATCCTGCACCACTTTAAAACCATGGAAAGCCATCGTTTGTTGGTATTGACAGGGGACTCGTCACTCTCGGGTGTCTTAGGTGGTGCAGGATTTCGTCCATGAACAGTATGCCCATGGCCCATGTCCCCAAAACCGGATCCCAGGTGCTCGTCCAGTTCTGAGCTCCGTCGTTCGCAACAACTTGCTGTGCAGAGGTCACCATGGACTGAAGCCAAACGCCCATCTCCGAGTCCTGAAAATGGCCAAAGTGCCGATTTCTGCTGGGCACCCCTCTTTAGTGGTCGTTTTGCCGCCGGTTTCCCTCTAAAACAATCCCAAAACGGGAACCAACAAAAATATAACCAATGGTGTTCTTTCTGCAAACCCTGACAAGCAGACCTCTACTGGTGGGCCCCCTAATTTGGCGAACCAAACCTAGCTCGGCTTTTGCCCCCAAGCAAACCACGCATGCTTGCATTCTGGCCCGTATAGCGAGAACCTAGACAATGTCAACCCTGATCAACACTCATACATGTATATCAATATATATATATATATATATATTTGTACATACATACATATATATATATATATATACATACATACATATATATATATATATATATATATATTTGTATGGGTGACCAAGGAAGCTACCCTGTGGTTGCCTGCCATAGTGGCTGGACTGGGATCCAGGAATAGAGATCTCAGAATCCAATTGGGCCCAACCCCAGAGTTAAAACAAGTGCTCAGAGTCTGTTCCAAGAATCTTGGACCTCAAGGCCTGTGAGATCCAAAAGCGTGGAGGTTCACACCCCTCCAATGGAGGGTCCTTTCTGATGCTTAGGGCAGCCTTTTCCACATAATAACGTGTATATATATATATTATAATGCAGTCAAGATGACAATATGTGATCGAATAACAATATGGAAGGAGACCCCCGATTTCTGTCGGTCCTCCGTCAAGCGCTTCGACTGCAGCTGCAGGCTTCGCCACTTCTCCAACTCCAAGCGGATCCGCAATCCATCCGCACCCTTCTCCTGGAGCCAAACGAGCAAGAGCTTGGCCCAACGACCTGAAAATAACAGGTGAGTCACAATCAAAACCCGGTACTAAAGTCGTCTACCCAGAACCATGTAAGGAACTAAGAAGGCGGCCGCAGTTATTTATGGTTGGGATCGTCCTTTACTCAGCTTCATCTGCCCGAGTTTTGATTCTGGCTCAGGTGACCCTCCCACCAACTAACATGGAAGTGCACAAAGCCGCTTTTCAAGAGCAAAGCAGTCTTTCTACAGTTAGTCGGTGGCAGGGTCACCATTTGGGACCTTTGCTAAATATGGAACAAACAGGGAAAACCAAAAGGTCACAAGCTCGGCTTTGAACAACGGAGAACAACAACCAGGAACAAACCGAAGTTAAACATCTGGAACTCGGACGAGTCATGTGCATATGATTAATATGATTACACAGAAACCCATTTTATTCATGGTAAACCCTGAGTGTGTGATATGATGGCTGGCAGTCTGGCCAAGACCTGGAGCCTTGCCCGGGTGTGTCTTTGACCCCGCGGCAGTCATTTCCAAACATGAAACCGCTGGGCCCTTGTTCCCCTGGAGTGTTTACTCAACTGTCTTTCTTGGTGCAGAACAAATCGCAATGGCCCAAGGCTCGCATCCTTTAGTGGGGAACCCTCCCTTCCGAGAGAATGTCATTCTCGAATGGGTTTTTTTACTTGGGTGGCAGTGGAAGCCCGGCAATCAAGAATAAACTCACATAAAAAACCCTCGACTTGCTGGTTCTACCAACATACGTTACTAAGATGTGCCAACGCTATACCACTATAGGCCTCCCCGCTAATTGAACCAGGGAGTAAAACCCCCTTGCTGAACCAGCGAATAAGAATTGGTTTTGGGCGCTTTTGGTGTGTGATACAAGACAGGGGGTCGCTTCAAATGGCTGGTGCCACGATCCCTTTTGCACCCATCTGCGAAGGGCCCCTGGTTTTGACACTCGGCCGCATTCAATTGAGCAGCGTCCCGAAATCAATTGAATTGTTGACTGTCTGTCGTACCGACAGGAGTCATCTCCATTGAACTGCTTAAACACCGCTACTCAATTGGCCCACAAACTTTTGGGACGTTTAGTTGGCAACCAGCAACTGATGAGTATCAGGCCAAAACAAGGTCCTGTCACAAAATATACGATTATCCTGGCGGGCATGGGAAAATGAGTGATTCCCTTCGCCTTTGTTGCGAATTGAGTGATTCCCCACATTTGGGGAACAACATGATCGCTCCCCCCCACCCCCCCCATGTCCCGAGCCCCAGATAAATCGAAAATCGATTCGCTCGCTTCGCGCCTCCAGCACATCCAGAAGCTCCTCGCCCGCCTTCACCGCCTGGATTCGACAAAGGGACGCTGAGCTGGCGATGGATCGGTGGTTTCAAGGCATCGGTGCCACTGGCGAGAGCGTCTGTGGATTCTCAAAATAAGCATCGGTCTCCAAGTAATGGATACTCTCACACCTTCTAGCGATGTCCCACTCTTAAGGGCAGTTCAGGCCCTTGGCTGTTTCTCAAAGTGGGCCTTCCCTCAGATGGCTGGTTTGCTGTTGGCGTCCCTTGAAATACCAGAATGCCAAAAGGGGAGCCGCCATGTTGCGAAACTCCCTTGTGATCAGGGGAACCCCAGCGATCATCCCTGTGATGAGTGTTTCACTTTAAAGGGAACTCCCTCGGCATCACACACAATGGCCCGTTGCCACAATCATGGAACCCCTGTTCAGATGTGTTTGGCGGAAAGCCAACATAAAACCAACCACCTGGAGGCATTTCTAATTTTACGAAACACCCATATGGGCATGTGCCCCAATCTTCATAGTCCAGGGGCAACAAACCACGATGGAGGGTTCCTATCAAGTGCAATAACAGTGCTGCCTCACCCCTTTAACGTGGCCAAGTCAAGTCGGAGTCGGCAACAGCAACCGCGTTGACACGATTCCCCAGTGTTACAACCCGTTTTAAGCAGCTTGCAGCACTGAGCGCTACAGACGGGGTCCGGGGTCTGGAAGACTTGAAATAAGACTAACCTCCTGGTGGTGTCCGTTTAGAACCGACGAACCACAAAGAACTACTTAGCACCCAGAGCTGATGTTGCCTTTCAAAAGGTCCATAGTCGCACATTTCGCCTCGCCTGCTGCTTGCCGTGGCGCTCTGTCTTGGGTCGGCGCTCCTGGCTCTGCGCCCGTTCTGAGCAGCCGCCGTGTGTGTGTGTGTGTGTGACACGGGCAGCAGTTTGGTGGCTGCTTCAAGACGAGAATCCATACATTCCAAGGGGCGCCTTTAGCTGGTCCCTTCTTGTCTAATTCTGTTTTCCGCGTTTCGTTGTGTTGGAACGTGGCTCGAAGTCTGCAAAACGCGAGCAACAGATGAGGGACGTGGATAAATTTGAGTGGTCTCCTATTTGTTTCCTCTCTGGGAAATTTGGCCTGTCTTTGCAGTACTCTGCAAACCCACAGTAGGCTACCAGGTTCTAAGCGGGCAACGTTGAACCTCTTCAAATTCCTTGGTTGGCCATCTGTGGTCCTGTGAAGGCAAGTTTTCCCGACCTCCCCTTTCCAACAATGACAGTGCAGAGAATGGCTTTGGAAGACTACCATCATAAGGCCCCCTGTTCTCTTGCATTGGAAAAAGGGTACATATGTCTTATTGAGCGCAGGCGGGTGGAGAAGCCACCGAGTCTCCTGACCGTTGCTGGGCGCTCGGGTACGCTTCTGCCACTGTTCCTGGCCACGAGAAACCAGACCCTGCCTCAAGACTGTCTCCGGGCAACCCGTAGGCACTTCGAGTCGTTGTTCGCAACCTGCTTGTTTGGGGTATTGGCGCTTAGGGGCCGAGTCTGAAAAAGAGCGTCTATGACCCCCCGGGTTTGGGAAAATGAAATGACTCCAAGAGGAGCTCTGTACTTGGAGACGGTCCCTTTCTTGCTCAAAACATGAGGGAGGAAGCAAAGGCAAACCCTGCCAAGCAACATCTATGGAGGACACTGTCTATGGAGGACCAGTTTTGTCTTCCCCTAGCGCGACTGCGCCAACTACTAAAACTGTTTCTCGGTTGCTTTCTGCTCCCCTGCTAAAAGCTTAACTTTTCGTGGTTTCATTCGGAAAAACCCATTCGCTGGCAACAAGTTGAAGTCCTGACATCCCTTGGCAAGATGTGCCAAAGGTTTGGAGGAGCCCAACCTTTCGCCTGGATCTGCGCGCGCAGCTTCGGGAAGTCCACCGCGTCACCGGCCACGGCGCCGGAGGCGTCGCCGGCCAGGCGCTGGATGGTGGACTGGACCAGGGCGGCAAAACCTGGCGAGTGGAGCCCAAGGAAACCCTTTAAGGGGAAACCCCTAGAAGGAAACCACCGGTTTCCGGCTTTTGGTGGCTCCCAATTTTGCTGGTGCTCAGTGGGTAGCGAATGACCCAGACAGGGTTTTGGGAATGAACCCTTTGAGGATTCCCGAATGAAGGAAACCATAGGTTGGATGGTTTATAGGGGTCATTACAATTCTCATTCTCCGCTGAGAACCAGCAAGCAAATGTTTAAGGTGGAAACCCGCTAAGGAAAGCCGCTGTTTTTTGGGGTTTTCAGAAACTGGGCCCGGGCTGTTCAAAACAAGGTGTCGGCCAATCCGACATTCTATAATCCTTAAAGCGGAATGCTTGGTTGTCAAACTCACCAAAATCCCTAGTGCCCCCAAGTCCAGGGGTTTTTTGATCGTGCTAGAAATGATAACTCGATCTGGCTCCATTTCCCTTCCTAATTGGTTGGGGTCATGTTCGCTTCATGTGAACGGGGTGAGTGGGTAGCCTGGTGGCACGGACGTTTCTCAGGCCCATCCTTTCCTATAGACTAGCCCATGTTCATGTAGGGTTCTTCTAGTCCGAAGTCTGGGGTGAGCAACGGTGTTGTCTTTCATGGGCACTGACAGGCTGGAGTCCCAACAGGGATGACTAGGGAGCTGAAGATGGCCCAGCCTTAGGCTTCCTTTGGGAAGCCTGGACGTCGCTAGTCTTTGGTGCCCCCATGCAAGTCTCCGCAGGTTTGACGGGCTCGAGACTCAAGCCGAAACCAAACACAGGTTGCAAAGGCACCCATCGAGGAATTGCAAAAGGCGGCTTTCCGCCTGGTTCCAATATTGTGCTTTTGAGTTTTGGGTGGACCGACCCAGCAAAGTTTTGCTGGCCTGCGGCCTCCAAAGCTGAAAGGGCGCCTGGCACCCTGTGTGGCCGTTTCGTTTCGGTTTTCGGTCCCCACCCCCATGTTGGCCGCAGTATTCTGTTCGGTCATTTACGTATACAAGCCGCATGAAACCCGTATGTGTGCATTCCACGATGTTCTGGAAATACAAAAACCTTCCAGGCTCCAAGGATCCCCAACTCGAAGTCGTGACGGCGTCCTCGGGAACATTGGACTCTTTTTTGGCAGGAGTCAACAAGTTTCAACCTGGACCAAAACGGGCAAGCTCTTTTGCCGATCTTTCAATCACTCAGTTTATGTGCCTTTTGATCCGTGGAAATGGGAAGGCCGCGCCTTCGCCATTTGAGGGTTCCCAATTGGGGACCCGGTGCCCAGTATTTTCCCCTCCAAAGTGAGTCACAAGAGGGATAACACAAAAAGCATAGCCCTCTTTGAACCTTGATTCATTTCATTTGACCTCCAGGGACACGTTTTTGGTTCTGTTGGATCGGCCTTGGTACATCTGCGCTCCAGTGGAGGACGTCTCCAGCTGATGGGCATCCAGCTGAAGTTGTCCTCACATGGCGCCCGCGCCCGAGATTTCCCTTCAAACCTCACCCCACGAAAAGGAAACTCACCAGACATGGGCCAACAAGGTGACGTTGAACGCCACCAAAGAGGAGAATATTGGAAATGAACAGGCCCCTTTAAAGATTTTTCCTTTGATTCGGGGCGTCGAATTGAATCGGGGCGTCGTTTCGAGGCAGTAACCGGGGTTTATTTCAAAGGCATTTCACAGGTGTAAGGACTGGTTCAAACTTCCAAAAACATGGACTGTTGGAGGGGGTAGTTTGGCACTCGCCCCAAGCCACACGCGGCCACCTTCACGTACCCGTTTTAAACCCTGGGAGTACCCATTTTAAACCTTAAGGGTACCTGAGTCAAACCCGGGATTGTTCCGGGTACTTTGCCAGCGTCCCGCCCGCCGCGCTACGCTGGCTGCTGTGCCACGCACCGCCCACGCCAGGGCCTCGGCGAGCGAAGGATGCTGAGGGTTTTTTGACAAACCTTGCCGGAGCAGTTTGAAACTTCATCTTACACGATTTTGGCTCAAATGTTGCGTCGCGCAACGTTGATGCTGCCACCCAGCGCAGACTCAAACAAACCTAGGGTTGGAAGTCGTCTCAAGCTGGTGGATGGATGGTACGAAGCCACAGAGCTCGCTTGCACGTTATCCTGGGAAAGTCTCCGGGGGAAGCTCTGCGGAAGTTTGGGGCGAAAGCGTACTCCCTTCAGGCCCAGAAAGAAGACTGCAAACGATGCTTCGCCCGACGTTTTGGGGCCAATTGGGAAGTTACTGCCTGGTATGTACGTGACACCTCAGCTCGCCGCGGACGCAAGTGGCCTGACACGCTGGCCGGAATCATCAAGAACGTTTCTGCTACAGATGGAGTGCTAGCAACTTCCTCGGTGTGCCGCATGCTGAGAAACAAGAAGGACTTGGTGCAGATTGAAGACAGCAAGGTGCCTGTCCTTATTTGCGAGAACGAAGAGCTAGACACAACGACCCCAAGAGGCAAAAACTTGTTCGGCAAGCTTGTTTTGGATGGGGAACTTGAGGCTTGGGTGCCAAAGTAAACAGCCAGAAGAGGTGTTGGTATTGTGACTGTTTTTGCTCCACTGTGTGAAAGACCCTGCTAGGCCGATTTATGCTCCATGCGAGTCAAGCGTGCCCTTCAAGTTGCCAAGTCTCGCGGCGTGGCATTGGGCACGCACAACAAGAAAGTCCGAGGTAAGGGCGCAAAGAAGCGCCACGAACAAGCCAAAACCTTCGCAGTATCAGTGCTGCCCCGCATTCAAAAACTCTGGGCCCAGGGTCTTGGAGGGAAGCGAATCACGAAGACTCTAAATGCAGACCGAAAAGCGCTCAGGCTGAATAACGACAAAACGTTTCACCTCAGCAAAGTTCAGCGCATCACAGCCCTGCTTGTCCAAATGAAAAAGCTTCCCAAGCGCAAGTAGGCACGCCCGCTGTGCCGGGCTTCCTTTTTTCCACTGGCTTAAAGCCACAGGAGTTTAAGAGACACGGAAAAAGCGGTGTTCAGTTGCCCAGACCACAAAAGCGCTGACAGCTTGTGCATCCGACGAAAAAACCGCTCCATTCTAGACTGATCTTTTGTGCTTCTTGAGAGGAGGAGCGGCTGCTGATGATGCACTGGATGGATGCGAGCTGCTCGCGTGTTGCTTCAAATGCTCCATCATTAAAGAGATCAAGAACTTGACATCCTGTAGTGGCTTTCCCTTGTTGAGCTCTCTTGCAGCAGTGTTGGCGATTTCCATGCATTGTTCAGCTGAAGCTCCTTCTTGTTCTACCTTAGTCAGGGGCATCGCAATGAACAAAGGGTAGATGTAAAACAGTGTGTGTGTGTGTGTGTGTGTGTGTTTTCTGTGGACCCCCCAAAATGGTGGGTTTTACATTTGGCCTCCCTTTGAAGCTAACCAGCAGGGTGCCCTCAAAGAAATTGCGCCGAAATGCCCGAAGCAAGACTCAGACACCTGCCGCCAAAGCGCCATAGTCCCTTCCACAATCTTGGCTGGTTGACCTGCTTGAACGGCTGCTGCCGCTCGCCCCTTCACCCGCACTGAGGCAAACCCCAAGTTGGATGCGGGAATCGGCGCTTCCTTCTTCCGCACGGAGGCTGGCTTAGCCTCGCCTTCTGAGGGAGAGAGCTGAGAAACTCTCAAAACATGGTTTTGGCGCTGCATCAACTTGAGAATCAATGGCTTCAAGCTTTTGGCTGCTCCGGCAAGCAAATCTGCACCGGGGTAAATCAGTACATGCGTCAGTGACCACTGCAAGCTGAGGCAACGTTTTTGTCCATGCTTGCAAAACTACACTCGTAATGTCAAAACTGCGCGCCCAAGTCCCCACTACTACAGTGAGCAGCACTAAACTCTGAAGCGGCCATCAAGGGATCACCTGTGCAAACGTAGTGGGCGAGACAAATCAGTAAATGCTCTTGTTAAAGCGATAGGCCGCCCGAGAGTGGACTTCCTAGCAAGCGGGTTTCAGTCCTGAGACTCATTCGGCGTGTCTTCGCAGTTGAACCCAGGGGGCGGGGAAGGTCCTTCAATCTCTGCATCCTCGCCCTCTGGCAGGTTCAGCGGCTCCTCGCACTTTTCGTCCGGGACCCCAGGCTGAGTGCGGTCCGCAACCATCTTGCTGACCTCCCCCATTTTGATGAAGCCGCACTGAACGGCATGCCCCTCAGAATCTCCAGCTTCGAGCCGGCTCAGCACCTCCAAGCACACAGTCATGTTCTCCTTCAGGCTTGCGCCGCGGATGCGCGCCTGCAAGCGGTGTTGAAGGGTCTTTTGGAAACGTGCTTGGGTGAGTGTTTTCCTTGCCCGCAAAACGAAATCTCGAAAGCTTGAATCAAACCGGGCAAAGGTGCCGTAATCAGGATCGTCAACGTAGCCTTGCAACGGACGCTGACGAAGCCTGACTTTGGATACCTCATTTCGTAGTAGTGGTGCCCGCCAGCATGCACATGTTTCAGTGGCGGAAGGTCCTGGCACGCACGCGGGTGGCTCGCGAAAGTCAGGATTTGCAGAGCCCTTCACCCAAGTCCTCGTAGATCTTGCCTTCGCCCGTGGCAGGCTTCTTGGCTTTCTTTGACTTCGCGGCTGGGCGCTTTTTTGCTGCAGGCTGGCTGGGCCCAGGATGGGGCGTGACTTCAGGCTCTGGCTGGCCAATGCTGGTCTTTCTCATACTGCCAGCAGCTGCGGCAGGCCGCTTCATGGGTGGCTTCCTGGCTTTGGCTTTGTTCTGCGACTCTCCCTCCGCAATCGGTGGCTTCGGCGCTTTGCTTGGCGTACTGGGCGCTTTCAGTGGCGGCTTGGTCTCAGCAGATTTCCTCTTTCGCCCAGCTTTGGGTTTGGGCGACGCTTTTGCTTGGGCAGGCAGAGCAGCGCCAGGTGTTTGTTGCTCTGCCTCTTCCGAGTCGCTGAGTGTGCTCACACGCTCTGCCATGGTTGGCGGCATGAGCAACTTGGCAAGGCAACTTACCGCAAATGAAACACCGAGGTCTTGGGCCGATGCATTCACTTGAAAACGCCAAAAGTGAGCCTGTTTCCAATAGTTTGTCTTTGTTTGGAGCTCCCAAGAAAAGAGAAATCCAACACATGCCGGGGCAACGATATGTAAAGGCTCCACTTTTGACATCCTCCCTTCGGGTGCACAGCACCTGGCTTGCCCAAGATCACGTCCAAACTCACACACTGGCACTTTGATGTGTTCTTGATTTGGCGGAAAGGGTTCGCACATACTTGCAACAAGAGGGACGCTTGACCTGGAACATGCCACGGATTAATCATTTTGATCACCTCGCGTTTGTCCTAGTCTGGCCCCGAAAAGTGGGGCGTCGGCCGTTGATGGTCGGCCGATGGCAAAAATCTCACCTACCGGGGCCACAGGCATGCAATCACGCTGGCCTAAACGACTTGGTAGAGCTTGTTGGCAATCAGCTTCAGGGACCCTGTCAGCCAAAACTTGGGCTTGAGAGGCTTGATGCAAGCGGGATGGTCAGTTTGAAGGCGGACTTCCCACAAGGTTGTTGCCACTGTGCCCTTGAGCATCTTGAGTTTGCCGAGCCAAGCGGAGCCAGCGCTTGCCCTCTTCAGGCTGTCTGCGGCCAGCTCATCGTCGCTGAGCCGATCGGGGGCAAAGGCCAAGGCTCGGGTGCCCGCGCGAATGGTGCAGCGGCAGAACTTCTCTTGGGAGACTCCCTGCGGGGGAGAGGGTGGGCAAGTCTATGTTCATTCACACTATAAAACTTAGCTTTGCGAAGCCCCCACCTCATTCCCGGCCATCAAGGGAACACAGACATGGTTATCCACCTTGAGGTCAGGGATATTCTTTTGAAAAGCTTCGTACACCATGTCGCAGACACGGACAATCGTCTTACACCCGTCTGTCGTGTTGACCACCGACTGGAGGTCAGATGAGATGTCGAACATGATGCTTTGGTCTTGGCCTTGGCTTCCACAAACGACAAAACAAGAAGTGGGTTCTGCAGTCCTGGGATGCTTGACAAACCAACAGTCCCCGAAGATCGTTCCCCTAAACAGTGTGTCAGCACTAAGGGGTTCTTACGGTAAGAGTCAGGGGCCGCTGCTTCATCAAGGTGCTCAATTTGGTCTGGAGCATTTTTCATTATATTTACGTACAACCGTGACTTCATAAAATCTTGCAGGTGCGTTTCGACTGCGCAGGCTTCCGCAAAGTGGTTGGCCGAGATTTGGGGCGCGCTTTTGGGCTGCGCAGGCTCGCGCTAAAGTTTCCTCATGAGATGCTCATGTGCATTTCGACTGCGCAGGCTCGCACAAAGTCTGTGGACGAATTTGGTGTCTTGCGAGGGTGTGCTCTCTCTGCGGCTCCGTGCGGATTTCGAAAACGGCAGATTGGCGAACCTTCTGCGCATAGCTGGGCTGCGCTAAGCAGAGCAACCCTTTTTTTTAAGCACCCCTTTCGCTGACTCTTTTGGCAAAAAAACGCAACTCAGGACACTTGATGCAATAGATCTTGGAGGTCAGTTAGCCTGTTTTCGGAAATTGGGGTCGTTGATACTTCCTTAGTGGGTGCTTTTGGGGTCGAATTCCTTGCCGCGGCCAAGTTGCCACGGAGTGTTTCTGTGTCATCCACTAGTAAGCTGCCGGTGTGAAAGCCAAAGATCTCACCAGGGCCAAACTGCCACTCGTCTCCTCCGTGGGTGGACGGTTCCATGAAAATGTAGGCGGACAAGTCTTTCATCACAAGGGTTCCAGGATGCGAGTGGGTGGGGCGGATGGTGTAGAGCCTGGGCAAAGCACGGCTTGTCTACAGTACGAAGCGACCCTTTGCTCCATTACCAATAACTCTGGTCTATTCCTGGGACTGATTTGGGTTAATGTGGAACCTTCGGCAGCTTGCAATTGAGTTTCTCATTCTTTCTTTAAGAGAAAGGGCTCTTCACACTTCGAGTTTCAGAGAGCTCCAGTCAGCCCAAACGAATGCCTCCAGGAACGGGAATTGATTTGGATATGACTCCACAAACGACCTGACGGTGGTTCAAAAAAAGCCGAGGTGGTTTTGTTTTGACCCACACCAAAATAGGGGACGGTGTTTTGGATCTTGCAGCCTGGGTGCACATCAGCTGTGTTAATGCTACTTTGGTCCACAGCTTCGATATCAAGCGCAGCCTTCAACGATGTCACGCTCTCCCCGGAAAGGTCTGGGCCTGGAAGATCAACAGGCCCACTAGGAGGTCCGGAAGGAGTCTTGGTGCCAGTTTCCTGGGAATTCATATCGTTCAGCTTTCGCATGATGCCCTCCGTGGACACGCAGGCTGCGTCCCATTGGGCGAAAAATTCGCTCTCCTCCTCAAACTTGTTTCGCGCCATGGATGGGAGTTGCACGCGGCATTGGTCGCCCGACCAGGCCAACAAGCGAAGCTCGGGCTTTTCGACGGCCTCTTCTGCTGTGTGCCCTGGCTCAGACGGGCCCGCTTCCACTTGGGAGTTCCACCATTCATCCAGCAACATGCCTTGGACGCGGGCCTTCATGCCAGCATGCTGTGATGCGCAGTCTGAAGTGTAGGCACTCATGTACACCACGCAAGGGCTCTCTTCCCCTTGCAGCCACGCAGCGTGCAGGCCCCAAGAAGCTGCCATCCAGTCTCCAAACGTGGGACACGCATCCACAACTACCACCCTCCTGCTTCTGCATGAATCCGAGGTGGCTCGGCCAAGGAGGACAGCCTCAAGCACCTGCCTGCAGGCGCGGGGCCCCAGTTGGGCAGCTCGCTCAGCAGGGCTCAAGTGCTCCTTTGTCTTGGTCAAGTCAGCTTGAGGGATCAACTGCATATCCTTGACCGGAATCAGCGGCACATTGTTGATGCAGCGGTGCTGGGTGAACGCCTTGCAGGACAGCCATGGAGATGTTTCCTGAAAGGCTGACGACACACACAGGCGAATCATGAACGTGCCCTCTCTCTTGTCATTGCCGTGGGTGTTTGACAAATCAAACGTTGCACTGATGGAGCCCTCAATGTCCAGCCCCGCCGAGAGCAGCTTGTCCTCTATTTTGCGGCAGAAGTTGAGCCAGGTAGCCATGCTTTGCGATGTGTACTTGATGGGGTACCTCACGAGGATGGCGTTGTTTGGCGACTGGTGGGCAATGTTCTCAGCTGCCTGCACGCATTTGATCATATCCGTGAGGTTCGGGGAGAGGCCAAAGTCGAGGACGACCAGGGTCTCCCTAGCCGGGCTGCTCAGTGTGAAGGGTTTCAAGGCATTACACTACGTAGAAACCTTGAAACGCATGCCACGCGCACCAACTTAGCCCACTGCGTTGCGTCAGCCGCGATCGTTGGCATGTCCTGCAGAGCGGTCACCTTGAAGAGGTTGTACAGCCTGGGCAAGTCCACTAAGCCATTCTCCTGAATCAGCTTGATGTCCAACCTGGAGCGCATGAGGTGCGTGATGCGCTCCACGCCCTTGTTCCTCCGCGCGCGCTTGTACGCCTGAACCGCCTGGCCCCAGTTTGACCTCGCAAGCTGCAGCTTGGTCGCGAAGGTGGACACTTTGTCCTTGTCGTGCTTCAGGTCTTCCATCAACGAAAGAAAGGTTGCAGACTCCAGCTGCTTCTTCAGCTCCTGCCGCTTGTTTGCAGCAGCGATGACAAACTGGGACTCTTGCCGTTCAAGCACGGCCTTGAACTCGGGGATAGTCGAGCAGTCTAGCACAGGCTGCGCGTCTGCTTGCTGCTTCAAAGCATCATCCATCCCCCCAAGCATGAAAGCCTCCATCAACTTCGCCTTCTCAGCAGCGAAGGCCTCCGCAGGGAGCTGGGACTGCAAGTCCTCCAGGTGCAACTGAAAGGTCCTGACCACCTTCTGCGTGTGGAGCACAGTTGCGTCCTCTGCGGTTTTCCGCAAACCGCTTGGGAGATTCTGCCATGCTTTCAGGATGCGGTCGATGATGAGGTCCACAGTTTCTGTTGTGTTGCCCATGCGCTCCTGCCACCACGGAGACTCGCACTGAGGTTTCCAGCCAGTTCTCATGCCCTTGGACCCAATGGCAGCGTGGCTGAAAGGGCCCCTAGCCATCCCGTAAGTGGAGCCGATCTTGGCCAGGTGGACGCGCTGCGCTGGGGTCATGTGCACGAGGAGGTTGCAAGTTGCGCTGCGCTCAGCGGGGCTCAGCTGAAAGCCTACCACGCCCTTCTGGAAGCTCTCCATGAGGCTCATCGCATCCGCACCATGGATCTTGGCCTTGCGCTCGATCTGGTGGAAGTGAATGAAGCAGTTTGGCTTTGCCCGCGTCAGTGCGCTAGACATTGTAATGTCTGCGGGGGCACGGGTGCGAGAGCAAGCATATGACTAGGTGACTTTCCAAATATATCCTTTGTGTCTAAGCTAAGGGCCGACTTGCATACATCGAAACACACCCTGAAATCAGTGGCTACGCATGGGTCATACAATTGGATTCCGGTGCACAGTTCCCAAGTGCGCAAAAAAGAGGCCCACAGGCCCTTAGACTTTGGGTAGCAAGCAATGAAAGAACGGCCCCATGCCTCGGTTGACATCGACAATGTCATCCCCCGACTGGCGCAAGTGGTGAATCGCGTGCAAGGTGCTGAACCCGCTGACGCGAGGGCCGAGGAACTGTAGATATTGATCGAGGATGCCAGTCTCCATCGCCAGCTTGATAGTCATATGCATGGCCACTCCTCGTGTCCAGCCCTTGACGCATGACACGGAGAAGCCAGGCAAAACTTCAGTCTCGATGGCAGGCAGGAACACGTCCACACCCCGATCGTTCTCACTGAAGAGCGCCAGGCTGTGCTCCTGAACAACTGGCATCTCGGTCCCGGGGATCTTGGCATCGGTCACAAACCCTTTCGCCAGGATCAGCTGGAGGAGGTTGCGGAAGTGGTCCATGCTGACCCACCCCTTGTTTCCAGCTTGCCGGTGCCAGGAAGGCTGAAAGGGGCGCAGAAAGACTTCGCCGCCTGATGAGGCCGCCCACTCGCTCAAGTACTGGACGCCATCTTCGGGCGGGAAGAGCTGTGACAGGCTCTTCCCCCATTCAAGCTGGCTCTCTTTGGTCGGGAAAAAGTTGTCCAAGATAGCCACCACGTCCTGGTGTTCCTTCCATTCAGCATCGAATCGTTCAAGCACCTTGCTCAGCCAAGGGTGCATCACGAAGGCCGAGCACACGTCGGGCCGGCTGGCCTCCCCGCCCAGCGGGCTCACCGTGTCCAGCGAAGCGGCCTGCCTCTTGGCAGGCTGCGCGCGGCTGGCGCCACCAGTGGAAACACGCTTTCGCGGGCCCATGTTGCGGTGAGAGAGGTAGCTGGCTTTACATGAGCCAGCGTGCTTCTGATGGGTTGCCACAGTTGTCCCTCACAATTTCTGACTTCTCCACAGCAACGCTTTTCTGATGAACCTCAGTGAGCCTCATCGGAAACCCATGCGGCAATCCCTGACCCCTCCTAGGCTCTGATCTCCCATGGTACCCGCGGGCCTCCTGATTGGGCGTGCCCGGATCCGATGAACCTCAGTGAAGTTCATCGGAAACTGTGTTGCGGCGTACCGTTACAAATTTCGAAGTATAACAGGTCCGCCCCGTTTTCAACCCTAAGTCTGTATATCCGAGATGGGTATGTGTCAAAACCGGAAAGCCCCCCTAAGCGGTTGTGTCCTGGACAGTTGATCCCAAGTTATTTCCGTTCCAGATTTCCAGATGAACCTCATCCAGGTTCATCAGAAAACGTATCGCGGCGAACGGTCACAAATTTTGACGTGTAACAAGTTCGCCCCGCACTCAACCCTAAGTCTATCAGAAATGGGTGTGGGCAATTTAGCTCACACATGCTTGGCCATTGCGTTTCTGGTGACTCTGGGTGGGTCAGTCACTGATCTAAAATTATGCCCGTTCGTGATGAGCCTCAGGACCTTTCCAAGCTCCTTTACACAGTATTGAAGATGTGCAAAGATCCGTTTGGACCGGGTTATCATTCTCTTGCTTTTTACCTTGACGGTTTTGCAGCTGCTTTATCAACACAAGCCACGCTCGATCAAGGCCGGCGCTACTCCCTGGCCAACGTCCAGGAGCGCCCAAGCCTCAGGCCGCCGGGCCAGACCCCATGTGATAGTCCAATAACAAACTTCTTTGATGGCGGCTGATTTTGCAGCGGCTAACAAAGGAACGTGGCTTCTAAGAAAGCACTAGCAAAACCACTTCTAAGCGTATCCCCTTTGCTATATTTGAAAGAGTGAGTGTCCCGTGCACAATGTGGGACTTCGGCTTGTTGCCTGGTTACAAAAGTCGACACTTGTGCCAAAAAGGACTTTTCGAGTTGGGGGCTCTCCAAGATATTTGATGGGCTTTGTCTACGCGAAGGGAAGAAGGTCCATCCAATTTTACACACATGCAGCTTGAATGCTTGAATGTCAACTTTTTAACCCGGAAGCTCGTTCAGGGTTGCTGAAACGCCCGTAGAATCAGTGGAGCGGGCAGACAAATCTGCCTGTGGGAATCTGCGCTAACACCAAGCCTACATATGACTGGTCAATGAACAACCCCAAGCAAAGCAAAACAGGTGAAGCCTTGACTACAGTGTCATCTTGAAAGTCCCGCGAATTGGCCAACGGCAAAGGAAAAACTGACTGGCTGAGGTCTTGATGTTGGTCTGATTTTGCGGGTCCCCTGCAACAACCCCCACGGCAAAACCTGAGTGGTTGAAGGGCGACTCCACACTTATAACTAACAGAAGTGGAAAGACCCTTTCTTTGTTTGTCAGGTTGTTGCCCCCGACTCAGCTTGAAAATAACACGCTTTTGGAAGCCCTCCCCTTGGCGGAACCTGGCGCAGGACCAGTCAGTTGAATCTTTGCTTCTGTCAGTTTCGGACAAAAAAGGGATCTAGGAATGGAAGAAGGGATCCAAGTAATCTTGAGGGTCCAGGCCTTTTGCAACTGATGTCCGCGCGAAAAGTTGCCCTGCTTTTGAGAACCAATGAGCGAGAGCCCATTTGCAAACCATTTGGCTGAAGAACCCTTGCCCAAGGTACCCGGCTGAACTCTAGAGTTCCGCAGGCAGCCTCAACGGGCAACGGGAACATCCAACGCTGAAGTTCCTAGGCTCAAGAAGCCAACAGCTTTCTGTTTGTGATTCGAGGCACGCCGAGGGTGGCCCGAAAGCACAACATAGAGCGAGCGCGGCGTATGATGTCGAATGCGGTCTTTGGTTTCATGCATGATCCGGAGCCTTGATGGACCTGCAGAACAAACTTTCATTTTAGTCTCATGCGTGTGCTTTGCAAGTGTGCTCGCGCGAGTTGCTAGTCGGCAAGTGCTCTGCGCAAGTTGCTCAGTGCAAGTTGCTGTGCGTAAGTTGCTCTGCGCAGGTTCTCTGCTCAAGTTGCTCGTGCAATTTGCTGCATGTCCTCTTGCGCATCTTGGCCTGCGTGTCCTGTCGTGCATCTTGCTCTGCGTGTGCTCTCGTACGTGTTCTGTCGTGCCAGTTGGCTATTACCGGAAGACTGAAAGACCTGACTCATGTCCCTTTTTCGTTGAAAATCCCGCGCAGCCACCAGACCAGGCCTGGCTCTGACCGGGATGGAGTTGACGCACTTCCAGCTTGAGTGGGAGCCCAAGGCGCATTGCGGGAGGAAGGAAGTGGGTTTTGTGTGGGTAGAGTGGGCATTGCTTTGAAAGGAACACCGAGGCAGGAAACATTGGACCGCTTTTGAGGCTCCAGCCGCTGACACTTTATGCCGTAATTAAACTTAATTAGGTCTGTGGCAAAACAACCTGAAGAAACAAGCTGCACGCGGCGCTCGTCAAGCGGGAGTAGCAGCTACAACCAAACAAGTTGAGTTCCAGGCACGCTTGTCGGGAACGACGGCTTGAGGGATAGGTCGGACCTGGGCAGAGCAAGGTCGCTCTCTCTCTCTCTCTCTCTCTCTCTCTCTCTCGCTCTCTCTCTCTCTCTCTTCTCTCTCTCTCTCTCTCTCTCTCTCTCTCTCTCTCTCTCTCTCTCTCTCTCTCTCTCACCCGTCTCACAAAGTTCACAGATGAGCGCACACAAACACACACTCACCGCGCAACACGTACACACACACACGGACGCAACACGCAACACGCAACACGCACACCGAACACGCAACACGCAACACCCAACACGCAACACGCAACACTCAACACGCAACACGCAACAAACACCACGCAACACGCAACACGCAACACGCAAGACGCAAGACGCAAGACGCAACATGAACCCGCAATCTGCAACCCGCAGCCCGCAACACGCAACACGCAAGACGCAAGACGCAACATGAACCCGCAATCAGCAACCCACAACCCGCAACCCGCAACCCGCAACCCGCAACCCGCAACACGCAACGCGCAACACGCAAAACGCACAACGCAAGACGCAACATGAACCCGCAATCTGCAACCCGTAGCCCGCAACACGCAACACGCAGCCCGCAACGCGCAACACGCAACACGCAACACGCAACACGCAACACGCAACACACAACACGCAACACGCAGCCCGCAACGCGCAACACGCAACTCGCAACACGCAACACGCGACACACAACACGCAACACGCAGCACGCAACACTCACACACACACACACACCCGCACAAGCACGCGCGCAAGCACACGTGCCAAAGCAAACCTCTCGTTTTCTCAACTTGCCAGCTCGCGATCCGGCAATACTAGGGTTGGGTTGTCATCAACCGCCTCTTCCGGAGCGACGGCGGCATCAGCTTGCCGCATCGCCTTCTTGTAGCGCGCTGGGCATTTCGCCCAGCAACGCTCGCTGAACGCTATAGCGTCTGGCCAGCTGAATTGGTGATGTTGCACAAGCTCTGCAGCCATGGAATAAACAAATCCCCCTTGAGGGGTTGTTTCGGTGTTAGGCTGAGACTTTGCCCCTGTGGAGGCAGCAGCGATCAAGACTGTGCCAAGTGCCGGCTCCAGCCCCAAAGCTCTATGCCCAGCCTGGCTGTCGAACCCTTCAAGCTCTTGGATGTTGAGATTCTGTCGGGCAAGCGGCTCAGCAATGCAGGCGGTGATGTAGGAGATATCCAAAAGCGGAAACCGTGGATGCGTTCCGTCCACCCACGCACGCAGCTCGTTGGCCCCTGCATGCATGCGCCAAGGAGGCTGCTCCACCATGCTTGCAAGCTTATGGATATTCTTCTTGTATGCCTCCGTCTTTGGGCGCCGGGGGAAAAGAGTTGAAGGCCCAGCGCGGGGCAGGCGGCACGCATGCTCCGGGCCGCAAAACTTCATACAAATGGGCGTTGCCTTGTCGCTCATGAACTGCCGGCACCTAGCAGGGACAGCGGGCCTTTTCAGTTCCTTCGCCCACTCAGAAATTCAAGTGGCCGAGGGCGCCTTTTGACGATTTGCGTGCAACAAACGGATGAAAAGTGGGCCCTTGAAGTCAATGCGTTGCAACAGGACCCTACCTTAAGAAACCAATCTGGTGGCTACAGTTTGGGGCGCAGCTCCCTGCCTCAAAATGATGTCCTTGGGGTGGCCAGAGTTCTTCATTGAGTGGTTGGAGGGTAGATCGGCCCGTGCTTCGAAACGAAAAACGTGAGGAGCTTTCGGGCCGCCGTGGCCACGCAAACATATCCCAAGCCTATTGAAATATGATTTCCAATCACGCATCTCGTCAAGCACGCAAACTAGCCGTGTTGGTTCGTGCGGCCGCTGGAGTTGCTTCAAGAAATCTTGGAGAGCCACCTGAAAGTCTTGGATGGTCTGCGCTTGCTGCAGATTATTCCGCACGAACGCAGCCAGCTGCCTCTGCTGCCCGATCAAGTAACATTTCGCCCTTTCCCTCGTTTGGGGGGGGGGGGCAATAAATCTGGCCAAGCAGTCACCGAAAAAAACGATACCCTCCGCCAGAACATTGAAGTCGTTGGCCTTGGGAGTTTGTTTTGGGTTGGGAAACTGGCACTCAGCATTGCTATCGCTACTTTTTACCCAAGCAGTGCGTTAATAGTAGGGGGTTCTTACGGCAAAAGTAAAGGGCCGATGTTAGCATTTCTGATGGCATTTACGTACAACTGTGACCTTTTTAACATCTTGAAGTGCGTTTCGACCGCGCAGGCTCACGCAACGTGGTTGGCCGAGATCCTTCAAGAGATCTTGCGCATCGACACTGTAAAAGCCAAAGGTACTTCGAGCTGGTCCTTTCAGAGATCCTCCCAACAGGTCTTGCGCAGGACTTGCAAAGAGTTCCTGTCAAGAGGTCTTGTAGAGGGCGCGCTCCCTACTCGCTGAGGGTCCTCTAAGGGGCCCTGCCTGTGAGATCCTACCAAGAGATTTCACCAAGAGATCCTACCTAACCCTTGCGCAGGGATGCTGCGATCCTCCCACAAAAATATTAAAACGGTCGAGGTCTTGTGCGGGATCTGCCCCTGCGAGATCTTGTGGAGGATGCTTTCTACAGATCTTGAACAGAACACTTGTATAGGGTTTTTTCTACCCAGAGATCCTATGCAGAGATTTTGAAAAGATCCTCTACAGATACCTTGCGCTGGTCCTGCCTAGAGATCCACCCAACAGATCTTGCGCTGGAAGAGAGAGCTTGTAGAGGGTTTTCTCGGAGATCCTGCGTGCAGATCTTGCCAAGAGATCCTACCAAGAGACCCTTCCACAAATCCTGCAAAGATCCTTCCACGGAGATCTTGTCCAGGAATTTACAGAAACCGTTGCTCTCGCAATCTCCTTCCATTTGACATGTGACCTCACCTGTTGTACGTTTAAGATATCATTTGGTTTTCTATTTTCATCCCTCCCCCAACACTGCTTGAGGTCTCTTGCCGGTGTATTGTTTCTAAGTTGAGTCAACCAGAACATTGAAGTCACTGGCTTTTGTTGAGGATTTGGATTTGGCTTGGGAAACTGGCACTCAGCATTGCTAACGCTACCTTCTCAACAAAGTTGAGCATCAAGGATAAACATAAGCACCCTCTGGCTACCGGAGCAGAAACTGCTAGAAGTCTGTGGGGCGTGAAGCAGTTTTGAGGATGAGCGACTGCTAGATGAACGCTTTATTGAAAAGAGAGCAGCCTTTTGAATCGATTGCTATTCCAGCTGAGTTGCCCGTGCTGCTGGTCAATGTCCTCGTGACTATGACCAGACCTCAAGAAAAGTGCAGTTGTGTTCTGCACTGCGTTCACCTGCGGCAGCATGCTTAGGTAAGACATCACGGTTTGGTTCTTATTGCTAGATGCCGCGTTGTCAAACTGTAGGTAAAGCTCGCGGGAGGTCAAACTTACCCCAGATTTCTGTAGCAAGGTAAGGGCGTGAGAGACGAGCTCAATCGTGAAAGAGCCTCCAGAGTGAACGTCGGCGTGGCTTATGGTGAGAATGTCCAGCCAGCCATGCATGATCAGGCCGCAGATGTGCAGTCTGGGACGGATGACGGCGTCGAACTGGTGGGACTGAAATGCAACAGTGTGGCGCGGCCAGCAAAATTTCGACTGGTCTATGGAGTCGGCGATGAGGATGATGGGGCGCTTGTGGAGACGGCTGTCGGCCCTGATCGACCAGTAGACTTTGCGGTCCTCATACTGCGATTGTAGGTGCCGGTCATATAAAAGTCTTTGCTTTTGTCTAGAGCGGCAGTCGTGCGCGAGCTCCTTGATCAACATCTTGTGCTTTGTGCACACCGAGCAGACAGCGTGCCGGAACCCCTTGCGAAACTTCAACGTAGGAAAGTCCTGACACCATATTTTCCAAAACGTTTTGAAGCTGCATGACAAGTGGGGCTCGGTCGCCAGCATCTGTTTGTACTGGTCGAACATGCTGCCTGGAGGCAGAAACCGCTCCTCCCAGCACTGAGGCTTGTCCCCCTTCTCCTGTAGCACCCGGGCCGTCTCAAGAAGCTGACCAGACGGCGTCTCAAGTTGCAAGAGCGGTGTCTGGGCGTCCTCGTCGTCGCCGGCGCACACCTCCCCGTCCGAGTCGGAGCGGGCGTCATCGGGAAGGGTTTCCGCAACGGACTGGTACAGCTGCAACAGGTAGGAGTGAACCTCGCCCCAAGTCGGGGACACGGTGGTGTTCTTCGCGCGGCGTATGTAGCGGGCATCCATTGGAGCGGACAGCTTGCCTTCCAACACAGCTTTCAAGACCACTTGAAATCGGGATTTCCCAATGAAGTGCAGTCGGAGCCAAGCATCCCTGCACACTTTCTGGCCCAGGAAATAGTAGGTGAGGGGTCGCCTGCGCGTGGGTGTCGCTGACTGAAGCACAGGAGCGTGGTGAAGCGGCTGGAGAACTTGTTGAGACACAGCTAGGTCGCGTAGCCGATCAAACAACTCAGCAAAGCTAAAAGCATGTGTCATGTGTTAGTTCCTGTTGGGGCCAAAACTTGAGGCCAAGTTCGGCTAGCGCTTTCCAAAAGTGTAGCTATTTACGATGCAAGGTGGGGCAGCTGGGAAGTAACGTGGACCTAAAGGGGAGCCCAAAGACAAACGATTCTAAGCTTGTTTGGTGAGCAGCAAGGCGGTCTTGGTCTAGTTTGTGAAGCTCTCTCCACGCCGCCAAGAATTCCAAATATTTGACGAATCCCTCCTGGCGAAAATACTCATGATGCGATGTGGCGCGGTGACCCTGGCCATGTGGTTTCACACAAGAGCAGGGCACCCGTAGTCTCTGCTTCAGCGCTGCTGGGCTGAAGATGCCCTTGTCCGCTGCGCTCTTTTGTTCTTCCCGAGACGAATCTGAAGGCCCGCCATCGCTTGATAGCTCATCGATTCGGGTGCGATCCATGCTTGCCGGAGAAGGATGCATCCCCCCAATTCTATTGGTTGCAGATGTGTCTCCTGATTCCCCCTTGTGCTGTTGAGCTGCTTCATGCGGCACCCAAATCACTTGGGGGCGACTTCAGCCAAAAGGGTGCATACTATGCAGCGCCTGCTGCAACTACTGCCATCTTCCCTGAGTCCCTGAAAATAGCCTCTCAAAATTACTGTTTGGCTGGTTTCCCTTTAAGCCACAACTTTGGGGGTAACTTTGAGGGTGCAGGTTTTCATGCCCTGCGGTGCTTGGTGGCCGATCCCTTTTGCAAAGCCAGGGCAGCAAATGCACCAGAACTCGTTTAGGGCTGCCAAAATCTGAGCCGAAACAAAGGGGGATTCTTTAAAAAGACCGCAAACAAGTTTGAGCCGTCAAAACTGGATTTGGGGTACTTCAAAAGTGTGCCAAAACCAGTGTGCCAAAACCAGCTTCGGCTGCCAAAGCAAAGTTCGGGTGTCCTTGGTGGGTGCCCTCTGAAAAAATGAGCCCCAAAACAGTGGATGCTTAAATAGTGTCCCAAAACCAGTTTGGGCCGCCCGAGTCCTTTGCGGGTACCCTCTGAAATTTGAACGGGACATGACAAATGCGTTGGAAACCGTGTGTGAGCCACCAAAACCGGATTTGGGAGTCCTTTTTGGGGGTAGCCTCTGCAAGATCAACCGGACACCTTAAATAGTGGCCCGAAACCCATTTGGGCCACCAAAGTTTGATTTGGGAGTCCCAACCCCAAAAAAAACACAGTTTGGGCCGTCAAAGCTAGATTTGCCCCCCCCCCCCCAGGTATAACATTAACCCAGCCCAGTCCTTGTTTTACAGGTAACGGTGGCTTCTTCTTTGTAAGCCTTGTACTTATGTTTCTTACTAGCATGGCCACCTTCGTTTCTCGTGTCTTTCACCCAAGTCAACTCCAACGCGTAGCCCTAGTACGAACCTTTTTACTGGTAGCTCATGTTCTGCCAAAACGTGAGGTTTAGAAGCGTATGTTTTAAACACACAAGTTCCGTAAGTTGTGAACGCGAGTTTCCCTTCTCAGTGTTTTTTTTTCTGAAGGTTAGCCCTTCAATGGGCTTGAAAAGTTAAAAAATCTTCCGATGGAGAGACTCGTGGAAAGCACCAGCCGAGGCCCTGGCCGGACCGCGATGGATGCCCCCGTAGCGCAGCGGGCGTCGGGCGGAGTACCCGCAACAGACCCGGGTTTGTAAAAGGTACCCTGGGGGATTAAACTGGGTACCTGAAAGGTTTGGACTGGGTACCTTGTAGAGGGGCCAGGCTTCCTTTTTCTCACTGCTGCAAACGGCGTAACAACCATTGCCCAAAGCCATTTTCAACCCAGATCAACCAGCGATGCAGCAACCCATGCTGCGGCGCCCCGATTCAATCCGGCGCCCCGAATCAAAGGTAAACTCATTCTTTCCACAAAGGGTCAGCTTTTAGGGCCACCCCAACTATCACAGGACGCGTGCATCCGGAAAACCCAAGCCAGTTTCAAAAGCGGACAACCAACCAAAAATCAACATGGAAAGCCAGCCATCACAACTGGGTGCTTCATAGGCTGGCAAACAACAACTTCCCTGTTGACAATTGTGGGCAATTTAAGACCCCCCCAAAAACTAGTTGGAAACCATAGAAAAATATTGGAACACCCAAGAAAAACTGCACGGAAAGTGATCAAACATCATGCAACGCCACGGGGGAGAAAAAAAGAGGAAAAAAGCCAAAGGTCCACTTCGGTGCATGCGCGTGCCGAGTCTCTCCAGCTTCCGATCTGCTCCGAGATCTCGGCAGTCAGGTCTGCCTGCCTGGCAATCGAGCGTGGCAAGCGTTGGCCTGGCTTATGGTGGGCTTGTGCACCAAACCAAGGGGCGAACCCTTACGAAACGAACCTTCATGGGACAGCCCAACAACATAGCTAAGCCTCAGAAGACATGGGGGAGGGGGGGACCTGGCCATCCGCCCGTTGAAGTGGTGGGCCCTTTGCAGCGGTGTGTCGATTAGTCGGCACGTGGAATTCGGACATGCCCAAGTTTCCGGGGTGAACGTGGATTTGGTTGCTTCCAACAACAGCAAACCGTTGGCACCGGCAGCAAATACAACAGTAAAGCTGCAAGCTCATACAGCCCGAAGGTCAACTAAGCCTAACTAAGCATGGTGCGCGAAAAAACTGATTCCCTTGATGCAGAACAAACAAGTCATACTACACCCCATGCACTATTCTGTCGTGACATTCAACCTGAAAGTTCGGGACCCTCTGCTGATTTGTCTCACTTGTCCATTGGACCAAAAAATAAGAGGACGCTGACCTTGACGATGGAATCCACGAGCAAACCCTCAGGAAAGAAGCTTCAGTGAGGCCGCATGCCCGAAACCGCACCTGGTCGAGTTCTCGGTGAACAGCACCTCCAGCCGCCTCAGAAGCTCCTCCCCGTCTTCCGACACCTGCGAAGCTCCGAGGGCCGGGCTCCGAAACCCTTCGGTGAACTGCCTGGAATCTTGGGACCTCAAAAGGCCTTTGACAATCACCAAATTCCAACGGAGGTGCAGACCGCTATGGAGGGCTGGATGCTTAGGGTGTTGGATAAGACTGGCAAGGGCGAGAGGTAGTGCGAGTGCCAATTGGCGGTCTAGAATCTTGAAAGGAGCATGTGCAAGTGGCTGCAAACCCAACGGACACAGAAAGGATCTGCTTCCCTTCAAGGGATTCCTGGTGACCGCCTGGGTAATCCATCTGTCTGGGATTGGGGTTGAGCGAGAGAGAGAGAGAGAGAGAGAGAGAGACAGGCGCCCTTCTGATAAGTTGTCAGATGCCCGTCTGTGGGCCCTTCGAATCGTGCCGCTGAAACCGCCAAACCCAGGTTTGTGCTGAAACGCCGTGAGAACTTGCTTTCAAGAACCCGCGACCTTTGATCTGGGACCCTAGTGGTATGGGCTGATATACGCCGTCACGATCATCCCTATCCACCCGCTGAAACTGGCAAACAGGGCTTTGAGAGCTGCTTCCATGGAACCTGGACAGCTGCCTTGTGCCGCTTGTGCGGGAAAGGTATAGCATCAGTTGAGACACGCCGTGCTTCGGCTCATGCTGGAACCATTCTGATTCAAGACGAAATGTAGATGAATGGCATGGCCATAGCGAAGAAACACCATCGCATATCCTGAACAGAAATATCACAGTCTCATGGTTCAACATGCGTGTGTGTGGGTCGTAAGTTACACATGCTCGTCTGAGTTGGATGGAAGGAAAGACTGTCCAACATGCGATGGTCTCGCCATGTCTCGTCTACTTGAATATGTCGCATCAAACGCTTTGCCTAGATTCTGGTCATGATTCCAGGAATGGAGCTTGTATGCTGAATGTCCATGATCATTCTGACCCTGCTCCTTCAAATAATGAAGCGTGGCAGCTGATATCCGTCTTTGCTACTGTTGGCGACCAGGGAACTGTTGTTCGGATATGACACCGCAATTTTTATTGGTTCCGTACTTGTAGTGGCATCAAGAACATTAATCACGCGCACGTGCAGAGTGCCCGACCCCCCAAACATGTCCTGATATAACAATCTGTTGCTCCCACATGCTCGAGGGAATAATACGGTAGGGGCACTTCCTCCAAGGCAGGTGCTTCCCTAATAACTTCATCGCGCAGTCACAATTCACACGTGCCCGCGACACAAACTACCATTGACAATGTACCACCACTGTACATCCTGCGCAAGACAATGGGCCAAATACGTAGCGCAAACTGCGACAGCAACAAGAATTGTAGGAACCATGGCAAGAGTCGCTTTGGTTTGCTACGTCTCCTCCCAGAAGCCTTGCCTGGGCCGAAATGTCAGCAGAGCGCCTGACCTGCCGATCGCTTTCGCCGATGAGAACTTTGCAGGCTCCATGGATTTGGGCCATGGCCTTGACTTAATGCCTTTAAACTTCCTTCCATCAGCGCGCAAAACCCGTTAACTGCTGGTTCTACCGATAGGCCTTGCGGCAACGCCCATGAAAAGAGGCAAACACGGGTCCGAACCTTTTGCCCCTAAAATGGCCTTCCCAAAACGCATAAAGTCCAGGAACTCAGGGATGCCTCGGCCGTCGCACAAATCCCTCGCTCTTTTATTCGGCCGGGGGGGAGGGGGGGGGATTCGTAATCCACATTGGCCAACATTTGGCAAGCTCACGCGCCTGGATTTGTCTCCAAATCAACCCCAAACTGGATTCTTGTTTGGTATGGCTCTAGGCCATTCCAAAAACGGGTAACTCAACCGAAAGGCACACGCACTTACTACTTCAAGAGATGAGATAAGGCCAGCCTTAGCTCTCCCTGGCGATTTTGCGCCCTTGAACCCAAAGGTGCCAAAGCGCCGCCTTCAGCCAATAACGCCACAAAGCTCGCACTCTCGGAAAGGACGCACCCACATCCGCTACTCAACCCCCCGCGCTCACCCACTCCGAATGGCTGGGGCACCGTCATCACGCGGCCGACGTACAGAACATTTTTCTCTTGGCCCACGTGTGGGGTATACAGAAATTAACATGTTATGATTCTGACCGATACATGTGTTCATTTGTAGAATAGGCCAATGGAGGAGATCCCAGTTTTGGCACACAGCCAGGCATTTGCCGTTCGCAATCCCCAGCGTGATGGCGTTGACCCCCGAGTTTTCACGTTCTCGTGCTTGTTTTCGTTTGGCTTCCCCTGAAAACCATCCAACACTTCCTCAGCTTTTGTCCCAAACCAAAACATGTATGTTTGACTCTGGCCCATATTTGGTGAACCTGACAAATGCAGAACCAATTCCGAAATAGTCCAGGTGGGTTGAAAAAATAACCCCGTGGACAACCCTTGTATCCTTATGCCCTAGTATCGGTCAGTATCGGCTTTTTCCTCTGCATCGGTTTGCAGTGTTTTGGCAGCTCTAGCTCGAAAGTCGTGACTTTTCAGTACAAGTGTAGTTAGTACGCAAAGTACATTTTGGCAGCTCCAGCTGGAAAGTCGCAACTTTTCAGTAGTATGCGCAGTAGACTTTGGCAGCTCCGGCTCGAAAATCGCAGCTTTTCTGTGCAAGTAAGTTTTGTAGTACAAATGTGGTACACAAAGTACATTTTGGCAGCTCCAGGGAAGGCTGCAGGGCAGCTGGTTGGATTCGGCGTGGCGGCCACTGAGTTGGGTATCGGTTGGGTATCGGTTTGGGTATCGGTTTGGGCCCTGCAAATTTATGTTTCCGCGATCTTGGCTTGCGACAACAACTTGGACCTGATGTGTGTCTTCATGGCTTCTGGGGGTATCGGTTTTTCTTCCTCTGTATCGGTTTACAATGGTTTTGGCCTGCGAAACAAGTTCAGGGACGGCCCCTTACATAACGAAAAGACGCGGGGTATTTTTTTCAGCCCAGGTTGGAAAGTGACACCTGTAAATAAATGTAAAACCTGATGCCAGAAAGGGAGTTCTTTTCTTGAGAGAAGCCCACTTTCCTGTTTCAGCCTCCCCCCCTGTCCTGTTGCGTGCTGCTGATCCAGGATTCCTGTCGCGCGGCGCTCCCGAAAGCAATAACTCTGTGAAGATAAACAGGGAATCCCAAAAAGAGGTCTGCCAAAAAGAGCCTCCCCAAACGGTGTCTCAAAATAGGGCTATAACATGGTTTTCGGTTTTCCGTGGTTTTCGTTTAGCATCACCTTTACAAGGGTACCCAGCAAAAAGAGACACATCCAAACAGGCAGTGGTTTGCTGCTACTGAGTGCTGAAACGCTCGTGGTTTGAGGTAAGACAACTTGCAGGGGAGCATCCATTCCAACCTTTAGGTGAACGAAACGAAAGTGCGAAAAACTTGTTGCACCCAGCTGACATGCATTTGCTTGATACTCGTGTTTCGTTTTAAGGGCCTGCATTGCTCTGATTGACCATAGTCCGGAGGATGAACGCTTGGAGTAGCAAGCAGGAATGCTCATGTTGCATGACTCAGATCAGCAGAATAGCACCCATCGTAACGCCGACAACTTCTGATTGGAGGAATCACTGGCTAGAATAAGAGCCGGCTCTGAAAAAAATGAAGCTCAAATGTCTCTGCAGCAATCACTATCAACCTGTCAGGCATCCGTCCCCAGGTCCCAGTCAGAAAAAGGAGCCAGGAACCAGAAAGATGCTTGCAGAAAGAAACCCATCGGGCCATGGCTAAAGATTCCAGAGGGCCATAGCGCCTTGCTGTTTTTGGGCGAAGGATCCTGGACTTTATTTTGCAACGCACAAGTGAATCCTTTCGATATTTGCAACTCAAATCTTCTATGAGGAAGCAACAAAGGAACAACTACAAAGCAGGCCGTGCGCATCTTTGCTTTCCCAATTTGTCAATTTGTCCCTCAAAATGTCCAAATGCTGAGGAATCACACCGAAAACAAATGCGCAAACCGAGCGTACACACCCTCGAAACGAGCACAACCGTCCGCAAATCACAGGCAATCCCGAATCACAAGTTGCATGAAATGTTGGTCCCAGGAAAACCGAAACCATTCACCAATACCATTGAAAGTTGATTTGATCATCCTTTAGGACACCTGGAACCCAAACAACCGACAACCATAGCCCGGGATTCCATTTCCTTCTGTAGTAGGTTTCCAGGAGCGCCCACAAAACTACAGCGATAACCTGGGCTGTTCAAAATCGGGAGGATCCCTAATCCTAATCCCTAATCAACACAGTAGAGGGGCATCACAAGGGAAACCACTACCATCTTTCATAAGGAATCAGGATTGACTTTGAGCGGTGAGTCATCAAATGCGGTTCCTATGGCACGAGAAACAAAAAAATAAAAAAGAAAAAAAAAACTCGGTGCGGGTCCCAAATAGCTGGGATCCAACCACTATCTGGCATAATGAGGAATCTCGAAATATTAAAATGACTTGAGGAGGTCAACCCAGACTGAAACCCACCCGAATCTGAAACCCACCCGTATGTAGGCTACCCTACAAATGGCTGGTTTTCAAGTTCCATCTTGTTGTCTTGGTTGTCACTTCCTCTTGGAATCACATTGGACTGGGCTGGCACTCGCCCAGGTCGCCTGAATCTGCGCTTTCAGCGTCTGGAAGTCCCCCCGCAGGTGGCTAGCGCCATCCACAGACCGCGCCACGGTGGATTGCACCAGGATGGCGAAGTCTGGCACTCGAAACGGGGGGAGCATAGGTGGCCTTGTTGGAAAAATAGATGGCCCTAGTAAATGGAACAAGACCCATCGAACCAGTGCCATTTGTAACCAGGCTCACCTAAAAAAGACACCTATGGGGGGGAGTCGTTCCGTTTGTTTGGTCGGGGGGTGGGGGGGGGGTCATATCCCCAAGCCACCAATCCAAACCACCAACTAATTTCATTTTGGGGGAGGTGGGAGGGGGGGCGGGTGTCCAAAGGATGTATTCAACTTGCTACCACAATTTGCCAAGAACTTGTCCGAAACACCGGAAACACTGAGGCCACCACACTCAAAGTGGCACAAAAGTGAGAACCCGAAATCGAAAGGTCGATTTGCATTGGACAACTGCATGAGACGTGTGAACCCCCGCATGCCCAAAACCAGGAAGCAAATTTCACTAGCGGGACTGTTCTGTATGGGTGTGTTTCAAAATAGGAGCCAACAAGCAGCTGTCATCATTCCTTTTGGTCTCCCTTTCACGCCAAGCAAAAGCGATGGGTTTTCAAAAGACACACACCCGTATCGGGCCTTCAACCAAAATCTGCTGTCAGATATTATCACCGAGGGTCAGCTGCCTACACCACTTTGGCAGCGCAACCAACTGCTACCAACTCAAACCAGACTGAAGTTATTGGAAGACCGCACTGCGTACCCAAATCCTTCGGGGCGCAGCACATCTGTCTGCTTGCAGAAAGGGCTCCAGCTTGGCTAATCAAGGCGATCCATAGTGCTCAAGGCGAAATATTGGTAGCTCTTTTTGGAGGCTCGATACCCTATTGGGGGGGGGTGGTTGAAGGAGAAAGCAAAGGTGGGGGGGTGGTTAAAGGGGAAAGCAAAGGTGCCCAATTTAGAGACAAGCCCAAATAATGATAATGTAGGGCAAGTCGTGGACATTTGCCAATTGTGTTTCCCCGATTCTGCCTGACTGACCATGCACTCAGATTATATACAGTATCTTCAGGCAAATGTATGAGGGGATGACTCTTTTGAGGGTGCCTTGTTTGGGGTGGTTGTCCGCGGAAACTAAAATTGGAGCCCTCATTGTGAAAAACACATAACGATTCCCGGAGCAAAAATCGCAAGATAGACAAACGGTTTACCAATTTACCGTGAGGTGGAATTGCCGCTCTTTTTTTGTCATAGGGTCCCAGGGCAGTTTTTCCCTGTTGGCAGCCTCCCCAGCACTACCAGCATCATTTGGACCAGTTTGGCACTAGGTCGACATAAGCGGCATCGCATGTTTAGCCCCGAATGAATGTTCAACTATTCTTGGTGGCGGTTGCCCCAAGTGCAAAAAAGCGGAGCCAACCAACTAGCACCCAAGTATTGGATGATAAAGTGCTGCAGTTGCCATATAATAAGCAATCTGGGAAGCCATCATGTGTCACGTACAAAGACAACTTGTGGTTACCCATCACCTACTACAGTGACAATTGGTTCTCCGCATGAAACAAAGAGCTGGAACGCGCACTATCATTAAGATGTATGATTCTGCCCGGACTTCCGTTCAGCGCTTGACCTGTGTTTATTAGGATGCGATCCAAAAAATCCTTTGGTATTTGTAAACTTTCAAGGCGCAACGTCCATGGAAATTCCAAACGCAAGCTGCGCTTGATTGTGCAGGAGGTCTATTCATGAATATATTCAGCATTGGGTATTGAGGGGAAGAGATCCACTGGAATCGCTGGGTGACTAACCAACCAGAAGGGATGAAGGGAACCTCGTCCTGCCAAACCTTTTTTTTACGCAGCTATGATTTGCCCAGATGGAACCCTATCAAGCTGGAAAAGGGCCGGACCCGGAAAGCTACACGTTCAGCCTATATACATCTGGTTGTGCAAATGTCACTGTAAACCCTGAAACACGGGATGCCCCAAAAGGACCTACATGGCTTTGGCTCGCTCCCCAGATGCGCTTGCAGAACTCCAAGATGATCCCTCATTTCCTGAGATTGGCCAACAAATGCGTAACTGGGCGTTTGCCACCAAAATGGTTCTCCCCAAATGGTCACCCCATGTTTGCCAACAGGACCTTTCGATCAACCCCCAAGTAACTCTCCTGCCACGCGCCTTGGTACATCTTGGCTGCCGGATGAGCCTCGGGCTGCTTCTGCTGCCAGCCGGTGATCTGCGCCTCGATGTCCGGGCCCAAGTCATCCCACGGCCTGGCGCGTGCCACAGGTGGCGCCGTCCCCTCTTTTTTTGGGGGAACCCCGTTTGGTTTTGGAAAGGGAAACCAAAAGAGAAACCACATGTTTTGTTTGGGGCGCCTATTTTGAGACAAGCCTGCGTAAATGAATGATACGCAAGTAGAAAGCAGACTTGGGCCTTGCAAAGAAAGGAAAGCAGACTTGGGCCTTGCAAAAGATGAACTTGCTGTTGGATCAAAGGAACACCTAGTTGTCGCCCCAACACATGTCTGTGCTTCATGCTTGAGGTTTTCTAGAGCCGAGTACGGGCGCATTGGTAGGCCACAGCGCTGGCAGCCCTTTACACTCCCATGTTGTGCGGGGAGGGTATGGAAGGCGCGTTGAAGAGACCTGATTTGGAGAACTCCCAAAGGACTCGAACAGGATTGTCTAGGGGAAAGTGCGGGAGCTTGGAACGCCCGGTCAGCTTGTCTGGGTGCTGAAAGAATGGCAATGGCTCAAAGATTCGACAGCACCACTTCCCAATGCTCGCTTCCAGTGTGTATTCTTTTAATCTAGTTTTGACACACTAGTCGTGGGCTTCTTGTGGTTGTCTGCTACTCACGATGCCTCGACAGTTGATTCATTGATGGTGCTGGTGATGGGTCTGTTGCTCAGAGTTCGCCAGCGACTTCCCTTGCGCCACTTTGCGATGTGACTAACCCAGGGGTCACTCGCGATTGTTTCTTGCGGTGACCCCAAAGGGATTGGTGTCTCCTCAAAGCCAAGAAATGCTTGATTTACCTCTGTGTCTCCTAGGAATCAAGCAACACTTAGGTTACCTGCTTTAGAAAACACCCAATCCCTCAAATGCGAACAATGCTTGCTTAAGAACAGGGCTCTTGGAAGAATTAGCTTAACTGTTTACCCATGCCCATTCCTTTTTGGCTTTTTGGGAAAATCACACATTGGGTTACTTCGCACAGGTGCCGCCCCCCGCACACACCCGCCTGGCCCAACTCCCGTTGAAAATGCTCTCAAGCTCTTTGAGGAGCTCCTCCCCGTCCCGCAAGACCTGGCGATGGGGAAGCGACCACCCCCCCCCCCCCTCAAGTCCTGGGGATATAGGTGGGAAACAGCCCTCAAGTCAGGGGACCTGGTCAACGGGTTCGAAAAAAACGGGTTCCGGCTTGCAAGGGCGATCAAGTGTGTAGCATCCAATTCAAGCCGATTGTTAGGACCCATTTAGAGTCACACAACCAAGAACTGGTGTGCCCCCTTGAATATTGCTTGGAAGAAAATCTGAGTGCTGCTGCGGCATGTCAAAGCCCCACGATACAAGACTCCAAGCTTTCTGGGGATTGAAGTACGAGAAACAACGGCTGTTTGTCTTGTTTTTGGGAGGGAGGCGGGGGGGTTTGGCACCAACCAATGATTTCCGGAATGGAGCCTCCCTTCATCTCTCCCATGAAGCCCGCCTCTGGTCAAGGGAAAAGCAGGACTTTTGTTGGCCACAACCCCACCTAAAAAAGGAGGACAAAGGGTGCAACTGCACATCTGGGGTATCGTAGAGGATTACGCGTTGGCTCTAGCAAGATTATTGCACCATGGTCGCGTAGTAAAAGGGTGCAAGGTGCAACAAGGCCGGAGGTACAGCCTGCTCCCGGTGTACGAGATCACGCGCTTAGATCAGAATCGGCCGATGGCGCCATGCGCTGCATTTGCACGGTTGTACAGATTCCGCACCGCCTAAGCGTGTGCGATCACCCAAGCGTCGAGCTCCTGATTGGCTCCAGCCGTGACCATGTTCCACTGGATCGCTGCGCCGCCTGGCAAGACACCGCCGAGGTTGCCAGACGCGATGCGGGTGGCCTTGTGCGATGGGGCGTTCTGTGCGGCCATGGGCGTTCAAGCGAGCATATGCATTACGGCACACCATTGCCGCAGAGACGTTGACAACGTCAGGCCGTACATAATCTTAATTTGTGTCCGGGAAACAATCCAGAACTTAATCCGGAAACAAAGAATATGTTTTTGTACGGAACAACACCCAGTCCACAAACTGCCGATTTCCTTACATGTCCTTTGTACAAAAGTGCGCAGCCAACAACAAATTCCAAGGGGGGGATTATGTACGTGGCCACCACAAACACTCAATAGTTGAAATAAGCAAGGGTGCCCAATTGTGAAACCGTTTTCCAGGGCGAACCAACAAAACTCTACTAGACCAATTCTAAACCAACAATGGAAGTACTCACACGAGTCTAGATTCTAAACCAGTACTAGGCAGAGAGGACCGAACAGGACCGAACAGGACCGAAGACAACTGAAGCAATGCCCGAAGACAATTCCCAACCAGTACTAAGCAGCACTTAGAGACTACTCGAGGCCCAACTCTGACCCCCCGAACTGTTTTACCGGTTATAGCGCCCCCCACATTTGGCCATGGGTCAAAAGCCCGCAATTGCCCCCAGCGAACACCCGATTCAATCCAACCACTAAAATAGGTCCTAAAATGGGTGGTGACTTCACCTACCCCAAAATGGGATCCCATTGGCGTTGACCCACGGCCATTTCTTTGAGGAGGGGACCCCCCATGAAGCTCGAGCTGGGCCGCGCCTTTGAAGGCTGGACGGGGCGCTCGAGCCGCGCCTCCTCGCCCACCGATCCAGTCCCGACCAAAAAACAAATGTGAGTGAGCGGCCCATGCGCCGGGGAGACCCAGGTGGAGTTCTAAACGTGGCCTGTGTTGGCAGATGTTGACCGGAACCACCGGTATGCAGTGTATAAGAATCATGGAAGGGAAGCCCCAAAGAAGGAGATGATCATCTTCTTTGAGTATAAGGCGTTGTTTGTCAAAAACGCCCGAAGAAAGTGGTCAAAGGATGGGCCAATCGCATCTCCGAAGAAAAACACAAAGCGACTGCATATTATGAGTCGCACAATGTTAAGGTAGCTGCTCGAAACAAGTGATGCCGTCGTGACGCGAATAGGATCCCTATCAGCGATATTTTCTCTAGGTTGCCAACTGGAATTGGCAAGTAAAAGCCAGCTTGCGCTATGAAACGTGTTGCCAACCACCAACCCTCAGTTTGGATCGGACCCCTTCTTCCATTACACTGCAAACTTGGCAGTTGAGCTGGGCGAGAGTCTGCAACGACCGCGATCAAACACATACCACCACATGTAGGTGTCCGCGACACCGTAATTAGCATGAAAACAAAACACATGAATCAACCAATACAGAAACGCCACAAAACAAATGGAGACAGACAGACAGACAGGCAGGCAGGCAGGCAGGCAGACAAACAGACAGACAGAGAGACAAACAAACAACAACCGAAAAAGCAAGCCAGCTAGCCAGCCAGCCAGCCAGCCAGCCAGCAAGCAAGCAAGCAAGCAAGCAAGCCAATAAGCAAAGCAAGCATACAAACGCACACAAACGCCTAACAAACAAAACAGAACCAACAATGGAACACGCAAGTAATCCAGCAAATCATACCAGCAAAAGCAAACGCCTGACAAACAAACACTCGCTCAATCAACCAAGCAAGCACGCAAACACGCAAGCGAGCATGCAAGCATCGCGGCGTCCTTTGTTTGCAACTTTCGCTCTGAGCCATGGTTGCCATTGCTATGGTTGCAAGAACAGCAACAACACTGGCCCACTCAATGCAACAACGGCGTTCAGCTTGCAAGCTTGCAGTATCTTGAACGAAAGCAGACGCCATCCTTCACCTTTTACTCGAGTTCCGGAGGTTTTCTTATGATCTTTTGTGGCTCTTTGACGAACCTTGCTCCGGAATGGGTTTGGATCTTTTTAGGATCGGCGAGAAGAAAGGATGCAAGGAATGGTCCTACAATTCTCCACCCCTTTGTCTGCAAGGGAGTGGAGCCAAGTACGAAAGAACATGTCTCCAATGCCAAGCACTTTGCAACTAACACATATTTTTCGCTGACTCCTTGCATCGTCATAGCCCTTGGGATCATAATTCCTTACAAGGGCCTTGTGATCAACTTCCAGGTAGGAATAACACCGTGTCCATATGATGCAGGAAGGGTGTAAGGATCCGATCCACCCAAGACGACTGCCTGTAAGCTGAGTTCTTGCATTTTCTGGGCTGTATCTCTGGGTGCAAGGTTCCCCCTATATGGGTGTATAATATAGTCGCTGTATTTTTGGGGTATCCAATTTCCACGCTCGATGCTCCCAAACGCTATCTGGGCAAACTGCTATAATTCAAAAGCCTTCCAGTCCCCAATTCCACCTCTTAAAGGAGTTTGAAGCAGTCCAACCGGCAGAAGTATATAAGTGTGTGTGTGTGTGTATCAAAATAGAGGCACCCTGAACATAGTGAATTTCCAGGTGGTGTCCCTTTTGATTCACCCCCTCCATCCAACATGGGTTCCTGGTCTCTTTAAGCCAGGGTTTCCTGGTGGCAGGGAATGACAAATGGAATGACCCTTATAGTCCATCCAGCTGGTGGTTTCCTAGGGAATTGTTTGGGTTCCTTCCCTCAATCCCCTCCCTATGGCACCAGCTAAGTAACCCCCCCCAGTGTTGCTTATATATATATATATATGTACCAGTCCCTGGGCCACGTACCCCCCCCCCCCCCCCCCCCCCAATGGTATGGTCCCCCCACTCCCCCGCATCATCCGCATCTTGGGGATGATGCTGGCAATGCTGGGGATGCTGTCCAGTACCGTGCGAGCCCTGCAGCTTCGGTCCCAGACCCCCTTTCACCCCGTGAGCCAACACCCCCGCACCTCTCGCAACATCCTACCCTAAACCAAACCACCCTGCAACCCCCCTAAATCAACCCAAAACCCAAACCCACCCGAAACCAACCGCAAACCAACCCTGAACCAACCCTGAACCAACCCTAAACCAACCCACCAAGCCTAAACCACACCCAACCACCCAACCACCCAACCACCCCACCACCCCACCACCCCACCACCCCACCACCCACCCCACCCCCACAGGGGGGGGGGGTTGGCCCAACCACCCAACCACCCAACCACCACCCCACCACCCCACCACCACCCCACCACCCACCCACCCCACCCCCACAGGGGGGGGGGGGGGGGGGGGGGGGGTCCACGGCCTGGAACATATATACATATTATATAACACATTTGAATCCTGGTGATGGCCCTTTATTCAACCACCCCCCTCCCAAACAAAACAAAACAAAACAAAAACACATTTGAATCCTGGTGGTGGCCTTCTTATTCAACCCCCCCCCCAAAAAAAAAAACACAAAAAACTGAACAACTCAAAAACACCGCGTCAGTTTTCTCCGCGCGCCTGGCTGACCGCCCGCGAGGACCGCGTCTCCGACCCCGAGCGCTCGCTGCGGCCGTCGCCATGAGAGCGGGCGCCCACGTGCTGCTCCCAGACTTCCTCCCGAAGCGACGGGTTGACGTGGCTTGCTCCACTGAAACGGTGGGCTTCCTCTTGGTGCCCCCTGAGTTTCAGTTTAAATACCCTCTCTCCCACTAACATGGCACCTGAGGGAGGGTACCTGGAAGATCAATTTCCTCTTGGAGGGACCCCCTGTCAGGTGCCATGTTAGTGGGAGAGAGGGTACCAAAAAAGGGCCAACGTTTTAAGAAACCAAGGGAGTCAGAACTCAAAGAGGGTATCAACATTGTGTAACCAAAGCCATGTAAAGAATGAAAAGGGCGGCCGCAGTTGGGTTAATCTTCATGTACCCGGGTTTTTGATTGTGGCCCATGTGGGCAGCCCAAAGGTCGTTCAAGCAAAGTGACACATTCTCTAGAGATGTGCTTGAAGATCCAATAACATGGACTGGTTGAAGGCAAAGGCCAGTGAAGCTTGAAGGCAATTGAAGGCTGTCCAGCTGTTGGATTTCACTCATTGATTCGATAGTAACGAAGGCTCATGGGCATCACTCTAATCCGCTCTGAGGCAAAAAATGGAACTCCTGGCTAAATTGACTAAGAGGGGCTTGGGGAGTTGCTCAAGTCGGTTCTATGCTAGTATGGGCCCCTGGCCAGTTTACTTAGAACTGCGAATGCCACACACTATTGCACTTCGAGCGAATTTTAAGCATCGTTCGTAGAGGTTCTGGGTTTGGGTCAATCATGACAAATGCAAAGCAAGCAAGGAAACAAATTAAATGACAGATGACCTCCCTTGAGAAACACGCAAAGAACCTTAATGATTGTGTTTTTAGAAAACATGCTCTCTCAGGACTCAGACGAGACGGAGCTCATGCAGATTGCGTGTTCGTTGTTCGAAGGGTGTCGTGACTCATGAAACCGACCTTGCGTCCATTCGCTCCACCCAGGACTTGGATCGCGCAGGTGAGCAGCCCAGACACTTCCTCCTCTTCCTTCCTTCCTTCCTTCCTTCCTTGCTTCCGTTTTCGTCCACCTGTCTTTCCGATTGTACGCCATCATGCAAAGGAGGGGGGGGCTAAATTTTCGAGGCACTGCCCACGTGAATCAAACTAGTGAAACCTGGGCAACTGTGCTCGGATTCCTTGCGGTCCTGGGCTTCGCAGATCTTCAGGGGGTTTGGACAAATTAGGCATAGTCTCCGTAGAAGAAACCAAACCTTACCCTGTCACTAACAAACATGTACAAATTTCGGAAAACACGTTTTCTCTTAAAGAGAGCCTGCCCACCAAGCCACGCTTATTGGGAGGGTATAGCAATTTAGCCAAATGCACCCAGTCAACCAAAGCGCGGACGTTGCGCCTGGATCTGTGCGCGCAACTCGGGCGGCAGGTTGCCGCCCGCGACCACGCGGCCTGAGTCTTGGGCGACGTGCGCCACCGACGCCGTTACAGTCTGGATGAAGCCTGGCAAGGGAATAGCAGGACTCCCTATTCCCCCCAAACATCACCAAGAGGAACTCACGAAAAGAGGCCCAAAAGGAGATGTTTGAACGGGCTGGAAGGGAAATATAGGGAGCCCTGAAAACAGTATCCCGGCAACTCAACTTGGCAGATCACAGGAGGGTTTTGAAGACTAAGTACAAACCTGAACATTCCCATCCCCCCCCAGACGGTGGCGTATTTTGTGGTCTGCTGAAAACGATTGTATTACTGTTGCTGTAATGTAGTGAATGGCTGAATTGTATTGTTTGAGAAGTCCTGGGGGAAATTCAGTACTGCAACTCAACAAAAGGCAGCTCTGACAAATTAAGTTTGAGAGAGTAGTCTGGCGGTCTTCGAAAACTAGGAGCCCCGTTTTCGGACCTTCAAACGCGGGGCCAGCAATCGAAACAAGGCCCAGCGGCCAAAACCGGGCAAAAGAAAAACACGACCGTGCAACATCCCTCGAATCGACGGATCCCCAAAAAAAGGCACCAAGCTCTCATCCAGGACATTACGAAGACGACCCGTTTGCTTCCATTTTGTTTCCACTTGAGATGAAAGGTCCCATTTGATGACAGCCAAGGAAGGCCACCTTGTTTGAACAGGGTTAAACAACTATTGTTCAAGTTCGCACAACCTCCTTCTGGTTTCCGTTGAAAAGGAACTACGGGGTGGCTGCCCAACCGTGGGAAACGCTTCTCTCGCTGCTGTGGGGTCGGGGGGCCCGTGCCTTCATAGAGAGCTGCCATGCCAGACTCTGCTGCAAGGTTCCGCATCGCCCTGAAGAAGTTTCCAGGATCGAAGATTCCAATTGCATCTGGGTGAGATAATGTCCAATGGGATTAGTAAAGGGGGTCCCCCCCCAACGATTGGAATACAATCTTGAGATCCAGTTCACATGAGTTTCCAATTGATTTAGTATTGGTAGACTTGAGTTTCCATTTGATTTAGTATTGCTGGAGCTTCCTTTTGAAATTTGGAACTGAGTTCCCAATTGATTTAGTATTGGTAGACTTGAGTGTACATTTGATTTAGTATTGCTGGAGCTTCCTTTTGAAATTTGAACTGAGTTCTCATTTGATGTAGTATTGGTAGATATTGGTAGACTTGAGTTTCCATTTGAATCAGTATTGCTGGAGCTTCCTTTTGAAATTTGGAACTGAGTTCCCATTTGATTTAGTATTGGTAAATTTGGCTTTCCATTTGATTAGTATTGCTGAAGCTTCCTTTTGTTTTTCTTGGGGGGGGCCAGGCAACAATATTTCGCCCTGAAATAATGCCAAGTTGGGGGCTGAAGTACTACCCCATTTGTGGGTTTGATTGTGGGCAGGTTTTTAACAAGAGACATGTAAGAAACCATGGGTTTGGTAAAGCTGACAATTTTGGATTTGACGAGCAGGCCCAAATCTAACAACACAGCATGAAGCATTGCCAGCCTCACCTAGGCTGTCTAATTACTTGACTAGCTAAGAGTCAATTGCACTGGGCAGGTTGTATTTTTCAGGGGCCAGGCAACAATACTTTATTTCGGGGGCCCGTGAAACAATGTCAAGTTGGGGCTGAAGTACTACCCCCTTTGTGGGTTTGATTGTGGGCAGGTTTTAAACAAAAGGCATGTAAGAAAAAAACATGGGTTTGGTAAAGCTGACAATTTGGGATTTGACGAGCAGGCCCAAATCTAACAACACAGCATGAAGCATTGCCAGCCTCACCTAGGCTGTCTAATTACTTGACTAGCTAAGAGTCAATTGCACTGGGCAGGTTGTACTTTTCAGGGGCCAGGCAACAAAACTTTATTTCGGGGGCCCGTGAAACAATGTCAAGTTGGGGCTGAAGTACTACCCCCTTTGTGGGTTTGATTGTGGGCAGGTTTTAAACAAGAGGCATGTAAGAAAAACATGGGTTTGGTAAAGCTGACAATTTGGGATTTAAGGAACAAGGTACCAAAGATCCAAGGACCGGGTGTTGGCTTGGCTATCTCTCCTCTCCTTTCTCTCTTTCTTTTGGTTTTTGGGATTTCTTGTTTTTGGCGCGGGTGGCGGGTGCTTGTCTTTAATCCAGGTGCATTTATTATTTTTCTTGGGCCCCCCATTTGTCTTTATTCCGCGTGCATTTTTTAATCCCATTTGGACATTACTCTTGCTCCAACAAGGAATTTGTGTCTCCCAGTTGTCCAGCGACCTGGTAGAACAAGGGAAACCTGTTTGGGGTTGACCATTTTCGCGCCGCCCTCTCTCCCGCTCGTGAAATCAGGGGGACTTACCCTTGTTCCAGCAACGAAATGTTGTGGTACTTATGGTTCCCCTTAATTCAAAAAGGGAGTCGTCCAAATTGTGTACCAATCACCTCACCCCCTCATTTGCACCGCTCAAGCGGGTAGGGGAACACCTGGCTCTCTCTCTCTCTCTCTCTCTCTCTCTCAATGTCTCGCTCAATTCTAGCTGCTACATGGGCAGGTTCCAAGAAATGCTAGATGGGTCCCGGCTAAAGGCACTGGTCATCACAAGTCTGTAATTAAGTACCACTGCAGGACAGCCGAACATGACATGGCAACTAGCTGGCATGCCTGCCTAATTACCAACACCACAATTGCAATCAAGCCATCAACGAAACAAACCAACGGCAGCGGGGTCGAAGCAATCCACTGGAATGACATCCAGACTCCCTAAGAGTGTTGCGCACATTATATATGATTAAAACATACGTCATCAAATGGGTGAATGGATTCAATGATTCAAGGGCAACGCTATTTACTAAGCAACACCTGAGTCAACACAAAACATATGGGCATGCACGTGCGGACTCTTGTTATATAACACTAATACTCAAAGGTCAGCCAAATAAAGATCTAGCCCACGCGGTGTCAATCTTCCATGGCCGTCCGGCTTCTTCAGTGCTAACTTCCCCTCCTTCCCCCCCAAACAGCCATTGCCGTCTTTGGACCAGGGCACAGCATCTTCTGCAGGAAATTCTCGCACTCCGTGTGGATGTCCGGCCACAGGTTCTCCCCAGGCCTGGCGCATTGCGCCTAGTCGGAAAAGTGCTGCCGAGCAGGGTGTTGGCTGTCTTTTTTGGGAGAACCCCCGTATTGGTTGGAGTCTAAAGGGAAAACAAAAAGGACACCACGCATTTTGGGAGTCCCAAAGCCATACTGAGATCCTTCACGTATGTCTGAGAAAGAAGACGCTCAAAAGCGCGTGAAGTCTTCACCCATCTTGCTACCTTTGCATGCCAGGTAGCAAGGTAAGCTCATACAGCAAGGAACATTGAAACAGGCTTCATCGATTCGCAGGCAGCCTGTGAAGGCGATCCGAACACCCTAATTTCACGCTTCAACCCGACACGGGGGAGAAGAAACAAACAAGTAGATCAAGCCAGCCAGCCAGCCAGCCAGCCAGCCAGCCAGCCAGCCAGCCAGCCAGCCAGCCAGCCAGCCAGCATGCAAGCAAGCAAGCAAGCAAGCAAGCAAGCAAGCAAGCAAGCAAGCAAGCAAGCAAGCAAGCAAGCAAGCAAACACACAAACAAGCAAGAGGCACAAGTCTAAATCGTGGTACCAGCAGAAAGAACACGATCCTATATGTCTGTAATGAACCAACCAGCCGCTTTTCACAATCCACATCCGCGCCATGATAATTCGCTAACCTGAAATCAGGGACTTCCGGCAAGAATCAGAAATCATCCCAGGCTAGGGAGAGCCTTAACCCCTTCCCAAAGTCAACATGTACGTACGCCCAAATCAACGCCCTGCAAGGAAACCCGGCCTGGCGAAGCTGTCGCTGAATAGAGTCTCCAGGTCCTTTATCAAGGCCGCGCCGTCTTTGGCCACCTGGACAGGGCAAGTGGCCCAATAAATATCTACCCCGGCCCAACGGATTCGTCGCATCGTGAAACACCGCGTTGCGGAGGCCAATTCTGTATTCCTGGAGGGAATGTCTGGGAGACGCAGGCATGCCCGAACTCTGGAAAGCAGGCAAGGAGACACTGGAATACAACTGCTATGGTCTTGCATGGAGGGCGAATATGCAAACAACGCTACTAACTGAATAGCAACTGCATTTTGGCCATGGCCACTTGTGGGCCTTCTTTACAAGACAAGGGCAAACGAAACAAGGCTCTTGCGCCCTATGCCGCAAAGAGCAAAGTGACGGAAATTTTACAGGCACGTCCACAGATTCAGTTGGTCAGCTCGTTCTACTGAGGATTGAACGATGTGCCTGTAGTCAAACTTGTCCAGCTTTCCCCCATGCAGCTGCAAAGCAGAACACTTCATGTCAACTAGAAATGGACGCAGAAATACATACAGGGTCATTGGTGCATGGTGTCTTGAATGTGGCACTGTCCCAAGTTGCACAATATCCCCAAGCAGTTGCTGATTAAACAATGCCGTCTGCAACTCAAGAAAAAAAAATCAGCAAAGTGAAGGAAAACACTTTGTATCAAACATATACATTGCATTGATGACAGTGCTTGTGAGTCTGTTCCAGGCACCCTCCTCAAGCATGGCGTCCCAGCCTTGTATGCCTGCTTCTGCCAATGCTCCTGCACGGCAAGACGAAGTAACAGAGGCCCCCCCAACCAAAAGGAAAAATGTCTTTGAGGGTACCCTTTTAAAGTGAAACCAAGAGCAAGCCCATTTTGGGGCCCCTATTTTGACACACACCCGCGTGACGCTTACACCGGCGAAAGCAACCGGCAAACAGGGACGGGCCGCCTTCAAAGACTCATCCTGTCAAGGGCGGGGGGGCTCAATCAGAACGCAACATGGACCCAGCCACACAGAGCTGTGCGTACAAATTGCACAGAACTAGAAGTGCTCTCCCAAAAGGTCGGCTGGTTGTTGTTCAACATGAATTTGTACACAAAACAAAACAAGTCTAGCCCCTCATACATTCCGATTTTGTCATCCTTGCGAATTGTGCCATCTATGTTCAGTCCTGAACATTTGCCATGTCAGACAATATTATATACATACCTGGGCTGTCCTCAGATTCCCCGCTAAAGGTTTGACTTTTAGTGGGTTAAATGAAAATCCCCACAACACTAAAAAGCTAAAAGGATAAGGGGATGGCTGGGAACCACCAAGATACATATGCATATTATGTACAGATCGCCTCCAGAGAGATAGGCGCCACATCTGCGGCCATGGACGCGAGAGCGCGGCCCAGAGCGCGGCCAGCATCCTGCAAAGTGCTGGTGGTGGAGACCGAAAGCTCCTTGGAACCCGTGGTGACCTTTGCCTTTGCCTTTTTTTTCCGCAAGGTCAAACTCCTGCTTGTTTGACCTCCATGCTATTTGTTCGGCGTTGGGTCCAACAAAAACTGGATCCCCCAAAGGAAAACGAGAGAAAAACCCTCAGTGGGGCAACCCCGCTCCGTCTCAGATGTGATGTTTGTCCAAGCCTTGATCGGTCTCCTTTCAAGGGATCCCCAGGTTCCTTCCCATATCAGCGACTAACGACCGGTGAGTGCTCGGAGTAAAGAAATAGCGATGAGATCTAAGTTCAAACATGTTGAGTCTGCGCAATGCTGACATCCGTGCCCACTCGCCAAGGACGAAGTGATAGTCTGAGCCTGTAAAACACTCCTTACCCAAACATGCAACACTGGGATGCTGGCAGCAATGGTAGGCTCACATCAGCAACGGCAAAACTAAATTGTCAAAGGACCGTGTGAACTTGGGTTGGCCAAGATTGAAGTTGGACAACTTGGCTCACATTGGGGTACACAGAAAGCAACATGTCAAGTATGCTTCATTTGTAGTCTTCGAAAAAGACAAAACAAGGTAAAATTGATTTGGAGGAGGCGATGAGACCTGCAGGGGAACCACGGCGCTGTGGGACATGGCCCTCAATGGTCCACGTGCCTGCTAATTGGTGCGTGCCAAAACAGATGGGCCGCTTTGGTTTTTTTTGGGGAATGGGGGAATGACCTCGGAAGAAAAGAACAAAACACCAAAACCAGCTGGTAGTTTCCTCGAGAAATCCCCTTCGATCCCATCGATTCCAAAATGATTCCCCGAGAACCAAGTTTCACTCCGAAACTCACGGACTGAGTGGCCTCGGTAGAGCGGTCATGTTGAGCTCGGATCCCAAAGATTAACAGTGCATAGAAACAGGCGGGAGCGTTTCCTAGATGGGCCTAAGCCTTTAACGGTTTCAGCACGAAACTGACCTTATGCTCCATGTAGAGACCCCTGAGAATAGGGCTTTGTGCCTCAAGGCACAGGCGGGTTGCGAGTTCCCCTGTGCCGTTTGGAGCGAAACAAACGTGAGTTGCACCGGACCCCGGCGCGATCCTGACACTGCGCGGACTGCTGCTGGAGCGAGCTCAGCAACTCCTGGCAGAAAGAAAAGAAACAGCAAACAGACCCTTCGCATGGGGTCCAAATCTTGAAACTGGTGTGTCTTTTTGAGCAGGTATTCCTTTTCGGCTACTTTGAAGGGAAAACAAAGGCAACCTACCTCTTGCAGAGTCCGCTATTTTCAGGCAAACCACAGGTATTGGCCATTGTGACTGTCACCAGCCCGCTCCACCCCCTCCCCCAAGGTTGCCAAAAACAGGGGGCCTAAAACATTACGTGGATGTGTTTTTCGTGATTTCCCGTTCAATACCATCCCCAAAAATACCTCCCCCCCCCCATTTGGGCGGTTACCCGCATGTGCTTCGACACCCCTGCGGTTACCCCGCAGCATTTCCTTGTACTGGGACCTAGCTTCTGGCGTGATGTGGCCCAAAGCCCTTGCCTTGGAACCCACCAAACTGGATCCAAATCAGCCCAAGTCAGCACCAAGGCCCCAAGGAGGGTTTTTCTGCAACCCGAATCCGTTTCCTGGCCCCCCCTCCTCCATCTCCACATTCGTGCTGATGGCTTCCAGTCGCGCGAAGAAGTCCTGCCGCACCTCGCGAAGGAGCTTCTGCAGGGCTTGCTATGCTCTTTGGGGACAACTGGAAGACATGTACTGCCATTTGTTTTGCAACATGCTGGGTATGGGTCAAAATTCAATCGCCAGAGAACCACAGGCTTTAGTCCATGTTTCCATTTACCGGGGCAAGCCATTTGGGTACCTTTTATTGACCCGCAGGCATATTATGTCCAAGACCTGAAACAAGACTTGGATCCCAAGTACTGGATCTTTCTCATGAGTCGGTTTTACCCCCAAGTGAGCTCGCCATAAATCATGCAGAGACATGGAAACCCATTCATGCACCATCTTCCGTCCAAGTCCATTGCTTCTGTCCAGTTCCACGGCCGTAACGGGAGCCTCCCTCGGGCAGTTGGTGTCGACTTTGTTCGGGTCTAGGCAAGTCTAAGCGGGTATAAAGCACCGGGGTGGGTTGTGTAGAATAGTGGAGGCTCGTAATTAAGGCTCGTGCCGGATGGGGTTATGATTGGGATTTTTGTTGGGCTATGCTTGGGGATGGCTGTTTTGACGAATAGTTCAGAATTTGTCTATGCTGGGGAGAGGTATTGGATTGCTTGAGATGGGGTTTGGGTTGGCGAGGACGGACTTCAACTTGGCTTTGGGCTGTTTGAGTATTCATAGTGGTGGTTTTGTTTGAAGGTGGATTGTTGGTTGGTTTCACGTCTCTTTTGGGATGAGGGTTGGTGTAGCGCGTTTACGTGGTGTGCAGATTGGTTTCAAGGTTGGTCCAGACGGTTCAGGGTAAGCTTAGCTTAGGTTTGGCTTGAGCAGTTGATTCAGGTTTTGTGGATGGCATGCGTCAGACAGGCATTTAGGCGTCTTACCCGTGTTGAAAAAACTCTGTCCGGTCAACCACGAAAGGAATTAAGAGATACAATCTGTGCGGCAGGCCTGGGAGGGTCCATTGTCACCTCCCTTCCGGATTTACAATAGAAGGCCTCCGGGAACCAAAACTGACCGCGCAAAACCTGCGCAAGTTCTTGTCGGAGTCTATCGGGAGGGCTCCAATCGTTACTTTCGAGAAGCGCAGCGTAGTGGGCATGGAAACCAGGATTTTGTAACATCCGAATCCGATCAAAGATCCTTTTCTCGGTTGCGAAATCTGCTCCCCTGCTAAAAGTTTAACTTTTTGTGGTTTAATGGAAAACCCATTAGTTGGCGAAAAAGTTAAAGTCCTAACATCCAAGCCAAATGCACCAAAGCTTTGTCATGGGTCAGGTCGCAAACGACTTGGTGAGGTCGCAAGCAAACGAACATCGGCTCGCCCGCCTGCCCAAAGGCTGCGTCCCTTGGTTGGAAGAGCGGCCGCAACTCGTCCACTTCTGCCGCTTCCGCCGCATCAGGCTCGGCCGCTTCCGGCGCTACCTCGGGGACGTCAGGCGCCAGCGGCGCTGCCGGCGGTTGTACAAGCCACAGCTCCTGGGCTTTGGCGAAAAGGGAAGCGCTCTGAGTACGAAATGGCAAGATTGATGAGTGGCTCAGGGACATTTCCATGCGGCTTTGCCTGGGAAATCAGCAAACCTTCCGAAGGTTTGATGTGTCAACCATCTCCCACACTCAAAAGCAAGGCACCACGATCGACACCTTCCGTGCAAGCAACGCCCAGGGCGACTGACCAATTCTTCCACCTGGCGTCCGCATGGTCCTATGCACAGGCCGCAAGCGGATTGCTAAGCCAAAGGTGCCCTGCCCAAATGAGCGGTAAACCTGGTAAAGGTCACCTAGAACGCAGGTCTAGCAGGTTTGTTCCGAAGACTCGTTGACACGAGAGGACCCAACCCCAAATTGCTATCCTTGCGAGTTGGCCACTGTTTTGAGGTTCCGAGCAACCCTGCTTAGCTTGGGACCCGCAATAAGCCCGTGAGGGGGGGTGCCGGGTGGGAGGCGCTTCTAAGCTCAACGTCTCCTGGATCTGCACTCGCAGCTTCTCAAAATCCACTTGTCCGAGCATGCCGGCCACTGTCTGTACCTCTTGCTGCAGAACCTCAGTTTTGAAACAAGAAGCTGAAAAGGGTTCTGTATATCCCAGAGGGTCCACATACCTACGGAGGTACTTGGATTAGATTCTACTTACCCCTCCAAAATCATCAATTGGATTTTCCGGGTATTTGTTGGCAAACTATCATGTTTCCCAAATCGCAAATCAGGAATCCTGAAGTATCATGGGTGAGCTGATGTGACCCCCTCAAGTGAGCTCGTTCTGACCTGCTCAGCTAGATTTCCCTCTTTTAATCCCACCGAGAGACAACTCCCTTTGAAGGCCAAACATGTATGTCTGAGACAAGCCGGAGAAAAAGATAAACAACACACATGTTGTTTGCCTACCCCCTATGCTTTTGAGGGCTGTCGGAAATGCGAATAATATTGGGAAATCCCTGCACATTTGAGTTGCAAAAAGCAGAGTCCTCCGATTTGATTTTAGATATCACGGAAACGATGACCAACATGGCAACATCACACCAACCAAGTCGATGCCAACAAAGCAGAACAGGGTATGAGCGGGAAGGGGGCAGGTTCCTGTGACGGTCATGCCTTTGCTCGACCGATTCTCGAACAAATTGCCATTCGCGGAGGAACACTGCAAATGTCGGTATGGCTGGTGCTCACTGCTTAGCCTTTAACGATACTTTACATCTCGCAGCCCCAAGCTGCTCCTTTTCTTGGGCGGGGCTCTCAAACGAGTTGTTGGGGGGAGCAAGTTTCGAGAATCGGACCCTTAGAGTAAGGGGGGACAAGCGTACGCGTCACCACTCAGTTAATACAGTAACACGCACCTCTGAATAACATAATTACAACACATACAATTATCTTGCAGCTTCATGTTGAAGCAGGTAGTACATGGTTGCCGCTCATTACGTTGATAACATACGTAGACATAATAATTCCCAACTACCACCAGAAAGCAACAACCAAGGGGGGGCCAACGACAACCGACAACCAGGACTGTGCGTTGCTTATATTGGCCTCTGAGCTCGTCTCCAGAAGCATGGGTTTTGGCACACATCCATTTGAGCCGACTGAAAAAAAAGAAACGGACACCAAACCAGGGGAACCATGGAAAGCCAACTGGAACAAGAAGAACCGCACACTGCGTTGACCAAAGCGATACAGCGCCTTGCGTGCGAAAACGGGTTACTTCATTTTAGGTGTGGAGCACTCCACTTGCAATCAATGCGGCTCTGACTTGGAGCCTCCGAGATCTGCCCGTGGGCTGATTTGGCCCAGGCGCTTTCTGGGGGTTTTGGAGACTCAATCACGGCATTACGAACCCGTGCCAGGACCGCTTGGGGTCGATCAAAGATAGGACTCGGGTTGCAAAGAAGCTGCATGTGAGTCTGAGCGGGGTCTTGCACCTCCATGTTTGGGCACACCCAAAACACACCAGAAGTATAGAAGTTGCACAGTAAGAACCCCGGGCGGTTACATTGGTCCGGCAATCAATCTAACGTACGAGAGAGGTGCATGGGGAGGGGGGGGGGGGCAGGGGGGGCACCAATCAATCAATCAATCAATCAATCAATCAATCAATCACTCACTCACTCACTCACTCACTGAATCAATCAATCAATCAATCAAGCAATCAATCAATCAATCAATCAATTAATCAATCAATCAATCAATCCTTCAATCACTTACTCACTCACTCCCTCACTCACGCAGTCACTCAATCAATTAATCAATCAATTAAGCAATCAATCAATCAATCAACCATCAAGCAATCCATCCATCTACGAATGGGTGGGAGGGGGGGGGGGGAGGGGGGGGCAATGAATCAATGAATCTAACGCACGAGCCCTTTTTTTAAAGGGCGGGGGGGTGGGTGGGGCAATGAATCAATCTAACTTGCGAGAGAGGGGCATGGGGATGGGGGGGGGGGGTGGGGGGCAGGGGGCGCCAATCAATCAATCAATCACTCAATCAATCAATCCATCAACTAACCAATCAATCAATCAATCAATCAATCAATCAATCAATCAGTCACTTCAATCAATCAATCAATCAATCAATCAATCAATCAATCAATCAATCACTCAATCAAGCAATCAATCAAACGCACGAGAGAGGGGCATGGGGGTGGGGGGGTGGGGCAGGGGGGGCAATCAATCAATCAATCAATCAATCAACCAACCAACTAATCAATCAATCCATCAAGCAAACAATGAATGAATGAATGAATGAATGAATGAATGAATGAATGAATGAATGAATGAATGAATGAATGAATGAATGAATGAATGAATGAATGAATGAATGACTGAATGAATGAATGAATGAATGAAGGAATGAATGAACGAATGAATGAATGAATGAATGAATGAATGAATGAATGAGTCAATCAGTCAATCAATCAATCCAGCAACTAATTAATCCATCTATCAGACAGTTAGTCAAGCAAGCAAGCAATCCAACATCAATCAATCAATCAACAAATCAATCACTCAGTCAATCAATCTATCAATCCGGCAGTTAGTTAAGCAAGCAAGCAACCCATCATCAATGAAGCTTTCTTTTTTTGGGGGGAGGGCGGGGAACACTGTACCGGCAAACAAAGGAACGCATGGCCCGGGAGGTAGGTGATGGGGGGGCCAGCAACTAAACAATGAATCAATCAAGCAACCCATCCATCTACGAATGGGGGGGAGGGGGGGGCGGGGGGGTCGGGGGGCAATGAATCAATCAATCTCACGCAGGAGCATTTGCTTTTAAAGGGGGGGGGGGGGGTGGAGCAAGAAGGACCTTACCCACAACCTCATCTCTTACTACCCTCCCCGCGCCACACCAGCATATAATCAAACCACTCGCCAAAATCTATATAAAATGCTTCAAGTTATTCATTTTAAAGAATAACTTAAACCATTTCAATCAACCTCGCAACATTTATTGATATGTCCTTCACTTGATACATGGTCGCACCAAGAATAATAAATTTCTTTCTTCTTACATTTCAAACATCTAAACCACAACACGCCATTTACAATTTCTTTACTATCCGGTCGTTCCAATTTTTCACCGTTCAAACTTTTCTGTAAAAAATATTGATGGTTTAAAGATTTCTCGTGTTGAGACTTCTTACCTTTTTTAACTTCATAATCGCACAATTCGCAATAGTGAACCTGTTGCCGGTTTGCTTGTATTGTTGCTTTCCCTGCTTCGCTCTCTCTGTATTTCCTGTTCTTTTCCTGTACTCTGTCAGGGTGGTTCTCTCTGTATCTGCGTTGCTTCTCCCATACTTTTTCAGGATTGTTAATTCTCCATTGTCTTTTGGTTTCCTCTCTCTTCAATCTGTTTTGTTCTCGGCAGTAATCACAAAGTTTAATCATATTCTTAAACAAATCAGAAGAATATGTAGTATCACATTGCTTACATTTTTTCATATCGTCTTTCATCTCCTACCATAGTAAAAGAACATTTCTTTAAATGGTTTTAGGCATAATAAATATCAAGGTCTGGGTAAGCCACCTGTCCCGAAAAAAACCACCAAACAACAAACCACACAAAAAACCAAACAACCAACAACACAATAGACAATTACAAAACACTCACCAACAACTCACAGATTAACTCACTCGGGATTGTATGTATTCAATTATATTATTTAAGGATAATATAATTAAACAGTAAAGATTACCAAAATCGGATTTTTTCACCAGCAAAAACTTTACAACTGGAAATCGCTTATATATTCAAATTCTTCTCTCACCTCATCACCTTCACTTTCGGTTTCACTGTCTTCATTGAAGAAAACTTCATTTAATTTGTCAGCAATTTCCATACCAAAACAATGACCGTAAAGTATATTATGTCTCTCATCCTCATTCATGTCAATATAATGTAAAATGTCAATCAACTCTTTGAACAAGTCATTAAACTCATCATAAGCATCTTCCATACTTTCGCCGTTTGTATCCCAAAAATAATTCATGGTGTTTCTTTTCCAGTGCTTCCATTGTTTTTCATGGTTGATGTTCCAAT
>CAUJNA010000147.1:1097201-1184701 GCA_963377175.1 Effrenium voratum
GTCTGATATGATTGAGGCAAATGTATTACTGTATGCGGTATTTGTATTGAATAAATTAGTATCATTGGTATATAATGTTGATACATCTGCTTGAATAGTTGTTTTTTCAGTTGTAGTCCAAGAAGCACCCGCGCCTGCTTGTAAATCTGCTATATCTGTAAGAATGGTTGTTATTGTGTTTCCATGTCCTGATATGTTATTAATATTTGTGTCAATTAATGATATATGCGATGTTATTGTGTTTTGATGACTATTAACAAATGTCATATTACTGCCTACAGTGTTATTTAATATTGCTATTCCATTTGTATTTGTTGCGATGTCGCTGTCGTGTGTTGTTAATACTGCTAAATGTGATGCTAATGTGTTATTGTGGCCTGTGATTAGTGAACTATTTGAACTAATATCATTAAAATTAGAATCAAGTTTAGTTGTATTTGCGGATATAGTCGGTAGTATTGAAGTTATTGTAAGTCCGTAAGCAGTAGTATTATTAAAATTACTTGTGATTGTTATATTTTGATTTATTTGTTCATCAAACATTGTTGTTGATGTTGCATTAATTCCTGATATTGCTGATATGTTTGCATCAATTTTATTTTTCTGTGCTAAAATAAGAGTATCAACTTCTTCAATTGTATAACCTCCGCCTAATGAACCTGCTGTATCTGCTAATTCTTGCTTTGTAGCATAAACACTGCTTAGAGTTGATGGTTCTGTTGAATTTATTAATACTAACTCACTTGCTATAATTCTGTTTGAGCCGTCCAGTGATAATGTTGAAAACATAATTATTATATAGTAGGTTATATAATAATTATATTTTTATCTTTTCTTTCCTCTTGAACCAAATATATTCTTATTTAATGCATTATATTTTTCTTGCTTCTGTCTTAAATATTCATTTTGCAATAATTGGTAATGTTGCGCTATATTTTGTAGCGGGTTTGGAGGCAGTTGCTGTTGCGTTCTTCTTGGGGGCGGGGTGTTCGCTATTATATTATTTTGTTGCGGTTGTGGTTGTTGATTTTCTTCGCGTGGTTGTTGATTTTCTTCGTAATATTCTACCTTTTGGGGTTTTGCTATCGGAACTGCTTTTGGTTTAGGTTTTATAGGCTTAGATTCTAATGGTCCTTGGCAATTGCGTTCGTGACTGTATCTGTAAGATTTTAATGTTAAAGTTTTGGCACATTTTGGACAGGTTATTTTCTTTTCATTGCGTGCTTGAGTTTTTGAGTTGTTTTTAAGAGGTTCTACAGGTTTTATTTCTTGTGTTGGTTCTATTGTTGGTTCTGCCTTTGGTGCTTCTTCTTCTTCAATTGGTGGTAATTCATTTACTGGTGCGTCTGCTTCAATTGTATTAGTAATTACAGGTTCGACTTCTGACATATATAATATATTATATATTTTGTCTATATGTTTTATATATTTTGTCTATATGGACAAATTGAGAAATATTAATATTAATAATTTGATATAAATATTAATATTTGGGTTGTTTATTCAATTATCTAATTGAAAGAGAATGCTAAAAGAAATGGGTACGCCGTGAAAATCAATTAATTCGTTTCTTGAAGTTGTTTTTCTAAAGTGTAGTCTCTTAATATTTTTACCGCCTACATCAATAAAATCTGCATATATGGGCGCTGTAAAATCTGTTATAACTCCGCCAAGTTGTTGATTGATTTGAACTTTTTTAATTACTGAACTGCTGAAATTATTAGGCGCTGAATATTTATAATCGCTTAATTGAGGACAATTTATGTATATATTCTGAAAAGGAACTAAATTAAAATATCCACTTAACCAAGATGTCGCAGGATCATAGGCAATATAATTACTTAATAAATAGTTAATAGACTTTGGTCTCAAGTTGTCATATTCAAACTGTCCTCTGTTCCATTCACCATTTACATAAGTTTCTAATTCTTCATCTGTAGGTATTTTGATTTTGTAAGTTAGAGGGTCATTTAATTTAAGTTCCATTTTGCGTTCGCTTTGTCCATATACTGTTAAGAATAAGTCAGGCACAATGTCATTAAATGCCGTGTTTAATTCCGTTTGTATTTTGTATGATAATTGATTAGCATAATAAATTTCACCGGATACATCAACGGCAGTGCTTCTTAATAAGACATTGGAACTATTATATAACATAATATAGAATCTTTCATAAAAACCCTTCTCTGTTGTATAAAACGGAGTGCTGAATGAACACTCTGTCACGAACATTTTTGTTCTTGGTGGAATTTCAAAGTTTTGGTCAAGTTCTATAATAAAATCGCTGGTAGAATTACTTTCTGGTAATCTGTAGGCACTATCAACATAGATTTTTTTATACGTTAACCTATCACTCATAAATATAATATACACTAGAAATTATTATATAATTATTATTGATAATTACTTTGAAATTGTTGTTATTAATAGATAATTTAAAAAATATCTATTATTATTATATGATAGGAAGACAATTATTATTAGGTGCTATTGAAGGCAGGACACCCACACAAATAATGGCAGGCGTAGCAAGTGATAAAGCATATACTGCAGGTAAGGATTTAATAGAAGATGTATTTTTTAATCATAAAAAGACATTGGAAGACAAAATAGGAGGTTTCAATAAACATTTTGATAAGCAGATAATGAAACATAAAACACGCTATGCTGAAGAAATCAATGTTCAAAATCAAAATAAAATCGATGATGTCAAGGGTTTAGACGCAGCCTATTCAAATGTGAATGGAATAACAAGAATAGGCAACACATTATATATTGGCGGCACTGGTGCTAAAACGGGACTAAATCACAAAGTCAATGATGTAATTGCAGATTTGTTTTTTATTCCTACTCATAATGTTCAATTAAGCGAAAGATATAAGGACGCAATGGAAGAATTAAGTAAAAATCCAGATGTTGATAGACTGGTCGGCCAGTCCCTCGGCTCATCCGTTGTTCAAGAAATTAACAATAGACACGGAAACAAATATGCTACTACTGTTTATTCATCACCTTTTGTATCAGGAAGTAATCAACAGAAAAACCCGCGACACTTACGATTTAGAAATCGTGGAGACCCTATAGCAATGTTCGATGACGCGGCAATAACTGGAGAAATAGAAAGCAACAATTTATTAGATAAACACAGTTTCAATAATTGGACAGGACAAGGTATGACTGAAATTAATCCTACTACTGATATTTCTAATGGGTTCAACCCGAATGATAATTCGGGTTAAATGCTTCGCGTTTCAATCCCAATTCAACACCAGAACAATAAAATATCAATAATATTAATAATAATATGTATAGAAATAAAGACAAGCAAAATAAAATTCCATTAGAGAAAAAACTGACAAAAGAACCGTCAAAATACGATAAACAATATAAGAATTTAGATTATGATACTATAAAAGATATAGTTGATACAAAAAACAATTATTTAATAAATACTATAAAAAATACAACTTCAAATAATTCTACTACAATGCTTTCACATAAGAAAAATATAAAAATAAAAAAAAATAAAATCTAAGTTTATCATATATAAGTAATGGATAATAAAATCGCCGAATCAGAAACTACAATGATTAACTCGCTAAATTTTGGACTTCCAGAAACAGCACAATATATCACAGACCGACGACACGTTAATTATTTTCCATCAGGTAGCAATGTCTATAATCCAAATGCAGGAAACAAAAATATTAGATTTCATATAACAGGTGAAGACAACACATATATTGATTTATCTTCTATTCGTTTATTTGCTAATCTTCAAAACACTGACGGAACACGAAGTCATTTTTTACGCCCGTTAGGTAATTTGTCATCCTTCTTCAGTCGTTATAGATGCACTGTTGGAGGTCAGCAAGTTCAGGATATTATTGAATACAATAGGCACTGTGAAACGTATAATTCTTTTAAAAGTCAAGATGCCCGAGATATGGATGATTTAGAAGGCGGTGCTAATCCTCGCTGGGATGATGACTGGAGACACACATATGCCACTGGCTTAGCAGAAATGTTAGATGTTAATACACGAACCAATCCCGCAGCCGCCACCCCGACAACAACATTTCCAACTACACGAGACCATAACAATTGGGGAGATTTAACAGCACGATATACTCGCCATTCAGTTGCAGGAATTCCCGGCGCCAATGGTTATATGAGATTAGGACATAAACCAGTATGCGGACTGTTAGAAAGCAATTATTATTTGCCTCTTCGTTATGCTCCACTTGAATTGGAATTTACGATTGTATCAGATGAACATATACCAGTAATTACACCTTTTGCTAAAACCGATGACAATGTTCATATTGATGCAAATGGTTATTATTTCACAACAGGAGACACCTCAACACAGTGGGAATTGAATAACGTAATCATTAGAGCTGAGGTAATACAATTGGACAACACGGTCAATAATAATATAGTAAAGCATTTATTAGAGGGTCAAATTTTGAAATTAGTATTTCCCATGTATCACACTATGACACAATCATTCAGCGCAGGAGGAGGAGGTGAAATTAATATGAACATTGTTAAATCCGCTTCTAAATTAAATGGTTGTTTCATTACATTGTATCGTGCGCCAAGAGCAGGTGTAGATGCTGATAATGCCAACTATTACAGACACGATAATTATAGTTATAAGAGATGGAACTATTTTTACAATCCTATGATTAATTCTCGTATTTTTGATGGTCCTAATCCAGATGGTGCTGATCGTGAGCGATTCCAAGGTAAAGGCTTTCAAGATAAAGATTTAAATTTAACGTGGCAATTACAAATCAACAACAAGAAATATCCAGAGTTTGAATGCCAGAGCCTCGCCGAGAGTGCCTACTACCTCCGAAGAACATTACACTATTTGAACCCTGACCAAGATGCCTTTAGTATTTCCTACAAGCGCTACAGAGAAGACAAGTTCGTTATTGGTATATCGTTTGAGAAAATGGCAGACACTAATTTTACTGGACAGAATACTAAAATGGGTGGTTTACTCGTTTTTAAACTAAAAGGAAGTAACAGAGCACTAACAACTGATGAAGATGTGCGAGAATTATTTGTGCATATGATTTCGGAGTCTGTTCTGGAATTAAGGGAAAGCGGGAGCATTCTTTACGATTAAAATTAAAATCTATGATAAATATATAATGTATAAATTTCATAAACGAAATAATAAGAAAAATAAAGGTAAGATATTTTTACAATCCTCACAAATTAAATATAGTCCATTTGATATGAAAGATACAATATATTTAGAACACCTGCACGAACAAATGAAGTTAAGAAACTCACAAGAAGCATCAGTAGCATTAAGGAAAAAGATTGACGAAGGAAATAAGAGAGCAAACTATGTAAATGAGCTGGATAGGACGATGGGTGAATTATATCGTCCTAACTTGCCACATACAACAAAAGAACATTTAAATAAATGGTATGAAGATACAAAAAAAGTTAATATTTACTTAAGATTTATTATAATACTATTAATAATCTAACTATTATTATAATAAATATGGCAACTACAGCAAGTTTAGAATTAATAAACCCATATGCAAAATTTGGATTGAAACGACGACCTACTTATGAAGAAATTGTAGGTCTGATTGGCGAAAATGATTTAATAACGGGAAAACTACCTAACCGAGATGCTACATTCTTCAAAGCAAGTCCTCAGGGTAGTTTTTTTGACGGGAGCGACCATTTAGAATTATTGAAAGACCAAGAGATGAGAATATTAGACAGACAAATGAGAGATGCAATGATAAAACAAGAAGCACGCAGAAACGGGCATACTTATGCAGTTCATAGAAGAAACACAGAACCGGCAACAACAACAGATGATATCCAACCGGCACAACCAGAAGAACCAACAATAGCACCTGTGCAAACAGAATTGCAACAACGAGCACAACAAGCAACACAAAGACAGCAAGAAGCACAAGAACAACATAGAAACTTTATAACACAGGGAGCATCGTCTATTTTCAATCGCTTAATGTTAGGACGCTCAATATCAAGCGACATAACTGACAGCCCAGAATTAATACCAGATGAGGAAATGATGACAGCAAGAGAATCGCAGTTAAGTGAAAAAGAAAAATTAATTATATCAAGAATTGATGAACTACACCCAGACATTCAACCGGAGTTTAAACAACAAGCGTTTGAAATATTGTATTCAGTAAAGGACAGACAACCACGAATTTTTGCTAATAATTTGACTGAAATGAGCAAAGTCGTAAATGATTTATATATTATGCAACTAATTAAGGCAACGGAGTTTGAAGAATTTTCACATCTAGCAAGACTTCATAAGAACGCAAAAGGCGATACAAAGAAACCAATAACAGACCAAATCGCCCTAATGTATGGCGACTTAGTTTATTACAAATATATCGCCAAACCCCAACAAGTAATAGGAGCAACTACCAAGAAGATGGCAAAACCTCCAAGTCGAGCGGCAGCAAGTGGTGAAAGTTCATAATAATAATATAAGTATATTTAATGATAATAATAACTAAAAATATACTGAAAAAGAAAAAACATAAATTCAATGATAAATATGATGATGATAGTTTTTCAATACATAACCTAATGAAACCAAACACACCAACGACAATACAACCACCGAAACTGATGAAAAAGGGCATACCGAGAGAATTTGTTGACATTGCAACCAACACAGATACTATTGCTACAGCAACCAGAGAGACGCAAGAAAAGTTATACAATGATGCAAATCAACCATTAAATGTGACATTTGATGCGTTTAAGGTAAAGGAAAACCAGGACAATATGTTTCAAATAATGCTTAAAAACTTTTGGCGCAACACATACAAAAGAAATGAGCCAACAAGAACACAAGCAACACAAACACTGAAAAACCAACGCGACGCAATGGTGTCAGCCTTTACTAAAATGCTCGACAACAACAAACCGCCAGAACCACCGCCAAAGAAACCACCAGACGAGGATGACAGCGATGAAGAAGAAAAGAAGTTCAAACTGACAAAAATGATAGAAATAATGCTACGCAACGGCGCTACAATAGCAGATATCATATTAAACTTATCACACAGCGCAGTTGCAACAACTATAAATATCGCAGATTTAGTCAATCAGATAACAGCAGGAAATGCACAAGGTAGCAATAGCAATTCATCAAATGAAGCTATTAGTGTTCATAGTTCTCCACCTATTACTGTCCATAGTTCTTCATCAGAAAGTCCAACAGAAATACCAGCACCAACTGAAGACGAAGATGAAGAAGAAGAAGAAAACCAACATTTCAATTTTGAAAAAATTAAAATCTAAATAATATTATATATAATGGGTATTGGTCAAAGTAAAAATGATGCAAATAACAGTATGGAAGACATTAAGACTTTAAGAGTAGATGAAAAAACAATAGCAGATACTTTAATAATAAAATCTATTCAAGAATGTGTGGCACGAATTGAGAAATTAGAAAAAGAAAAATCTGACAAATTAATATATAAATTACCTGTTCAATTATGTAATTATTCATTATTTTAAATTAATAATATTAACATACATTAATATTATTAATTACTATCATAATCCGTCATTTCACTTTCGGGTAATTTTGTTGAGGCATTGCTACACATATCATCTATTAAATCTTCTTCATCAACAAAATTATTTTGAAATCTTAATAATTCCTCGTCTGTTGGTCGTCTTTTTAACACTATATAAAGTTTATGTATCCAAGAATTAGTATGAAAATTATAATTACCCCTACGATAAAATCCACCACATCTACATAGTTTCATTGGCATATTATATTATATTAAATTAGACTATCTTTATTCATCATTCGTAATTTGAAATGCCTGTTCAAATCTGATATGAAACATTTTGTTAATGTCTTTAGCATTCATATTCACGTAGAAGAAACTATAAGGTGCGTCATTCACTGCTTGATGATACATATCTAATAATTGCTGTTTGTCAACAATGGCGCTATTTTCTTCAATAAAACTCATTAATTCACTGGCATTTTTCAACCTAAAAATATATAATGAACTGGCATTTAAACGAATGATAGGCGCCAACACATTATATTTCTGTGTTGAACTAATTACGCTTACTGCATCGTGCCTACCTCTTGTAAATAATCCATGTAATAATTTACTATATCTAACAAATTTAGGGTCGTCAGCGTGGTCATCTATAACGATTAATATTGAGTGCAGTTTCTTTATCTTTTTAGATTTCATATAGTTAATAATTTTCTTCTGTCTTTCGATTACATTTTCTAAATCACTTGGATTATAATTATCAAAATAAATTTGTTCTTTTTCCTCATCTACATGTAGTTCATCCCTAATATATTTCTTTACTTCTGTAAAAGTTGGGTCATTATGAACGCTGGGGGAAAATATAAATATTCTTGCAAATGAATTTCTATAAACATTTAAGATAAGGTTCTGAACCAAGACCGTTTTGCCACCTGTCGAACTCGCAACTATAATACTTCTAAATGGTAGTTTTGGCACGTGCTCATATTTAGATTGTTTGAATTCATAATCAATTATGTTTATTGGTTTTATTATTGGGACATCTGTCATAGTTGATATTAAAGAAATATAGAAAATTATATTTAAAAATTAACTTGTAATTAATATTAAATGGAACATCATTTTTATGATATGCTGGTGGCGAATATCATAAAATGGAACAGGTTTTCCATTGCTTCAATCAATAAGCATTGAAGATAATTAGTTTGAAGAATTGCAATGAAAACTCCAAGTGCTGTGCCCCATCAATATTCTATTATGCATGAAATAATAAGATTAATTAGAATAATTTATCTTATTATTTAATATGCAAAGAAGTTATACAGATTATATTGATATAATAGATGAAGTAGAAAATATAGAACAAGTAATGATAACTGACAATAAATGTAAGAAAGTATGCTATTTTGTTTTAGAAATAATTAAGTTAGGAATTCAATATATCAAAAATAAAAATGTAAATATTAATATAAATGCCTCCAAAGAAGAAGCAAGAGAAACAAAAAGAGATTGAATGTGTCAAATGCGAAAAATGCGGTCAAACAATTAAACCATTAAATGAATTAGAATTAGATAAAGAACATGTTAAAGTTAAATGTTGGCCGTGTTCATGTGGTAGAACCATGCATACAGTACATACAGTAAAAAAGAAAGATGCCGACGGGAGCACAGTTGAAGAAAGTTGGGTAGAAAACTTCAAAAGTGGATTTGGTAGGTTATTTACACCTGAGAAAGAATGATGAAAAAATAGTATTTAAAGAGTAGATTTAACACCACTTCAAACGCATAAATAAATAAATACATATATAAATATTTATATATAGAAATGTCTGAAGTTGAGAATGATGCTATTGCTGAACTATCAAAGAAGATAATGACAGTTAGTAAAAATGTTAAACTGTTGTACGAGATGATAAAAACTATTGACCAGAAACTTGATGCAAAGGCAAACGAACCAAAAAATAACAATGAAGAGAAGGAAAAGATTGACAAAATATTTGAAAAGAAAGGGATAGGCAGACCCAGCGGTGATTATGACACGAAGCGTAAAAAATATTGTGATATGTTAAATAAGGGACAAATCAAAAGTCCAAAAGAACAAACATTAGAATATTATAAACTAATTAAGGGTGATGATGGTAAATATGTAATTGTTGAAAATTAAAATATAAATAATTCTAATAATATGAATTTATTAGAATTATTTAGTGGAACTGGAAGTGTGGGAACCATAGCAAAGTCGCTTGGATTTAATGTAATATCATTAGACTTGAAAAATGCTGATATTAATTGTGATATACTTGAATGGGATTACAAACAGTTTGACAGAAATCATTTTCAATTTATTTGGAGTTCACCACCTTGCACAGAATACAGTATTGCAAAAAGAACAGGAATAAGAAACATTGAATATGCTAATAGTATTGTATTAAAAACAATAGAGATTATTGAATATTTCGGATGGCCGTATTTTGTTATTGAAAATCCACAGACTGGATTATTGAAAAGTCAATCTTTTACGAATGGGTTAAGGTTTAATGACATTGACTATTGCAAATATGGATTTAATTACAGGAAGCGAACTAGGTTATGGAACAACCTTGATAGATGGAAACGGGACGAAGTCCCTTTTACATCCTCTGGATGGAAACGGGGCGAAGCCCCCTTTACACACGGAGTGTGGAAACCCAGACCATTATGTAAAAAAGACTGTGGTAAAGTTGTTAATAACAAACATATTGAAACTGCGCAACGGGCACCAAGTGGAAAGCGGGAAAATTGGGGTGAGAATTATGTAAAGCATAAGCAAGAAGATTTATACAAAATCCCGAGTGAGTTGATTTGTGAAATCTTGGTGAGTTTGACGGATTAAGGAAAACGAGTTTGGGGTTGGTGTTGAAACTTGAAATTTGCAGGTTCGTCCAACGACAAAAGAGTAAAAAATAGGAAATTTAAAATTTGGAAAATAATGAATTTTAAAAGAAGACAACCCCCTCCCAGTGTCCACACTGACCCCCTCCCAGTGTCCACACTGACCCCCTCCCAGTGTCCACACTGACCCCCTCCCAGTGTCCACACTGACCCCCTCCCAGTGTCCAAAACGAACCCTTTTTTCACACTCATCCAGAATACGGTATGTGGCATGAATAATACTAATAAGATACAATTATTAGATTTATTCAATATATTTGTAATTGTCTATTGTGTGGTTGGTTGTTTGGTTTTTTGTGTGGTTTGTTGTTTGGTGGTTTTTTTTCGGGACAGGGGGCTTACCCAGACCTCGTTATGGATTATGTCTAAAACTATTTAAAGAAATGTTCTTTTACTATGGTAGGAGATGAAAGACGATATGAAAAAATGTAAGCAATGTGATACTACATATTCTTCTGATTTGTTTAAGAATATGATTAAACTTTGTGATTACTGCCGAGAACAAAACAGATTGAAGAGAGAGGAAACCAAAAGACAATGGAGAATTAACAATCCTGAAAAAGTATGGGAGAAGCAACGCAGATACAGAGAGAACCACCCTGACAGAGTACAGGAAAAGAACAGGAAATACAGAGAGAGCGAAGCAGGGAAAGCAACAATACAAGCAAACCGGCAACAGGTTCACTATTGCGAATTGTGCGATTATGAAGTTAAAAAAGGTAAGAAGTCTCAACACGAGAAATCTTTGAACCATCAATATTTTTTACAGAAAAGTTTGAATGGTGAAAAACTGGAACGACCGGATAGTAAAGAAATTGTAAATGGTGTGTTGTGGTTTAAATGTTTGAAATGTAAGAAGAAATAAATTTATTATTCTTGGTGCGACCATGTATCAAGTGAAGGACATATCAATAAATGTTGCGAAGTTGTTTGAAATGGTTTAAGTTATTCTTTAAAATGAATAACTTGAAACATTTTATATAGATTTTGGCGAGTGGTTTGATTATATGCTGGTGTGGCGCGGGGAGGGTAGTAAGAGATGAGGTTGTGGGTAAGGTCCTTCTTGCTGGTGGGGGGGGGCAATGAATCAATCTAAGGTGCCAGAGAGGGGCATGGGGGCGCCAATCAATCAATCAATCAATCAATCAATCAATCAATCAATCAATCAATCCATCACTGAACGAATGAATGAATGAATGAATGAATGAACGCATGAATGAATGAATGAATGAATGAATGAATGAATGAATGAATGAATGAACGAACGAACGAAGGAATGAATGAATGAATGAATGAATGAATGAGTGACATCGACCACGCCGTTCGCCGCACAGGGCTGCGCGCGCACCGCAGAAATCGCAAAAAGTCCTCAGTTTGTTGACCTTGACCACGGCCCGCCGCCTTCAAAGCGTAATTTTTACTTGTCGAGCTTCACATTCTGTCTTTCATGCGCGAACGCAAAAGAATCTTAGCACACATGTTTACCTAGTCTAGTACACTGAAAACCTCACGTGCAAATCTGTTGCGTAGCTTGCTGTTGTAGCTTGCTAAAGCAACCTCGTCTGTAACCTGCCAATTTAGGTTCCTAGCGCAACCCGCCAGCGCTACGTGCCAATGCAAGTTGCTAAGACAACTCGCTAGCGCGACTTGCGAAGGCAACTCGCCAGTGCGACTTGCTAATGCAACTTGCGACTGCAACTCGCTAAGGAACCTCTTATGTAACCGGCCAACACAACTTCCCAGTGCAACTCGCTAGTGCTACTGGCTAATGCAACGTGCAAGTGCAACTCGCTAGCGCTACTTGCGAACGGAACTTGCTAGCGCAACTTGCTAGCGCAGTCCGCCGCAGATCTTTCCTGAAGAACCCTTCGCAATGCTTTCCGGGGATCATGTAATCAAGCAAACCATCAAGCCATCAGTTAGGCAAGGCAGCAAGCAATGAAGGAAAGTGCTGGCAATGACTTGACTGCAAGCGCCGTGGCGCGGAAGCTTTTGGTTCGCTGCGCGAATTCTTCGCAATGAGGCAAGAGCGCGCGTCATCGCAGTTGAACAAACGCATGCGCTTGGTAGATAGCACGTCCAAGACAAGCGCGCCTCGCCGGACAGGCCTTGCCTCCGTGCGTGCTGTGGACGACTCGCGCAGGTGCCTGGCAGGGTACGGGGTAAATGCAGAGCTGAGCGAACCCTGGATCATGGGCGCGGCGGCCCTGTTGCAACAACAGCCGCGCATATTTTTTCCTGTTGCTCGCCGCCAGCTGCTAGTCTTCTAAGTTAAGTTGCAGGCGCTGCCCAAAGCAGGTGCCACAGCTGCTGAGGTTGAGGCCCCGCAGGTCCGCGGTCCGTGTTGCGCGATTCCCGGTCTGCGGGTCAGGCACCCAGCCACAGCCAACAGCAACTGCGCCAGGGACTGTGGCGTCCACTCGGTGCACAGTGCCGGTGGCAGCGTTCACAACCACGCGCTCGCAGCCCAGAAAACCACGATCTGCAGCCACTGGCTGCAGTGGCACCGCTGCGACTTCTGCCGGCTGCACTGGCGCCGCTGCAGCCTCAGCACCAGAGGCGTCACAGCACCTCGCTGCTTCTGTTTGCTGGCGCCTTCGCTTTGCTGGAGCAACAGGCTGGCTGCAGGTCTCATCCCCGCATGTAGGCGCAGCGTGTGCCGTGGACGGGGCGCTCTGCCGCCCGCGGTAGGTGTCCCATGCCTGCTGGCACTCGTGCCGGGAATTGTGTTCGTGACTGAAGACAAGCAAGAGCAGCTCATTGTGAACCGGGTGGGCGCTGGACAAGCTGTCCTGCCACCTGGACACAATGTGAAACACTTGCTCTGCGGCCTCGGTGTCAACTCCACGAAGCACAGTATGGGCCTAGCAGCGCACGAGAAAGAACAGCAGCAGGTCAAAGAACAGGTCACTTAGAAAAAACACCGCTTAGTTAAACAACGAGGCCTTGCCATATCCAATCGAGCAGCATAAGGGTTCACATCCGGCAGGAACCACGTAGAGGTAGGGTTTCGACAACCTTTGTGGCCTTGAAAATGGAGCTTATCGATGACCCACCTGAGGCCGGCCATCCTCCGCCATTCAGTCTCCTCCGGCTTCCCAGCACGCTGGCGACATTGCGTGCGCATGTGGCGGACCACTCCGCAAGCAAAGTCGTACACTACCCACGACACGTGGACCATGTAGACAAGCACGTGCTGCACAAAGAGCAAGACCTGCGTGATCGACTCCGTGGAGTACATTGGCCGCAGCCCCAAAATCTGCAGGCAGGGCGAAACCGCTATCAGCATGCCCGCGGACTTGCGGCCAATGCTTGGCTCAGGCGTGCCTCGACGGACATCGGCCCCGCACTCTTCCGCTGGCCTCTGCGCGGAAGCTGTCTTCTTAGGGAGTGAGTTGACCTCGTAGTGGCGCACGGCGCTGACGGGCAGGTCTGCTGCGTGAGCCCAAGCCCCGTCACCAGTGTCGTACTGCAAGACAATCGAAGAGCCCCGAACGACTTCACGATGGCTGGAGAGCTGCGGTCCACGGGGTGCTTCTTCGGCTGGAGGCTGGTGCTGCTGGCAATACTTGCTTCCACGCACCGGGCGGGCAGTGCAACCGCTCAAGAAGCCGGTGCGCAAGCTGGAGCTCCACACTAAGCCAGACCCCCGCTCGTTGCACACAGAGAGCTGCAAACTCCATTTGCCATCGACGACAATGACAGGCACTTCGTCAAAAAGCTTACACGAGTGCCGCACAGCCAAGTCCTGAAATGCCTTCCGAGCACTGTCGAGTAGAGACACAAAGTCGGTGGCGATGTGATGGGGTCTAAGGAACAGCTCCACTGTGTCAAACCCGGGCAGCGTGGCACACACGATCAGCTTCAACGCGCCCCACACCATGACCTTACTCAGTGACCACACAGCACGCCCATCCATCTATAGGAAGAACGCCTTGCTTGGGAGTGTAATTGACATGGATTGCGCGCGTGGGCGCGCGTACGTACCCTTGCCAAAGAAAATGACCGACGCGGCAAACAATTGTGAGAACACAAGGCTTTCCGAGACACTCATGAGGAACCTCCGAAGTAGCGGGGGTGAAACAACTGCAGCTGCGCGCTGGCGCGGAATTGCTTGACCTTCGGCCCTTTCCCTGAAGACACGTTCTTGCGACGCTCACACGTTGCTTTCTGAAATGGTCGTAGATAAAGATTGAAAACCCTCTGCAATACCAAAAACAAATTGTTCAACACCCCAGCCCAGAAGGTCACGGCCACAGGCCACAAGGCCTTGAACACAAACCCTATCGAAATCTAGCGTGGGCAACTAAGACCTGAACGGCTGCTTCCAAGAAGGCGACGAAATGTTGTCTGGTTGCCATTTGCGTGTCGACCGCAGTGCTCTTCCAAAGAGTCGTGTAGATGACGTACAGGGCCGTCCAGCTGACCCCGCCTCGAGCTGCCAAAAGTAGACACCACTGCAGCAGGCTAACCTCCCAGCACATGGATGGGGTTGCAAAGAACCAGCGAGCTCGGCCAAGTTCTTCTGTGCTGCCCTGCGTGGCGAAGACTTTGTGGTGCCCTGCTGGAAACGTTCTCTCGTCATGCACGTGCCTCCAACACCACGGGCCTCCGTAGACAGCACCACATGTTGCACACCGCAAAAAGACCACAATGCCGGTGCGAAGCCCGGTGGCGAAAGTCACACAAGTGCTTGGCCAGAGCTTCCATCGGAACAAAACGCCACCATCCAGCGAGCATGCGCCTTGGTTCCAAGCAGGCACGTACTCTGTGGGCAGCAGCAAAGCGTTCAGTCGGCTGCGCGGCTGCAGGCTGCTAGCAGGGGAAGCACGGTCTGTGATCCAGTGCGGGACATGTAGCACGATGCGGTCTAGCACTGTCTGGATTTGTTCCTCAGTGAAGCTCTGCTGAAAGCGGGCGAGAAGCATTTCACGAGCAGCGCCTGGTCGAGCTGGAAGATCTGCTACATGGTAAACCAGGGCCAGCACACCCAAGTGCTCTGGCGCGAGCGGCGCCAGTAGCCGGTCCAGGGCCATATCACGTGGCGTGCAACAAAAGAAACGGAAAGCTACAGCTGAGGGTTTGGGCCACACAAAGAGAGTTTCAATCCCTGGCGGCTCACATGGCGGGCGCAAGCAAGAAGCACCAATGTCGCGCGCCGCATTTTGGCTAGAAGGAAAGGCCTTGCTGTTGCTCGTGCCATCATGTGAATTATAAGCCGATCGCTGAGTTTGCCTTGCAAACATGGACACTGCATCATATAATATAGTACGGTCATGCCACGCAAATTCGCTATACTCCTGGACTCATATTATAGCTTAGCGTGCCAGCGCTAAGCTCCGAAGCCACCGTGGACGCCAGCGCCGGCAGGCAGGGCTAGGCCTGGTGCGGGCAAAGGAGGCGGGCTGGCAATTTGCGTCGGGGACACCTCATCTTGCGACAGAGCCAGCCCCCAAGACGTTAACGCCGTCTCCACAGCAGCAGCGCTCCACTCCTCCCACTCCACAACCGATGTTCTGGCTGGCTGCTCGGTCGAACTCACAGTCGTCGCCTTGTAGCGCTCATAGCTGGGAGTGCTACTGTCAGTCAAACCGAACAGACTCAGTAGGTGTTTCAGGATAGGCTGGTTGATGGCAGAGCATGCGTCGGCCTGGTCGGAAAGAGGCCGCTTGACAAAGTACCAGACTGGCCGGCCACCTCCTGGGGTTGGCAACGTGTGCACAAGCTTGCCGAGGTACACAGAGGCGAGCAGGGCGGACGCCGCAAGAGCTGCGAAGAAAGCCGCGCCGGCGCCTTTGCCCCCATTCTGCTTCACCGTGTCGAAGACCTTGTCCCGCACCTGGCGTGAGCCAGTGAAAGAGAACCAAGCCGAGTTGCTGCGCAGCACCTGCCCAGCAATGGCGAGGAGCGTATCCACCGACAACTGGGAACCTTCGGTCTGAAGCAAGGCACACCACTCCGCCACCGGCGCCTTCTCCACGACGTCAGCGAACTCCCGGTTGAAGGAGAGCCCGCCCGCCGTGGTCAGCCTCTCTGCAGTGTCCAGCAGAGTCACGGCTCGCCGTGCCACCTTTGGAGCTCTGCTGGCTGCTGCATCGGGGTGAACGTCACGCAAGGGGGGAGTCCCTAACTGCACAGGGCCTGGCGAATGCTGTGAAGCATCGACATCGGCGTCTGGCATCTGACGCCGTAGATCGAGCTTCGCAAACACCTCCTCGCAATGGTCCGCGAACCAGTATGCGAACTGGACCGTGCTCTTGGGCACTTTCTGGGGCAGTGCGAACTTGCGAGCATACTCGGGGTCCAGCATGCCCACCCCAGCAGCCTGCATGTCAACGAAGTGCGTGCACAGATGGTTGAGGTAGTGCACAGCCAGCACCATGCGGTCGTACTTGGTGCGCATCTTTCCATGATGCTTGGCCTCCTGCGATCAGCGTGTGAGCAGGAGGCGATCAAACAAGATGTGAACAACGGAGAAACACTTGACTGGAGAAAGGAAAACTAGCCTTTAGGTGTCTCCTCTTGTTGTCCGGGAACCAGAAAGCAGCTGCGCTGCTTCTCTACACGGAAGTCGAACTTCTGGTCCACAAGGTCCTGGGCACCGTCGTCTGAGGCCGCTTCGTACAAGTCCCCAGGAGGCTTGCCCTCTAAGGCCAGAGCACGATCGCGGTCCAGGCTCCAGTGGAACAACGGGTAGAGTAGGGCAGACAAAAACACTTCTGGCTTGAATCCTGTCTCAGGCGGTAGCTTGTGGCAGGCCGCTTTGATATCCCGCAGCCTGAGCCAAGTCGGCGGCGCAAAAAGCACCGTCAGCCGCTGGCGCAGGCCAAACCAGTCGCTCTCCAAAGCCTCGACAAGCTCTGGGATGTGGCCACCGGCGACAAAGGAGAAGAATGGCTCTTGCACGCAAAACCCTTTTCCCGAAGACATCACCGGGCGGTCCCACGTGACATGGTCCCACAGCTTCCCAGGCACGGCCTTGTCAATGGCGCTCTCCTGCGCTAGCCAAGAAATGATGCCATGCACCTCTGGCTCCACAGCAAACATGGCTCCCCGGTTTTGTGTCTGCGACGCTGCAAAGCCAGCAGCAGCGAGAGAACCGCCGCCAGCCAGGCCTTTCCTCTTCGGAGGGGCCACGACCTTGGCCGGCGCATCTCCGCCCTCTTGAGACGCCATCTGGGCTCGAGCTTCCGCCAGTGCAGCAGCCTCCTCAACTGCATTTCGACGAGCATAAATCAGCTCCCATGCTTTCGTGACCATCTTGATGATGCCAGATGTGTTGGTGGCACCAGGGTGAATGAGGCACGCCCAAATGGAACCTGGGATAAGAATGCTCTCGCACAACTGCAACCTGTCCCGCGGACTGAGCTGCGGGACCCCCGCTGCGGCAGCTAGCAAGAGCCAGGACCAGTCAACGCATTGTGTGTTGGAGAGCAGCTCCATAGTTGAAACCACTTGCGGCAGCAAGGACCTGGCCTTGTCCTCATCAGCCGGAGCGCAGCGGCGGAAGGCTGCCAGTGCTCAGCCTCAGACGGGGCCGCGCAGTCCTGCTCGGACTTGCGCTTCTGAGGCGGCATGACCAGGCGCAGGTGTGGCTTCTCAACGGTATAGCTTGAGAAAGAGAAGTACAAGAAAAGAGTTTGCTGGCAGCAAACAAGCTCTACACAAGGTTCATTACATATTGGCTTGTCAGCAACACGCGCTCTGCAAAACGAAGACACTCCAGCCTGCATGTCGAAGCCGGCACAGGCGCCGGTGGCGCAGTCACTGCGAAGTGCACCTGAGCGCGCGCCCGGACCATTGGAACTCAACACCAGAAGCCGGTGGCGCACGTGCGTGAGTGCGTGCATGCACGTGCGCGCGTGAGTGTGTGGGTGGGCGCGGTAGGTACGTGGTGGCGTGGCGGCGTGTGTGTGTGTGCGTGCAATCATTGTGACCACGCTTGCAGCATTCCATAAGGGCTGCAAGCAGACTGAAAGAGCATGCGTGGCAGCAACGTCTTCCTTTTCTTGCAGGAGTTGCCAGCTCTAGTCAGCTGCGGGCGCAGGTGTCGCCTTGGGTGCGGTTGTGCACGTGGCTGTGTGGGTGTGCGCGCGCGTGCGGTATTGCGTGTGCACGTGCGTGCGTGCATATGTGTTTGTGTGTAAGTGTGCGAGACGGCTTGCTTGCTCGCTTGCTTGGTCGGCTAGTTGGCTGGCGGCTTGTTCGTTTCAGCCCTACACGTGGTCCTGGCACCTTAGAAGCACAAGGCCGAGCAGGACAAAGCCAGTTCCTAGCTGCCAGGCGGCTTCAACTCTAGAGCTTCTCTCCCAAAAACAATGCGTCGCCGGGCCCCAGCTTCTGCTGGCTGCGGCAGCGGGGTTCCCGCAGCTCTGTCCGCGAGACAGGCGCAGCTGTGCGAGAGCATGCTCATCCTGGTCCATTCCGGTGCGCGTGCCTCATTCACCTGGGCGCGCTTCTGGCGTCATCAAAATGAGCTCCCAAAGCCTGGGAGCTCATTTACGCTCGTCGAAACGCAGCTGAGGAGGCTTCTGCAGTTGTAGAAGCTCGAGCCCACATGGCGTCTCGAGAGGGCGGAGACGCGCCGGCTGAGGTCTCGGCCCTTCCGAAGGCCTGCTGCTCTTTTTGCAGCATCGCAGACATAACACCGGGGGAGCCATGTTTGCTATGCAGCCTGAGAGGTGGCGTAGGAGAGCGCCATTGACAAGGCCGTGCGTGGCAAGCTGTGCAACCATGACGTGCGACCGCCCGGCGATGTCTTTGGGGAAAGGGTTTTGCGTGCAAGAGCCATTCTTCTCCTTTGTCGCCGGTGGCCACATCCCAGAGCTTGTCGAGGCTTTGGAGAGCGACTGGTTTGGCCTGCGCCAGCAGCGGACGGTGCTTTTTGCGCCGCCGACTTGGCTCAGGCTGCGGGATATCAAAGCGGCCTGCCACAAGCTACCGCCTGAGACAGGACTCAAGCCAGAAGTGTTTTTGTCTGCCCTACTCTACCCGTTGTTCCACTGGAGCCTGGACCGCGATCGTGCTCTGGCCTTAGAGGGCAAGCCTCCTGGGGACTTGTACGAAGCGGCCTCAGACGACGGTGCCCAGGACCTTGTGGACCAGAAGTTCGACTTCCGTGTAGAGAAGCAGCGCAGCTGCTTTCTGGTTCCCGGCCAACAAGAGGAGACACCTAAAGGCTAGTTTTCATTTTTCCCGTCAAGTGTTTCTCCTATCTTGTTTGATCGCCTCCTGCTCACACGCTGATCGCAGGAGGCCAAGCATCATGGAAAGACGCGCACCAAGTACGACCGCATGGTGCTGGCTGTGCACCACCTCCACCATCTGTGCACGCACTTCGTTGACATGCAGGCTGCTGGGGTGGGCATGCTGGACCCCGAGTATGCTCGCAAGTTCGCACTGCCCCAGAAAGTGCCCAAGAGCACGGTCCAGTTCGCATACTGGTTCGCGGACCATTGCGAGGAGGTGTTTGCGAAGCTCGATCTACGGCGTCAGATGCCAGACGCCGATGTCGATGCTTCACAGCATTCGCCAGGCCCTGTGCAGCCAGGGACTCCCCCCTTGCGTGACGTTCACCCCGATGCAGCAGCCAGCAGAGCTCCAAAGGTGGCACGGCGAGCCGTGACTCTGCTGGACACTGCAGAGAGGCTGACCACGGCGGGCGGGCTCTCCTTCAACCGGGAGTTCGCTGACGTCGTGGAGACGGCGCCGGTGGCGGAGTGGTGTACCTTGCTTCAGACCGAAGGTTCCCAGTTGTCGCTGGATACGCTCCTCGCTATTGCTGGGCAGGTGCTGCGCAGCAACTCGGCTTGGTTCTCTTTCACTGGCTCACGCCAGGTGCGGGACAAGGTCTTCGACACGGTGAAGCAGAATGGGGGCAAAGGCGCCGGCGCGGCTTTCTTCGGCGCCGTCCGCCCTGCTCGCCTCTGTGCACCTCGGCAAGCTTGTGCACACGTTGCCAACCCCAGGAGGTGGCCGGCCAGTCTGGTACCTTGTCAAGCGGCCTCTTTCCGACCGGGCCGACGCATGCTCTGCCATCAACCAGCCTATCCTGAAACACTTACTGAGTCTGTTCGGTTTGACTGACAGTAGCACTCCCAGCTATGAGCGCTACAAGGCGACGACTGTGAGTTCGACCGAGCAGCCATCCAGAACATCGGTTGTGGAGCGGGAGGAGTGGAGCGCTGCTGCTGTGGAGACGGCGTTAACGTCTTGGGGGTTGGCTCTGCCGCAAGATGAGGTGTCCCCGACGCAAATTGCCAGCCCGCCTCCTTTGCCCGCACCAGGCCTAGCCCTGCCTGCCGGCGCTGGCGTCCACGGTGGCTTCGGAGCTTAGCGCTGGCACGCTAAGCTATAATATGAGTCCAGGAGTATAGCGAATTTGCGTGGCATGACCGTACTATAATATATGATGCAGTGTCCATGTTTGCAAGGCAAACTCAGCGATCGGCTTATAATTCACATGATGGCACGAGCAACAGCCAGGCCTTTCCTTCTAGCCAAAATGTGGCGCGCGACATTGGTGCTTCTTGCTTGCGCCCGCCATGTGAGCCGCCAGGGATAGAAACTCTCTTTGTGTGGCCCAAACCCTCAGCTGTAGCTTTCCGTTTCTTTTGTTGCACGCCACGTGATATGGCCCTGGACCGGCTACTGGCGCCGCTCGCGCTAGAGCACTTGGGTGTGCTGGCCCTGGTTTACCATGTAGCAGATCTTCCAGCTCGACCAGGCGCTGCTCGTGAAATGCTTCTCGCCCGCTTTCAGCAGAGCTTCACTGAGGAACAAATCCAGACAGTGCTAGACCGCATCGTGCTATATGTCCCGCACTGGATCACAGACCGTGCTTCCCCTGCTAGCAGCCTGCAGCCGCGCAGCTGACTGAACGCTTTGCTGCTGCCCACAGAGTACGTGCCTGCTTGGAACCAAGGCGCATGCTCGCTGGATGGTGGCGTTTTGTTCCGATGGAAGCTCTGGCCAAGCACTTGTGTGACTTTCGCCACCGGGCTTCGCACCGGCATTGTGGTCTTTTTGCGGTGTGCAACATGTGGTGCTGTCTACGGAGGCCCGTGGTGTTGGAGGCACGTGCATGACGAGAGAACGTTTCCAGCAGGGCATCACAAAGTCTTCGCCACGCAGGGCAGCACAGAAGAACTTGGCCGAGCTCGCTGGTTCTTTGCAACCCCATCCATGTGCTGGGAGGTTAGCCTGCTGCAGTGGTGTCTACTTTTGGCAGCTCGAGGCGGGGTTAGCTGGACGGCCCTGTACGTCATCTACATGACTCTTTGGAAGAGCACTGCGGTCGACACGCAAATGGCAACCAGACAACACTTCGTCGCATTCTTGGAAGCAGCCGTTCCGGTCTTAGTTGCCCACGCTAGATTTCTATAGGGTTTGTGTTCAAGGCCTTGTGGCCTGTGGCCGTGACCTTCTGGGCTGAGGTGTTGAACAATTTGTTTCTGGTATTGCAGAGGGTTGTCAATCTTTATCTACGACCATTTCAGAAAGCAACGTGTGAGCGTCGCAAGAACGTGTCTTCAGGGAAAGGGCCGAAGGTCAAGCAATTCCGCGCCAGCGCGCAGCTGCAGTTGTTTCACCCCCGCTACTTCGGAGGTTCCTCATGAGTGTCTCGGAAAGCCTTGTGTTCTCACAATTGTTTGCCGTGTCGGTCATTTTCTTTGGCAAGGGTACGTACGCGCGCCCACGCGCGCAATCCATGTCAATTACACTCCCAAGCAAGGCGTTCTTCCTATAGATGGATGGGCGTGCTGTGTGGTCACTGAGTAAGGTCATGGTGTGGGGCGCGTTGAAGCTGATCGCGCGTGCCACGCTGCCCGGGTTTGACACAGTGGAGCTGTTCCTTAGACCCCATCACATCGCCACCGACTTTGTTTCTCTACTCGACAGTGCTCGGAAGGCATTTCAGGACTTGGCTGCGCGGCACTCGTGTAAGCTTTTTGACGAAGTGCCTGTCATTGTCGTCGATGGCAAATGGAGTTTGCAGCTCTCTGTGTGCAACGAGCGGGGGTCTGGCTTAGTGTGGAGCTCCAGCTTGCGCACCGGCTTCTTGAGCGGTTGCACTGCCCGCCCGGTGCGTGGAAGCAAGTATTGCCAGCAGCACCAGCCTCCAGCCGAAGAAGCACCCCGTGGACCGCAGCTCTCCAGCCATCGTGAAGTCGTTCGGGGCTATTCGATTGTCTTGCAGTACGACACTGGTGACGGGGCTTGGGCTCACGCAGCAGACCTGCCCGTCAGCGCCGTGCGCCACTACGAGGTCAACTCACTCCCTAAGAAGACAGCTTCCGCGCAGAGGCCAGCGGAAGAGTGCTGGGCCGATGTCCGTCGAGGCACGCCTGAGCCAAGCATTGGCCGCAAGTCCGCGGGCATGCTGATAGCGGTTTCGCCCTGCCTCCAGATTTTGGGGCTGCGGCCAACGTACTCCACGGAGTCGATCACGCAGGTCTTGCTCTTTGTGCAGCACGTGCTTGTGTACATGGTCCACGTGTCGTGGGTAGTGTACGACTTTGCTTGCGGAGTGGTCCGCCACATGCGCACGCAATGTCGCCAGCGTGCTGGGAAGCCGGAGGAGACTGAATGGCGGAGGATGGCCGGCCTCAGGTGGGTCATCGATAAGCTCCATTTTCAAGGCCACAAAGGTTGTCGAAACCCTACCTCTACGTGGTTCCTGCCGGATGTCAACCCTTATGCTGCTCGATTGGATATGGCAAGGCCTTGTTGTTTAACTAAGCGGTGTTTTTTCTAAGTGACCTGTTCTTTGACCTGCTGCTGTTCTTTCTCGTGCGCTGCTAGGCCCATACTGTGCTTCGTGGAGTTGACACCGAGGCCGCAGAGCAAGTGTTTCACATTGTGTCCAAGTGGCAGGACAGCTTGTCCAGCGCCCACCCGGTTCACAATGAGCTGCTCTTGCTTGTCTTCAGTCACGAACACAATTCCCGGCACGAGTGCCAGCAGGCATGGGACACCTACCGCGGGCGGCAGAGCGCCCCGTCCACGGCACACGCTGCGCCTACATGCGGGGATGAGACCTGCAGCCAGCCTGTTGCTCCAGCAAAGCGAAGGCGCCAGCAAACAGAAGCAGCGAGGTGCTGTGACGCCTCTGGTGCTGAGGCTGCAGCGGCGCCAGTGCAGCCGGCAGAAGTCGCAGCGGTGCCACTGCAGCCAGTGGCTGCAGATCGTGGTTTTCTGGGCTGCGAGCGCGTGGTTGTGAACGCTGCCACCGGCACTGTGCACCGAGTGGACGCCACAGTCCCTGGCGCAGTTGCTGTTGGCTGTGGCTGGGTGCCTGACCCGCAGACCGGGAATCGCGCAACACGGACCGCGGACCTGCGGGGCCTCAACCTCAGCAGCTGTGGCACCTGCTTTGGGCAGCGCCTGCAACTTAACGTAGAAGACTAGCAGCTGGCAGCGAGCAACAGGAAAAAATATGCGCGGCTGTTGTTGCAACATGGCCGCCGCGCCCATGATCCAAGGTTCGCTCAGCTCTGCATTTACCCCGTACCCTGCCAGGCACCTGCGCGAGTCGTCCACAGCACGCACGGAGGCAAGGCCTGTCCGGCGAGGCGCGCTTGTCTTGGACGTGCTATCTACCAAGCGCATGCGTTTGTTCAACTGCGATGACGCGCGCTCTTGCCTCATTGCGAAGAATTCGCGCAGCGAACCAAAAGCTTGTCGTTCGTATACGAGCATGATGTGTACAGTTTATAGTGGCTACGACCATTTTCAGGGCTTGCGAAAGGCATCGTATGTAGCACACGACGACCACCTGGGCGCTTCCGCTCGCGACGCGGACGATAGCGCTGGCACTCTCGTTTGCAACGTGTAAAGCCGGTGTGTCCTCGGGCAGCACGTGGGGCTTCGCGTGTGCTGTTTGAGCCGAAGAAGTTCGACTGAGTGTCTTCGCTGTCGCGTCAGCCAGCAGCATGCTGAGACCCTGAGCGCAGTCGGATTGACCTTTTGGCCTGTGTGGTTGCAGATGGCTTAGGCAAGTCAAAGTACTTATCGGGGGCACTCAGAGGTATATGTTACGGTGGTTAATGGTTTGTTGTTCTGGGCTGTGAATAGTTACAGCTGGTTGTGGGTGGTTTCTGCGAGCACTTCGCCCGCCCGGTGCGGGACGCTTTCCAACAAGAAACTCACGCGCAATTCGTGCAAACGCAAGTCGCTTGCTTCTTTCAGCTTTGCGGTTCCAAGGGAAACAAACTGCAAACTTCAAAATGCAACGGGTTACTTGTTCACCCTTCGACGTGTCTAGAGTGCATGCACATATTGCAAATTGCCCCTTCAAGCCGAACAAGGAGGCAACTCTGCACCTTTGCGTTTGCAAAAAAAAAACATAAAACCTTGTCACCGCTCCCCGCCAATCATAAACTTCAGACGCCTAGGTTTGGGAGGGGGGGGGGGGGCAATGAATCAATCAATCAATCTAACGTGCGAGATTGGTTGGTTGCTGGATTGATTCATTGATTGATTGACTGATTGATTGATTGATTGATTGATTGCTGGATTGATTGATTGATTGATTGATTCATTGATTGAGTGATTGATTGATGCGGAGATCGTGCGTGTCGAAGCGCTCTCGCTGTGGCGCCGTGCGACTTTGTCTTGACCCCGGCGAACCCTCTGCGGAGATTGTGCGTGTCCAAGCGCTCTCACTGTGGCGCCGTGCGAATTTGTCTTGACCTCGGCGAACCCTCTGCGGAGAGCGTGCGTGTCGAAGCGCTCTCGCTGTGGCGCCGTGCGAATTTGTCTTGACCTCGGCGAACCCTCTGCGAAGATTGTGCGTGTCGAAGCGCTCTCGCTGTGGCGCCGTGCGAATTTGTTTTGGCCCCGGCGAACCCTCTGCGGAGATTGTGCGTGTCGAAGCGCTCTCACTGTGGCGCCGTGTGAATTTGTCTTAACCTCGGCGAACCCTATGCGGAGATCGTGCGTGTCGAAGCGCTCTCGCTGTGGCGCCGTGCGAATTTGTCCTGACCCCGGCGAACCCTCTGCGGAGATAGTGCGTGTCGAAGCGCTCTCACTGTGGCGCCGTGCGAATTTGTCTTGACCTCGGCGAACCCTCTGCGGAGATCGTGCGTGTCGAAGCGCTCTCGCTGTGGCGCCGTGCGAATTTGTCTTGACCCGGCGAACCCTCTGCGGAGATCGCTGTGGCGTGTCCAAGCGCTCTCACTGTGGCGCCGTGCGAATTTGTCTTGACCTCGGCGAAATTGTCGAACTGGGCGCCCCTTGACCTCGGCGAACCCTCTGCGAGATTGTGCGTGTCGAAGCGCTCTCGCTGTGGCGCCGTGCGAATTTGTTTTGGCCCCGGCGAACCCTCTGCGGAGATTGTGCGTGTCGAAGCGCTCTCCCTGTGGCGCCGTGTGAATTTGTCTTAACCTCGGCGAACCCTATGCGGAGATCGTGCGTGTCGAAGCGCTCTCGCTGTGGCGCCGTGCGAATTTGTCCTGACCCCGGCGAACCCTCTGCGGAGATTGTGCGTGTCGAAGCGCTCTCACTGTGGCGCCGTGCGAATTTGTCTTGACCTCGGCGAACCCTCTGCGGAGATCGTGCGTGTCGAAGCGCTCTCGCTGTGGCGCCGTGCGAATTTGTTTTGACCTCGGCGAACCCTCTGCGGAGATCGTGCGTGTCGAAGCGCTCTCGCTGTGGCGCCGTGCGACTTTATCTTGTCCCCGGCGAACCCTCTGGGGGGGCAGGGGGGGAGGGGGGAGCGGGGGGGGGGGGGAATGAATCAATCAATCTAACGCACGAGCTTTTTTTTTTTGAGGGGGGGGGGGGGGGAGGGCAAGGAATCAATCTAACGTACGAGCATTGGTTGTTTTTTTTTTTTGGGGGGTGGGGGGGCAATGAATCAATCAAACGGCGTGGGGCTCGTAATGAAGTTGCATGTACAGAATGGTACCAGTACCCTTGATTTTGTGCTTTTAATCGAAGGGATTTTGCTGCAAAAGAGAAAGAAGGAAAAGGAAGCAAGCCACTGGCTGGGCTTTTGCTTAGCCTAACGGTTTTATTAAGTCTACCAAATATACCTTATTGTAAACAACTTTTTGAAAAGGATCCCAGGTTGAGCTAAAGAACAAAGGGCACTACCGGGTGTCTGGATCTTTGAGATCTCCAAGCCGCGTTTTGGGTCGCCTCCACCCGGCTCTGCACCCAGTGCTCCAGCTCCACGTCCGCGCTTGCGAGCTGCCGCTGCCAAGACTCGCAGATCCTGCGGAATCGGCACGTACCCTTCTTGGGGTGGGACTTAAGGGACACCCAAGGCAAAAACCACCATCTTTGGGGTCCCCCTATTTTGGCAAACATAAATACATGGATGAGGAGGATGGTGGGTACCATTGAAGGGTTGGAAAATCAAAAGATGGAGTAAGAATCCGTTGGCATACCTAACCAACAGGTACAGTTTGCACCGGCTGTTGTGGGTCAAGTGGGCCGCCCCTTCTCGTCCTCCAACTAAGCCAACAGTGGACATGTTAATATTGTCAAGTGACTGGGGCGAACCCAAACATGTGTGGGTTTTCCTTGTGGTGTCCCTTCAAACCAAGGTGAAAAGGCACCTTCAGAGCAATTTGCACACCCCTCTACTCCCCTACAAATTGACATCGAACTCAGAAAGGGGTCCATTTCCGGAGATCCTCCCCCTCCATTCTTTGAGTTCGATGCTATCTCTCAGGGGAGTGTCAAAACTCTGGGCAGAAAGCTCGACAGGGTTGGTGTCCAAGTGCAGGAAGCCCCAAGATGGCTGAGTTTCGTTGGACTTCCCTGACAAGCCTCCCAAATCGACAAATGTTCTCAACCAAATGACATGCTTGCCATGAACTTTGGGCCACGAGTGGTCAAACACAAGCGCTCAGAGGTCAGGATGGTCTAAAATGTCCTGCAACCTCTCCATCACCCACCCCGGACGGGAAGAATTTATCCATGGGTCCCCTGGTCGGTCTCAGAGCGACCGACTCCTCAACCCCTTCCGGGGGAAGTGGCCTGGAAGCCATGGGTTTCCTCCCATAAGCATGTACTCATCGTTTGGAACGAGGAAGGGGAGGTGAACCCACCACGCAGGGCGTGGGTTGGGTTGGGATGCGCCGTGTTGAAAGTCAGCTTCTCAAACCCTGTAGGGAACAACCCAAGTGATCACAGCGTTGATCGAGCTGAAGGGCGCGTGCCAAAGCAGGCCCTTAAACATGAATTTCGAAAAATGGACGCTTCAAGATTCGGCGCTCCACCCAGGTTGGAATGCGAGGGGGGGAGTGAGTAAACACGCAGTTTTCGGGTTGCACACCGCCTTCTTGCAACCGAACAGGGTCCAATACGATGCACTACGTTGCAAGCTGGTTGCCCACTGCTACTGACATGGTCCTACTGATGAGCCGGGTGCTGGACGGCCAGATGGATTCATGCATCTGGGTACTTCATACGAATTAGGTGTCTCCACAGGCTACCATATACTGTGGACAACACCCTCTTCGCGCCAATTGGCAAGTGGCTCATCCACTTCGTGGATTTTGTCCAGGCACAGTCCCCGCATCCCACAGAAACTCCTATATGTTCAGGCTATATCCCATATTTGGCGCCGGGGAAAATTTGGAAGCCCCTGAAAAAGAGTTACTGGCCATGGAATTCCCACCTACATGGGCCCCCAAAAAAAACTCCGACCCCTCCGACCCCACCTCCGGCCTCGGAGCCTCGGAGAGCTCGGCGCCCTGGAGCTCCTGGAGCAACAGCTCCGTGCCCTGCAGCACCTCGGGGGGCTTTCGGAGCGCCAAGCGCAAAAGTTTCGACACCTGGGCCTTTTGCTTGCCTTCGCAACACGTAGGGAAGGGTCTAGGCATGATTCGACTTAGGCCCAGGTATGGAATGTAGATGTGATTGCTTGCTTCACATGGAGTCTCTGGTAAAATGCACAAAATGGGCGTCCTTTTCGGTTGGAAGTAGATGGCCCTGGTAGATTCAACCACCAGGCAAACCAGGGCCATCGATTTTTCGACCAAAACCACCAAAAACATCACACCTATGGTTGGAACAAGTTTCAACACCTAGGGTTTGACTACAAAAATATTGACAGTTGGAATGGTGGCCAGGGTCTGGCTGCTTAAACAACTTGTTCCCAACCTGAGCATTTTGGGAGCTTTGCGATGCGGGACATGGAGTCCGCTTCTGTGCAACAAAAAGGGCCTAACCCTGAAGACTGTTGGAATGGTGGCCAGGGTCTGGCTGCTTAACCAACTCTTGCTTGATCCCAGTAGGAACCTTAAGTCTTTTTGGAAAGGGTACATGTTGCGGTCCGCAGCTGTGGCCTGGCTAAACTTCATCTTGAGGGTTGCTCAAAAACTTAGAGCCCTGGTTCGGCCCATCGGTCGGGCCGTGCCTGGATCTTGGCGCGGACGTGTTGGAAGTCTGGAGTCGGCGCCGCAGACACGGTGGCCTTGACGAAATCGCCAGTGCCTGGTCGCCAACATGGGGTTGCCAAGGATGCAAGTACCCTCTGAGGATAACTGTTGAGGAGTTTGATGGGCTCAAAAGGTATATTGTCCCTTGGTGTTGATTTGTGTCCAAAGAGAACCAAGACGCACAGTGTCCCTTTGGCTTCTTTTGAAGCAACCCCAATGGGTACCCTCAAAAAAGACACACGCGCACACACACACACACACACACCACACACACACACCACACACACCACACACACACACACACACACCACACACACCACACACACACACCACACACACACACACACCACACACACACACACAGAGACACACACACACAAACACAGAGACACAGACACAGACACAGACACACAGACACACAGACACACAGACACACAGACACACAGACACACAGACACACAGACACACAGACACACAGACACACAGACACACAGACACACACACAGACACACACAGACACACACAGACACACACGCACATATCCATAGGCAGAAGCCCAACTGGAATCACGGAGACCGCAACTCATCGTGCCCTCTGCTGGCATTGCGGGGATTAACAATGCAAACCTCGTCAAGGCCCTTCTAGTCCACTGCAAACATGGTCTGGCAAAAAGAGGGTGGTGACTATTGCGGCTGCGGTCTAGGGAAGAAAGGCCCCCAATGACCAAGGGCGAAAGTCCCCGTGCAGCTCTGTACCAAAAGGGGTGTGGAGTGAGGGTACCCTTTTTGGGGCTTCCTTTAAAGGGAAACCAAAACTGGCCCTGAGGTTCCCCGATGTTGGGACAAAAATATGCGGAGTTTGGAGATGAGTTCCCTTGGCTGAAGCCATGTGCCTGCCTGGCATGGAGGCTTCTATAGGAATTCTGCCACAAATCCGGTTTCTGGAGACCCATGGCAATTGTACGCCCGAACTCATTGGCTTTGGTTCTACCAGCATGGCTCCATGTGAACACAAAACACTGACCTTGAAGACCAGCACCCTTGCAAGGTCTGAATCAGGAACATTACTTGATGACGCCAAACTCCCTTTGCCATTCAATTTGGCCCCCTATCGCCTTGACTTGGGTTGACCAACTAACAAGGCATGTTGAAGCCTTGGGCGAAACTGACCCAAATGTCGGGAATCCAAAATACAAGTGCGCATGGTTCCATACTAGATGTCCAACTACCGATTGAACTCCTAACAGGCCTAAGCTAGAAGCAATACATACAAATCCAGCATCGTCATAGACAAGCAGTCAATTGATCCCCTTGCTGTTCAATCACTTGCCCAGGAACGCACTTCAATGATGGAACCCATCTTAGGATCATCCCCATTCAGAAAACACAACTCATCTCTCATCGGCGGCTCGCGTTAGGGGCCCTCTCATCCGTCTTTCAACAACATTAAGTGACACGCTTCATTGACCGCCAGCAAAGCGCAAACCATGATTTCGGTGCCCTTGAGGAAAAGGAAGAAACCCACCAGCAATACCCCTTAACCTTGGCTAAGTGGGGATTTCCCACTAAACCACAATAAGCAAAAATGTAAAATGCATCCCAACAACAACCATGTAACAAGGATCCTCCTGGGTGAGCTCGCGTCAATCAACCCGACCGTTTAGCAGGGCCTTCGATGAGGCGGCCCACGTCCGACTCCATGAAAGTGTTCAAGGCAGCCAGCTGCCTCCGGTCCCGAGCTTGCGGATCCCTACGAGGGGTCCAACCGAAAGGTCCAAAGGAAGGTCCGTAAAACACGTGGCTCATCGGTATATTTGGATATGGTTGCACTTTCAGGGTGTAAAGGGGACTATGCTAAATAATTTGGAAATGGGAACCCCTCAGCAGTGGTTGGTGGACATAAATCCCCAAATGATGTCCACCACAGGGTCCCTGGATGACCTCAAATATGTGCTCAGTTGCCAAAACAAAGGACCCAGAACAAAAAGAAGAAGAAGAAGAAGTCAATCTTTGCAGCCCAAAAACGGACCAAGGGAAACTGAAAGGTCAAAAGGTCGGCTTTGGGCAAGTGAGTGGTGCCGATGCTCATAAAAGGGAGTCGCTTTGTTGTTTCCGCGCCTGATCTTCCACTCCTCCGTGAACTCCGAGATCTCTGTGGAGCTCACCTCTCCCAGCCTACGGCGCGCGCGGTTCCGCTGAGCTTGTCTCAACCAGGGAACTCCGACGTGATTGAATCTTCTTCAACCCGAAACTTGGAATTTGTTTGCCAACAACATATGTTTTGTTGGTTCATATGCTTTACCATCATCACTTTAGTCAACACGCCAAAATGGATGGCAGGCAGAGACCATTAGCGGTCCGAACTGTTCGACCCCACCAAAATCCCAGTTGCCCAGTGGCCTTCGACAAAAGACCTTTTCGGGCTGCTTTGGGTTTGATCGGCCTTTGGGGTTGATCGGTTTTAGTTGCTTCGGGGCTGATCGAGTTTTGGGGTTGATAGCTTTTGTTTTTGTGGGTTTGGTCATTCCTAAACTAGGGTTGATCGTTTTTGTGGGTGTCCCGAACAAAAAGGACAAATGGCAACTGGGCGCAAAAATGGGAGGCCACCAAATGCTGGTTCTGGAGATGGGGTTGTAAGTCTGATTCAGGTGAGGATTGTTTACTCACTGCCCCGCACATGGCGAGGATGCTGCACCAATGTGAAACCATAGGACACCATGTTTGTTGGTATTTAAAGTGGAATCATCATTCCAGAGTTTGCTTGGTGGTGCAGGATTTCGTTCATGCACAGTATCTCCGCAATTCTTACTTTTTGGGATGGCTCAAACAGGCGCAACCTGATGTGGACTCTGTTCAGGCCAACATGAAATCAAAGCATGACCCCCAACAAATGCAACCATGCACCATGGTCAAAACTCCTTCTGTGATAGTCATGACTCCCTTGATAGGAACCCTTACAATGATTGTCTCAATTATCTATTCTACTTGGGGGCATAAGCATCGCCATCAACCACAAGTAGAGGGGTCTTTTGAGCATGGCACCTATGTTTGCCAAAAGCAAGGTGTTTGATGGTGTTGGGTTCCCCGTCTTTGTGGTGAACGAATCTTTTCTCCCCATAGCTCGCCACCAAAACCCCAAAACTACCGGGGAACAAAGGAGAATCCCTGAACCTAGAGGTTCGGCCCGGAAAAGACCTCGCTCTGCGAAATGCCTGGTCATTTCATGCAGCTGCCAAACCCTTTATCCATGGAATCCATGGCACATAGAAACCCGGGGTGTCACCTGAGTTCTCTTAGGGGGGCCTAACGTGATCCGCACAAGCCGTATTGAAATCTGATGCTTGACCCAGGCGGGGGCATGTAGCACCCTCTGAAATAGTGAAAGGCCTTGAAACAAAACAGCCGAACAAATGTGATGATTACGAAACGCAAAGGTTCAAAGCCTGAATCAAGACAGGAATCAAAACGAGCCCGAACTCCCAGTCTTTGCTTGCTGGTGTTCTTTTTGCAGTTGCCAGCTAGGGCCCCAACTCGGTTTGACACAAGCAAAGGACAAGGCTACCAGTGCATCATTTTAGGTTCGGCCGATAAGACAAAGCATGGCATGACATGTTATTCAAGGCTAAAAGAACACGATTCGGCCCATAATGAAGATCTCCCAGCTGGGCTAGGCTTGGGAAATTATCATGAAACAAGAACATCAAACAAAGGGGTGCTAAAATCATCGATATGGCTTTGAGTACATGCCTCCAACCTGTGGTCTTTAGAGTCGTCTTTGAAGTTCATTAAATGGAAGCTGGGACCTCGTCTCAACGCCGGCACAGAATGGGTGCCACTTGTTGAGCCCGAGTTTGTGCAGTTGCAGGATGGTGCATCAGCAACCATACAAGGTTCCTCGACAAAGATCTCAAATCAATATGAAGGATAGGTACAATTATTTGGGGACTACTCCTGAACTCAAAATTTCATATGTTCAAATAGAAGCAACGCTAAACAAATTGCCATAATTCCCAAACCGGAGATAGGGAACTCCCAAGAAACAGGCCGGTTGAGTGCGCTTTGCGTTTGGGTAAGCTCGTTGTAGTTTGCCCTGTAACGTGAAACTTGACCCCATTTCTGGAGTACACCAAACAAACATCTGGCCCACCAAAAGAAACCATACTTGGTCCACCCTCCCCACGCATCATTGGACCCTCCGTTGGAGGGGTTTGGATTTCGATTGGAAGGTGTTGGACCTCAAAAAAGGGCTTCTTGAGGTACCAAGCTTCTTTGGGCAAAAAACACATAGGCTAAAGAAAACTAGGAGACCCCTCGGCCACATTTCCGGTCCTGCGCGTGTCATTGAAGAGCTGCTCTAACCCCGCCACCAGCTCCTCACCCGCAGAGAGCACCTCCCCAAAGGCCTGCGTGGATCGCACGATCCGCGGATCGAACGCCGCACGGAGTTTCGGCCGGAATGACTGCCTCAAAGGTGTGATTTCCCTAAGGTTTCCCGTGAAACCGGTTCCTTCCGACACAAAAACAGAAACCAGTGGATGCCAGGCAAGCCACTATAGATAGCCAGCATTTGCCTTGTGATGCGTAAAGGTTTTCTTGGTTGCCTATGGAGGTCAACGGTTTGGCTCCCATTCAAGCATAACAAGCACTCCAGGCTCAGGCCCAAAATCGGCCCAAAACAAAACCGGTTTCGCAGCACAAACATCGAACGGCCGCAAAGCTCTCTTTGGTTCCCTGATTGCCTGACCTTTTTGTCCTCAGTTTCCCTAACGGACGTGGCCCCAGCATTGACTCAATCTATGTTCCCAACAAATATGTGCTGGCAGCCCACGTTTCTAAAAGCAAAGGAGTCTGCCAGAAGGAGCCAAGGTGCACATCTACGTGGGAGCACAAATTGGTCTTCTCGAAAAAGATCGAGTGCACAACACCGGGAACTGCGTATCTGCTGCTCCCAAACACACCATCCATTGGAAACGTCTGCCTACATTGCAACATGTCTTACGCTTCATATGCAAATATGGTAGACACAAGTAATAGGGTTGCCTGTATCTAAGCTTGGGTACCAACCAACACACTACGCCCACAATGGGTACCACTGGCACCAACAGTAAATTGGTAGCACCAAAGTGAGAGGTGCTGGCCGGTGAAACAGAAGCGAAAGGTTGGGGCAAAGGTCGGACCAAATAACAAAGAACAAGTTGAGAGGCTGGTTTGAGAAAGGTCGATTAACATGGACTCCTCCCCGCTTTCGTCTCCGTGAAGAGGAACCTCCTTTCAGCAAGCTTAACACAATTCGACACTTCCAGAACGCAACGCTCACTTCCTGAGTTGATAAGCCAAATAAAGTCCATGTTTTTTGCTTACCACTAAAATGGTCTTCCCAAAAAGCCCACAAAGTTCCGGAACTCAGGAAGTGAGAACAGGGGACATGGAATTCAATTGACCTACCTCTTTGGCGATCAGAGGCGTCTGCCCTCCCCGGAGCCTCGCATGACATCCCGGCCTGCGCGCCAACCGCTCCAACTCTGCACATAGGAGCGGCAAGAGGCAGAACATTTCCCCGGCAAGAGGCATTCCAGCTTTATGTTGGCTCCCCTGCAAAATTGGCAGCCCCAAAAATGCGGCTCTTTTTGTTTGGTTCCCCTTTAATTAGAACATAGAACAAGGAATGGGTGCCATCAAAAAACAGCGCACCCACATGCCCACAAGCCCAATCAATGCTTGAAGCACCCGAAAAGAGAACCATAAGGACCCCACGCGACACACACACACACACACAATCGAATGACAGCTGTGAGGCAAGAGGGTCCTAGGACTTACAACTAATCCAAGTGAAAAGAGAGGCCGGCAATTCCCTGTACCTTTTGCATGGGAGTACCCCCGTCAACATTGGACATGAAAAATCCAGGGGTTCCAATCCAAGAAATTTGTGGGTCTTCGGCATTGCAAAAACGGAAGACAGGTGGGGAGGAATTCACCCATTGATGCATCCGCTAGGAAAAAATGCGACTGCATTTCGTGGGGAACCCATTGACTCGTAGAGGGGTAGCTGCTGAAACAAAATATTTGTCTCAAAATATGCATGGGGACCCCTGAAAAAGGGAGGGGGTCAAAACATAAGTGGGGGATCAAAGAAAGGAGGCAATGAAACAAAAGCATGCAACACCTTCATCATCGTGAGTTTGTGTTGCACCGAGAGCTCGCCAGATACGCAGATGGGTCCGGGCACCTCCATGGCCAGTCTCTTTGGGATCTGCCCCAAAAGGAGGGCCCATGTTTGGTGAATCCAACACATGAAACCAAGAAATGAAACACCCTGAAATTGACGCCAACAGATGCTCTTCCTTTTTGCCGGCCGAAACAAAGGACACAGGGTCTTAGGGGCGACGAGCCATTCACAACAGTCTGCTGCCTCGAGCCTGCTCGTTGAAAAGTGGCCGCTTGTGTAATTAACAAGCTGGCCGGGCCAAAAGATTCAACATGCTGAAGCATCCTCATTGATTTTGGTGTTCCCCTAAACGTGGTCTGACCCTCTTGTTGTTCAAGCAAGACATTTGCCCGCAGGCCAGTCCACTCCCAACCCGAAAAACCTGGAAAATCAAAATCGGCCTCGGCACGGCGCCACGCCTCGCAGGCGGCAGGTGCGCTCTCCCGGAGGGATGCCCGGAGATCGCTCTGAGTAAAACTGTGGGCTTCGGTTATTGGCAATAAGACAAGAACAAACACCTCTATCTCAGATATCTCAGGCCTCTGGAATAAGACTACGGACAAGTACAAGAATTGGTTTCTGGAATTAGACAATGTCAGCATTTAATGCTTTGAATAAGCGTTCTTGATTGTTGGGGGTCGACATGAAGATCCAGAGATTGATATGTGATGGTTCCGCCACTCATGCCCTGCAGGCATAGTTTGAAGCACTCAGTCGAACCGCCCGGAACTTGCGGGTGACTGGCTTCGTTTGCCACAAAAATCCCGGACAAGGCGCCAGGCGCCAGGTCTGATCATCGTGTCTTCTTGCCTCATCCACTTTGAGTGCTAAGCAGAGGTCTGAAATTGGGATCCGAGCAAACCAATCGCCTTCATTTGTGAAACCGCGTGCTTTGCATCGAAGAGCAAGTTCGAGAATCCTCAAAGGCAAGCCCTCCCAAAGCCAAGAACACTCGCCAAAGAAGGGCAAACAGCTTGACCCCCTGATCTGATGGGATTGCGATTGCGGGATTGCCCCATTCCTGATGGAAGATGGAATGTGTGATTCTCCAAATGAAAGTACATAGAAGGCACAACTCCTACACATGTTGAATTCATCATCCCCCTTGCCGACGCAAAGCTGCACAGAGCGATTCCTCACCCTGGGTAACATCAAACCGCCTTCCGATTCCTTCGATCTCAAGCCCCTCCATCCGCTCCATCAAGACCACATGCCGGATGGCTTCAACCCGTATCGCTGCCTCTTCGATTTGGGGACGCAAGCTCGCGAAGTCTTTGTCGCCTGAGGAGATGACACCTGAGTACCCGGAACCGGGTAACATTCTGGAGGCATTTAAATGGGACCGCCCCTTGTGCTTTCACTTAGGGAAAGTGAGCAAGTATGTGGCTCATTCAATCACCCGTGTGGCAAGATCAAAGGAATCCCCTTTTTGGGGCTTTGAAAGAAAAAAACAACTCCCCTTCTCTCTCTTTTTCTCCGGACAAACCCAAGCAAGGTCACCAAATGTTGACCCTGGACGAGCATGTGTCTAGAAGAAAACATCTCAGGCATCACTTGGTAGGGCACTGGCGAAATCCTCAAACAAAGCCACCGCGAGGATGCACCAATCCATTTCACAAGGACAGCGGGGATGCTACTTCCCAACCTTATCCTGCTGGTGTGCGAAAAGGGGGATCCCTAATCCGCAATGCATAGCTGGGCACCAAGGAAAACAGCGGCCATCTGGCAGGACTGAATTTGATTCCTGTGCTTAGGCCGCATTCACTCACAAAGGTTTCCATTGCTTCTCAGCTCCTTTCCACTGAATAAACACAATGTGTTTCGCAGCCACTGTTGTCTGTTTTGGTGCCAAGACGGGTTCACCAGGTTGGTCTTTGCCTGCAAGGGCTATCTTTTTGACTTGGTTTTCTCCTTTTGTTGGCTCCCCGATATCCCTGGCAGCAGTTGAGTCAGTCCACTCAAGCAAAGCCATCTGTTCGTGGCTCAAGCTCTCAAGGACCCAATCATCTTCGCGACCAAGCCCTAAAAAGAAGCTCGTGATGGGGGTTGGTTGAACCTGGAGCCAAATTGGGCTCTTCAAAATTGGGGTCGGCGTGCTCTTGAAAAAATGCACTGCTAAATGAGCAAATGCGGAACACAGTGACCGGTTCAAGGGGGTCAGTAGCTTCCTTCCCCAAAAGGGGAACCCTGCCTTGAAGTCTATGGCAAAAGCCCTGTGCTCACCCTCCCTCCCGCTCGCTCTTCTCCGCGCCTAGCGCCTGATCTGCCCGCACCCAGACAAAAGGCTAAAACTAAAATCTTTGCCAAGAATGACCTCACAGGTAGCATCCAACATAGGGGTCCCGTTTGAACCACCGTCAAGGAAACCGAGCACCTGGAGGAATTGGCCCTGTGGGAGCAACACCGTCCCGTTGCTCCGAAGCGCTCCTCGCCAGTCGCGCCATGGTCCGCAGGGAGGCGCTGGAACCGGCGGAACCGGCGGAGTGGCGGAGTTGCCACTCCGAAATCTGTGGCCAGAGCTCCTGGAAGCGGGGCTCGCCGTGCAGGCAAATGTTGCTTGCTTGGTGGGTGGATGGAGTGAGGCCCAGGTTTTTGTTGTTTTTCCCCCAGCTGAAAGCGCTGGGTCTCAGCCCAGATACGCTCCGGGGGCTGTGAGGTGAGGTTCCGCAGGGTTCCGCGAGGGTTTGTGCGAGGGTTTTGCGAGGGTTCTGCGAGGGTTGCGAGGATGCACGGGGCGATTCCGAGGAGGGTTCCGCGACTGTTCCACGAAAGTTCACGGGTCCGGGGATGCATGCGCTGTTGGGAGTATCACCTGCGCTTATCTTGATGAGCAAGGTGTTGTTGGAATCGCAGCTGCAAATTATCCACTAATTTCAAACTGAAACAAAGTGACACCCAAACAATATTCATCATGGTGTGCTCGGTTTGCCCTGGGGTGCTCGCCGTAAATAGACAGGTATGTTGATGAACAAAACCCGTTTGGCACCATTGGGATTGACGGTCTAACAACCAGAATTAAATAAGATTTCATGCATCTCTGCTGGCGCGAAGCGGATTTTGTCCATCCACAGCAACCCCCATTAAGACATCACCCAGCAAAAGAAAGCTATGTTTGAAATTACCAACACTCGGCATTAATCAACAGCCCAAAATGGCTGTCGATTGATTAGTTGTGAAGCGTCAACGCACTGATGCTCCATGCTCCAACCAACCGCGCTGCTCCTCTCGCGTCTTTAAAAAAAAAAAAAACCAAAAAAAAAAAAAAAAAAAAACGGAAGATCCGGAGCTCTGAAAGCAAACAAAGCCCGCAGCCCATGTTGCGCTTGAAGGGTTTCCTTGCAACCAAACGTTGCATGTTCGTGGTTCCATGAGCGGGAAGCTTCACAATAGTTGTCCACATTTCCTATGGGGGTCGCCATCATCCCACTGACTGAGCGAAACGCCTGAAAATAGAAGTTGATGCCTCCGGCTTAGCATTTTCCAAGAGTTGAAAAGTCGCGTTTCGGCTCAGCCAGCCCAAGTAATATGCCCTTTTCACCACGGCCCACGCCACATTGCTCCCTGCCTCAGCCAAATCGCCACCAACGTGCGAAGGCGCACGCGCGCTGCGCAGTTCGAAGCTCTTGGCCAAGTCCAACAAGAGCTCGTCCCCCGCGCTCTTCAGCTTCATCTCCAAGGTCTTTTGCTTGCCTTCGCAACGCGTAGGGAAGGGTCTGCTAGGCACGATTAGAGTTAGGCCCAGTTATAGAATGTAGATTTTATTGTTTGCTGGGCCCCCAAAACTGAGGGTCCTGGGTTATTTAGCTGGGTACTCTGGTTGTGCTTGGCGGCTGCTTCCCACTTAATGCAACCGATTTCTCACCGAACTCGTGCCGGCGGGCGGCTACTTATGGAGAGCTCCTCCAAATGCGCCCGCAGATCTGTTGGCACCTCACGGTGCAAAGGGTGTCGGTCTCACGCATGCTCATGTCTGCTGGAGGGAGGTCACACATCCTGTTTTCTTGCGGGTCAGTTACTGGGGCAAAAGGACGACCTCAAACGAAGGAAACACACGAGAATGGTGGACAACGCTCTGTATAACTGCATATGCGCGTGTGTTGACTGGCGTGCGTGCGTGCTTGCGTGCGTGCCTGCGTGTGTGTGTGTGTCTTGTGCAGTGTTGTGCTGTGTTGTGATGCGTTGAATTGCGCTGCGTGACATGGCAAGGCCTGGGGTGGGGAGGGGTGGCGCGGTGTGGAGTGGTGCGTTGTGTTGTGTTGGCGTGTGTGTGTGTGTGTGTGGTGTGTGTGTGTGTCTGTGTGTGTGTATGTTTGTGTGTGTGTTTGTGTGTGTAATTGTGTGTGAGTGTGCGTGGTTGTGTGTGTTTGTCTGTGTGTGTTTGTGTGTGTTTGTGTGTGTGTTTGTGTGTGTGTGTGTGTGTCTGTGTGTGTGTGTGTTTGTGTGTGTGTGTGTTTGTGTTTGTGTGTGTGTTTGTGTGTGTGTGCGTGTGTGTTTGTGCGTGCGTGCGTGCGTGCGTGCGTGGGTGGGTGCGTGCGTGCGTGCGTGCGTGCGTGCGTGCGTGCGTGCGTGCGTGCGTTCGCGCGTGCGCGCGCGCGCGTGCGCGTGCGCGTGCGTGTGCGTGTGCGTGCGCGTGTGCGTGTGGTGTGCGTGTGCGTGTGCGTGTGCGTGTGCGTGTGCGTGTGCGTGTGGGTGTGTGTGTGTGTGTGTGTTTGCGAGTGTGTGTTTGTGTGTGTTTTTGTGTGTGTGTGTGTCTTTGTGTGTGGTTGTGTGTGAGTGTGTTTGTGTGTGTGTGTGTGTTTGTGTGTGTGTGTGTTTGTGTGTTCGTGTGTGTGTGTGTGTGTCTGTGTGTGTGTCTGTGTGTGTGTTTGTGTGTGTGTGTGTGTATGTGTGTGTGTGTGTGTGTGTGTGTGTGTGTGTGTGTGTGTGTGTGTGTGTGTGTGTGTGTGTGTGTGTGTGTGTGTGTGTGTGTGTGTGTGTGTGTGTGTGTGTGTGTGTGTGTGTGTGTGTGTGTGTGTGTGTGTGTGTGTGTGTGTGTGTGTGTGTGTGTGTGTGTGTGTGTGTGTGTGTGTGTGTGTGTGTGTGTGTGTGTGTGTGTGTGTGTGTGTGTGTGTGTGTGTGTGTGTGTGTGTGTGTGTGTGTGTGTGTGTGTGTGTGTGTGTGTGTGTGTGTGTGTGTGTGTGTGTGTGTGTGTGTGTGTGTGTGTGTGTGTGTGTGTGTGTGTGTGTGTGTGTGTGTGTGTGTGTGTGTGTGTGTGTGTGTGTGTGTGTGTGTGTGTGTGTGTGTGTGTGTGTGTGTGTGTGTGTGTGTGTGTGTGTGTGTGTGTGTGTGTGTGTGTGTGTGTGTGTGTGTGTGTGTGTGTGTGTGTGTGTGTGTTTTTGTGTGTGTTTTTGTGCGTGTTTTTGTGCGTGTTTTTGTGCGTGTTTTTGTGCGTGTTTTTGTGCGTGTTTTTGTGCGTGTTTTTGTGCGTGTTTTTGTGCGTGTTTTTGTGCGTGTTTTTGTGCGTGTTTTTGTGCGTGTTTTTGTGCGTGTTTGTGCGTGTTTGTGCGTGCGTGCGTGCGTGCGTGCGTGCGTGCGTGCGTGCGTGCGTGCGTGCGTGCGTGCGTGCGTGCGTGCGTGGGTGGGTGGGTGGGTGGGTGGGTGGGTGGGTGTGTGTGTGTGTGTGTTTGTGTGTGTGTGTGTGTTTGGTTGGTTGGTTGTTTGCTTGCTTGCTTGTTTGATTGTCTTTTTGTTTGTTTGCTTGGTTGTGTGTGCCTGCGTGTGTGTGTGTGTGTGCGTTTGCATGTGCATGTGCGTGTCCGTGTGTGCGTGCGTGAGTGTGTGCGTGCGTGCGTGCGTGCGTGTGTGTGCGTGTGTGCGTGCGTGTGTGCGTGCGTGTTTGCGTGTTTGTGTGTTTGTGTGTTGTGTGTTTGTGTGTTTGTGTGTGTGTGTGTGTTTGTGTTTGTGTGTTTGTGTGTTTGTATGTTTCTGTGTTTGTGTGTGGTGTGTGTGTGTGTGTGCGCGCGTGCGTGCGTGCGTGCGTGCGCGCGTGCGTGCGTGCGGGTGCGGGTGCGGGTGCGGGTGCGGGTGCGTGTGCGTGTGCGTGTGCGGGTGCGGGTGCGGGTGCGGGTGCGGGTGCGGGTGCGGGTGCGGGTGCGGGTGGGGGTGGGGGTGTGTGTGTGTGTGTGTGTGTGTGTGTGTGTGTGTGTGTGTGTGTGTGTGTGTGTGTGTGTGTGTGTGTGTGTGTGTGTGTGTTTGTGTTTGTGTTTGTGTTTGTGTTCGTCGTGTTCGTGTTTGTGTGTGTCTGTGTTTCTGTTTGCGTTTGTCTTTGTGCTTGTGTTTGTGCGTGCGTTTGGGTGTATTCGCTGCTGTGTGTCTGTGTGTCCGCGGAGTACCGAGGCTCAATCATCCAGGTCCAAAACCTGGCCATACATGCCCGTCCTTTTCAAACCACGACCAACAGTGGAAGAACAAAGGTTGTCGCTGCAGCGAGTCAGACCCAATGCCCGCCCTTCTTTCATACGTGTCATGAATCAGCCCCAACATGCCAACTCCTCATTTTCCGATTTCCCGATTTCCATCGAAGGACTAGTCCGGACTTTTCGGTTGCCTAATCTTCGGCAGGAAGGAAAGGTCCCTGAGGGCTGAGCCACACAAGGGTTCTTGTGAGTCCTGTCGGGGGAGAAAGTCTTGAGCCTTGAAGGGAACTACGTCCTCCAGTAGAGAGGTTAGAATAAGGGTACTTTGTTCTGCAGTCGAACCCTCCCCCAAAAAAGGGTAGCCAATGGGGTCCAAGGCGCCTTCGCCGGTGACTCCTCTCGCTTGCCCGGGGAGGACTCCTCTCGCTTGGCCGGCGAAGAATCCTCCGGCTGCGAGAGGCCGGAGAGTGTCTTCTCCAGCCAGGTGTCCTGTCAAACACGCAGATGCCCAGTGGCCATGGGCATCCTTTTTTGCTTGGTTGAGGTTAAAGGGGAACACTTCCCGCAAAAAAAAAGGGGTCCAAAAATCACCCGAGTTTCCCCAGGGCCTACTTGTCGGGCTGATCATTTGCGTGAAGTGGGACGTCTTTCAGGAGGGCTCCTAATTTGCTTGCTGTGTATGGGCGCCGTTGTTTTTGCGCAGTTGTTTTTTTTCAGGGTCTGCCATGGGCCTGCTTGGCTTTGAACATCAGCACAGGTGACGTTTCAACCGGCCGAAAACGGAAATCTAGGGCCCAATGGACATCTCTCGGCCCTTGAACCTAGCGCACTTTCAAGGACACCACACTGGTGCCATGGTCAAACACTCATGTCAACTCCGTTAAACGTAATCTTCAAAATCCGCTGCCACGCTCTGCCGCCAAAAGTGCAGTCAGCCAAGGGAGCTGCATTCGGCCAGCTCGCTCTGATTCCTAAGCCTTTCCAACACGACATGTCTGGACGCGCCAAATGAGATGCTTCCATTTGACTAAGAATAGTAGCCATTTGCCAATCAGGATAAGCGCTGAACCAAGCACAAAAGTACGTCGGAATAGAGGGGGCCCCCCCCGAAATGGCGGCTTTCCTCGTGGTTTCCTGTTAAATCAACCTAAAAGAAGCACCTTCAAAAAGGCCACTCAAACGCAGACACCAGCCAAACCACCCGATTCTGCGAATTCGGCCGCTTCGTCCTGAGGAACGGCCAAGCGATCCCCAGGCTCGGTCACCAGGTGGATCCTCAGTGCTATGGTGTCCACCCCTCAAAGTCCTGCCAGGGAAAAGCGGGGCATAAAGAAGTCTGCAAGATCCACGAGCTCGAAAACCTGCAAAGAGGGATCCGGAAGGAATGGACAGTACGGTGAGCTCGTTTTACCCCAAAGCTCGCAATCAAATTTGGCGAACCCTTATATACTGGTTATGGATAGTAGTTTCACTATCCCATTCAACCTGTGAGGTAAGTGGTTTGTTGGTAGTGGAAAGCATCTTGGATCAGTGAGTCAGATTTAAGGACATCCTTTTGAAGACACTGTGGACACAGTCGTCGACTTTGCCTGCGGCACACAGCTGCAAGACTTCTATGCGGCGATCATAGAGTAGATGCTTAGCCAAACACAGCGGGCAAGCAAGAAAAGTTATTAACATGTTTAATTGTTAATACCAAAAGCCAAAAATGCCAAATACATGTTTAGTTGTTAAATACCAAGTAGCAACACTGTTAGAGCCAAATACCAAAAACGGAAAATTGCAACACTAAAGACCATACTGTGTATGGACGAAATCCTGCAACACCTAAGAAACGCTGGAATGATGATTCCCCTGTAAATACCAACCAATTCTGAACGTGAGTTCGATCATACAAGGTGTCATGCTCTCTCTGCGTACTTCAGCGTCTATACATATATATATATATATATATGTATACGTATGTATGTATGTATGTATGTACGTACGTACGTATGTATGTATGTATACTTATATTATAGATTAATATGTGTTGAAACCCAGCGATTTCATTTGTTTGCTAGACAAGCCTAAGAAAGGCAAGGGGAAGCGTGAGGCATACATCCGAAGGCAATGGCCTTCTTTCTCACAGTTTTCCAACTGCAGCCCTTTCAGTGCACAGCATACAGTATTGCTTGAACTGCAATCTCCATGCTGTTGGCTGAACAAAACTTCCGCTACAAGTCTTGGCCCTGGGCTTGAAAACTGGGAATTGTCCGCGTGTCCAACCGAGGAAGTAGAACTAACAGTTGTCAGTGGGGCTGGCCCGGGCTGGACATTGAAGAGTCCCTAAACTTCTCGAAATGGACATCCCGCCCTGACATCCTCCAAAAGGATGCCAATATTTGCAGCCTGGTATAAATTATGTTTTGCTTAGCTCTCACTTGCCTCGTATGGGTGTCTCCTAAAAGAAGGAACCCCATCCCAGCAGTTGGCTTCCTTTGTCTCCCCGCTCCAACCTTCAATGAATGGGGGAGGGTCCTTCTGGGTATGTGTCAAAATAGCGGGATCCCAAAAAATCGCGTACACACATATCAAACCACCACAAAAAGGAGACCCCAACACACACACACAGACACAGACACAGACACAAACACAAACACAAACACAAACACAAACACAAACACAAACACAAACACAAACACAAACACAAACACAAACACAAATACAAACACAAACACAAACACAAACACAAACACAAACACAAACACAAACACAAACACAAACACAAACACAAACACAAACACAAACACAAACACAAACACAAACACAAAACACAAACACAAACACAAACACAAACACAAACACAAACACAAACACAAACACAAACACAAACACAAACACAAACACAAACACAAACACAAACACAACACACAAACACACAACCACACAAACAAGCACATTTCTGTGGATGGACGACATCCTTCACAGCCGTACCAACTGGTGCAGGATTTGGTCCATGCACGGTATTTCGACCACACATTTCAGGTCTTTCATGGCAAGCAATGCCCAGCCGCTGCTGTAGAACAGCCCCAATGGCCGCCAGTTCGATGACCCGTAGAACCTGTCCAGCCCAGTAGCCATGGGAAGAAAAGGGCGCTGGGTGCCTGGTTCCTATAGCAGGTTTGTTTGCTTAACAAGCTCAGTGGCTTTGAGGAATGTAGGACACTTTGTTGGGCTGGCTGATGTTCAAGAAACACACGCACCACACCCCAAAGCTGATCATGGATACCATGCCACTGGGTCTATTCTAAGCACCAAACCCAAAAGCTGACCATAGAGACGAAAGCCATTGGACATTTACCACCGCCCTCAGGCAACCTGACCAAAGCACCCCTGCAGAGAATCTAAGTAGTTTCCGGTTCCTTGGTTTCCTTAGAGGCTCCATCATCGGGTTTGCTGGGGGCCTGTCTCAGGGGCACTGTGCTTGCAACATCGAGACGCTCCCCAGGTACTCCGATCACTGGAACGTTGTGTGAGCATTCAATTGCACGGACAGGTAGGTTACCATGGGAACAGCTTGTACCCGCCCAGCATGACCAGCAAACATGGAGGCACACCCCGTTTTGAAAGACAACATCTCTCCTTTCAAACAAGGGTGCTGTGCACCCATGTTTCTTGTTGCGAGGGCAAGTAGTGTGCCTCCTGACTCCGGGGCCTTCTGTTGGAGGGTGTTAGGATAGGTCAATTTTGACAAACCCTCAAAACCACCCGCCTCCTTTAAACCGCCTCCTTTAAATCTGGCAACTTCGACAAACCCGCGCGTCGATCAGGGGCCTCTGGAAGCATGCAGCAACTTGTGTGTCAACAAAACACAACATATGTGCTTGATGCTTCCGTCGTCAAAGATAATCACTTTGCTAAACGCATGCTGCATAAGCAAGCATAACAACAACAGTACCGATGATAATAATAATAACAAGTATATATATATATATATATATTATAATGAGAAAAAAAGACAAAATGGCCCATCACCCGCCTCCAAGTCCTCCTTCTTCCAGCGCCTACGCCAGTCCTCACTGACCCGTGCCAGCTCCCGCAGCACCTCGGGGGGGAGGGGGTACCCCCGACTGGGAATCACGCGACACGGTGACAGGTGGAACTCGAACGATTCCTGGGAGGTCCTTGAACCCGAAGTGTGAGGGCAAACCCCCACAGGCCTCAAATGATGACAGAGGTCTTGGGCTTCTAGGGAAGGGGTATGTGTCAAAAGAGGGGGGCCGGCTTGTTCTTTAGGTAAATGGATTCTAAGAGACTACATACAAGATTGTCCGAATTGTCCTTTGGAGCAAGCTGGAACCCAATTCTTGGAACCTGTTTAGGGTGCCCTGAGTATGAAGCGTCCCTTCGCCGATGCAAGCTAGGGTGACCCCCTTCCATATATGTCTTCCCTATGGTTACAGGGCATTACTTAGGGGGTGCGTGGAGAGGAACCACCGGGCCAGTCTGAAGATGTCCAGGTGGCTTTGGTTTGACCGTCTGGCTGGAGAGGCTCGAGGAATTTATGCTATTTAATGCCCACACAAGCATAACGACTCATACGTCTCGGGCAGATAGGCGTGTACAGTGGGTGCGCGCCAGGAGTGGAAGGAAGGCACATCCCTTGGCAGGAAAAATATGGCTGTGTGCAAAAAATCGGTTTGAACCACTCAAATGGCAATCCTGCTGGCCCCTTTTGAAAACCGCCCCAAACTGACACGTTCTGACCGATTCCCAGGTTCCTAGCCAGCGAAGCCAATATGTCTGCCAAATCGCAGGCCAGACAACTTGCATTGAAACAGTCGTTGACATCTGACATGACCCCAATCTTAACAAACTAGGAGGCCGCTGGTCAAACAACTGTGCCATAGAAAAGTTTAAGGCCACTTGAAGCTTCCTGAAAGGGGATGTCCCTTACGGTTCATTCCCAAGTCCCCGAAAAGAAGTTCTCTGAGAAACCCCGTGAGCTTGGCACGTCGTCGCCCGGATGGTCCAGTTGGATCTGGAGCCTGGAGAGCGGGGTCGAAGTACGCCATGTTCAAGGAAACCAGAAGAAAACTAACCTGGGCTGCCCTCAGATCCCCCGCCAAAAGTTTAACTTTTAATGTGTTAAAGGGACACTACCACTAAGCACTAAAAGGCTAAAAAGCTAAGGGGATGGCCGGGAGCCACCACGTGAAGAAATCCGCACGGCATCCAACCATTTTTCCGAGGTCCGCCGTGTTGGGAAACACCCAGAGAGAAAAGGGGTCTGTGATACCAAAGATTCTCGGTGTAACATCTTTGTCACTTTCAAAAGTAGTCCTTTGCAATCATAGAGCGCGCGGGATCTGAGCAAAAGCCGCTATAACTCCATATTGGAACTAACGGATTCCCGAAAGAAACCTTCCTCAGGGATAAGCTCGTTCACTCTGCAGTGAGTTCTGTACAATTGCCCGGATTTCAAACGCGACTCAACCAAAACGATTGTCCCTTCCAAGTTTGATGTCAGAGGCAACGACCCTGAACAGCTTTTGAACCCTGTGGCTATGCTTCAAGGAAAGGGCTTAGCTTACCCAGTGTGGGACCGAGCAAAGCCCGCCAACAAATGACAGCACTGAGTGAGGAAGCACGGTCGCAGTAGCCAGCAAAGACACTGAAGACAATGTGTGCAGATCCATTTCATGGCAGCACTGAACATCTTGGGAAGCAGAAATAGGCATGGCAGAAGCTGAGATCAACCACCGCTAGCACACTGACATAATGCTTAGTGGACAAGCGGCAGGGTCCGCAGCCTATTTGCTGAAAGGGATGCGTCTATGTAGCCTAGTTCGTCTCTGAGGGCAATGCCAACATCGGATTAAGCTTTGATCTGATTTTGGTTCCAACCTCCACCAAGCAAAGACTAGCAACAAGTTGAGTATAAAGCTTATAAAAGCGGCATGCTTAGTGCATGCTGTGTTGTTCGAATACAGATGTGAGAATACAAGTGTGGTTTGCGATATGTCAAAAGCTGAACAACGGATGTGAGTCACTCAACAGTATTTGTCTTCCCAAGAGGACATCGACAAATTGGCGAGCCTTCAGGGCTTTTTGGGGAAACTCGTTCATTAGAGTCCCCCATGCCCCAACCCAAACAGACATAGAACGGAATTTTGAACAAATCTATGCTCACAACCTGCCCATCTGTCGAAGGTTTGATTCCCCATTCTCTTCACCCATCTTTCTCGTTGGAAACCACCCATTTTCCAGGGATTTGGCCCATTCTTTGAAGAGAATAATGCCTGAAGAGAATGGGGAGGGTACAGCTAGAATCTGGTTTAACCCTTTCCTCTCCTGATGTCTTCGATGAGGTCGTCGCTGGCCCACTCCAGCATGCTGCGCTTCCTGAAAGGAATCCATGGAGTCCAGTTGCCGGCCACAGAAGACCGCCAATTTTAGTGGCCCCAAAAGGCTTTCCTGTTCTTTCTGATTTATCGTCATCTACAGTAGTATGGGGATGACATTCATCACATTGCCATTAGAAAATGAGGATTGCTCACCCATGCCAAAGGAAATACGCCATGAATGGATATGGCTTACATGGATCGAGAAGGTTGGGCCGATCCGCTTGCCACTAGTCTGCTGAAACCAACGTCTTCTTGGACCCGGCTCTGCTCAAAAGGCCAGCCGTCAAGCTTGGTAAGGTCTCAGATATAACCCCATCCCGTATGGCGGACACTTGGGTCTATGCTGCAATTTGATAGTTTAGGGCCATTGGTTGTCCAGGCTTCTTGGCTGCAAAATGACCTTTTTGTGTCCCTAGCACCCGGCCAAGTCGGAAGTCGGAAGTCGGAAACGGTCTGAGTGAAGCTCAGCACCTCTTAGAGCCCTGGCGTCCCCCAAAGTGTCGCTAGTCAAGCACATGGTTCGAAACTTGGAATATCTTGGTCGCAGACCCTTACTCGCTATAGAGCGTTACATCGCCCGACTTACCCAGTTTCGTGTGGCAAAAAAACGGGACTACTCTGTCGTTGTTTGTTGAGTGTAGAGAACCTCCCAAAAGCAAGAGGAAGACAAGCAACATGTCCCGAACCACCGCCAACCGTCCCCAACTTTCCCTGACCGACTCTATAAGAAACCACGGCCCAGCGACTTGACGTGGCGGCCTATGCCAACAGGGAAATGACCAAGCACCCTCATCCACCCCCCGAAAAGGTGAAATGATCGGAGGGTTCTGAAAAACTTTCTGAGGGTGCCTTTTTGTTTGGGGCGTATTTTCTAAGGATCGGACAATTACCCTTCTTCTGCGGTTCCACTATTTCGAACTGCAAAGAGGGCTCTCTCGTCACAGAAAATGGCCGCGCCGCAATCCCAAGTTTATTCCAAGTGTCCAGAACTATCTCATAACATCCCAAGTGTATCCCCAACTTATCCCAAGTGTATCCCAAGTCTATCCCGAGCTGATCCCAAGTGTATCCCAAGCTTATCTTAAGCCTATCCTAAGCTTCTCCCAAGCTTCTCCCACGCTTCTCCCAAGCTTGGGAGAACTTATCCCAAGCTCCTCCCAAGCTGATCCCAACCTGATCCCAAGCTGATCCCAAGCTGATCCCAAGCTCCTCCCAAGCTGATCCCAAGCTTACCCAAGCTGATCCCAAGCTCCTCCCAAGCTTACCCAAACTGATCCCAAGCTGATCCCAAGCTGATCCCAAGCTGACCCCAAGCTGATCCCAAGCTGATCCCAAGCTGATCCCAAGCTGATCCCAAGCTGATCCCACGCTTCTCCCAAGCTCATCCCAAGCTTATCCCAAACTGACCCCAAGCTGATCCCAAGCTGACCCCAAGCTGACCCCAAGCTGACCCCAAGCTGACCCCAAGCTGACCCCAAGCTGTGATCCCAAGCTGATCCCAAGCTCCTCCCAAGCTGATCCCAAGCTGATCCCAAGCTGATCCCAAGCTGATCCCAAGCTGATCCCAAGCTTATCCCAAGCTGATCCCAAGCTGATCCCAACCTTATCCCAAGCTGATCCCAAGCTGATCCCAAGCTGATCCCAAGCTGATCCCAAGCTGATCCCAAGCTGATCCCAAGCTGATCCCAAGCTGATCCCGAGCTGATCCCAAGCTGATCCCGAGCTGATCCCGAGCTGATCCCGAGCTGATCCCGAGCTTATCCCAAGCTCCTCCCAAGCTGATCCCAAGCTGATCCCAAGCTGATCCCAAGCTGATCCCAAGCTTATCCCAAGCTGATCCCAAGCTGATCCCAAGCTCCTCCCAAGCTGATCCCAAGCTGATCCCAAGCTGATCCCAAGCCGATCCCAAGCCGATCCCAAGCTGATCCCAAGCTGATCCCAAGCTGATCCCAATCCCAAGCTCATCCCAAGCTGATCCCAAGCTGATCCCAAGCTCCTCCCAAGCTCCTCCCAAGCTGATCCCAAGCTAATCCCAAGCTGATCCCAAGCTCCTCCCAAGCTTACCCAAGCTGATCCCAAGCTGATCCCAAGCTCCTCCCAAGCTGATCCCAAGCTGATCCCAAGCTCCTCCCAAGCTGATCCCAAGCACCTCCCAAGCTGATCCCAAGCTGATCCCAAGCTTATCCCAAGCTGATCCCAAGCTGATGCCAAGCCGATCCCAAGCCGATCCCAAGCTGATCCCAAGCTGATCCCAATCCCAAGCTCATCCCAAGCTCCTCCCAAGCTGATCCCAAGCACCTCCCAAGCTGATCCCAAGCTGATCCCAAGCTCCTCCCAAGCTGATCCCAAGCTGATCCCAAGCTCATCCCAAGCTGATCCCAAGCTGATCCCAAGCTCCTCCCAAGCTGATCCCAAGCTGATCCCAAGCTCCTCCCAAGCTTACCCAAGCTGATCCCAAGCTGATCCCAAGCTGATCCCAAGCTCCTCCCAAGCTGATCCCAAGCTGATCCCAAGCTCCTCCCAAGCTGATCCCAAGCACCTCCCAAGCTGATCCCAAGCTGATCCCAAGCTCATCCCAAGCTGATCCCAAGCTGATCCCAAGCTCCTCCCAAGCTGATCCCAAGCTGATCCCAAGCTCCTCCCAAGCTTACCCAAGCTGATCCCAAGCTGATCCCAAGCTCCTCCCAAGCTGATCCCAAGCTGATCCCAAGCTCCTCCCAAGCTGATCCCAAGCACCTCCCAAGCTGATCCCAAGCTGAACCCAAGCTTATCTCATATGCCAAGCGGCTCTTGTGGAAGCTCACGCAGGTTCTTCTGCCATGCGTTATTGACGACTGGTTTCAGCTTCTCGATGTCCGTGTCCTGGCCTGGGAAACGGTGCGGCCCACATCGAAGCCTCGTGCCCGCAAAGGGAAACCAAAGGGCCCCGACTTGATGCGCCTAAAAACACTCCAGTGCAAACAGGTCGGAAAAAAAGAGCGTTTTGAAAACCCGGACGCGCACTTCCATGCATTGCTTCTCGGAAGAACTGAAGGGACCAGCCCAGCTTAAAGCTGAAACTTGAGCGATTGGGCCATGACCTGTTGGCAACTCGTTTTGGCCTTCTCTCTATCTTGAAATTTGGAGAATGGGCCCCTCGCGTCTAAGGATTAGGTGTGTTTGAATGTGCCCGTCGCAAGACATGATCTTGGCACCGCCGACAAACTGGCGGTATTGCTCTCTCTCTTTGAAGGGTTCCCATCTTGGCTCTTTGAGCAGCTGGCTGGGGTTCAAACAAGGGAGGGGGGGTCCTCCACAAATGGGTCCCGCGAAGATGGGTGCTCCAAACAGGACTCCTTGGACATCTGCCCTGGTACTTCCAACAAGCTTCCTTTGTATGTCCCCGCTAAACATCATCACACCCAAGGGCAACTAAATTCAAGATGGCCCAAAGGTTTGAGTCACCCAACATGGACAACTTAGGGTGCTTTGTCGAAGCCAAGGGGTTCCCAATAGCCATGATTCGTCACTTCTTGGTCGATTCGGCTGTAGCTCCCCTCTCCCCTCTCCCCTCACCCCTCCCTTTAGGACGCGGCCGCTCAGCACGGCGGGATGTGACAGCACCTCCGTCAGCACCCTCGGCAAGCAGCCAACGATTCACATGGACGCTGGCCTTCGGGGAATCGGTCCAAATTTTTCTTTGGCAATGTTCCTTTAGCTTGGTTGACGTTGGAAGGGGAGCAAAAACCTACAGTTTAGCAGTTTTGTGGTGATTTCCCACTAAGCACCAATAAGCAAGATGTAAAATGTGTCCCAACAACAACCATGCTAAAGGGGCCCGCTGTCAGGTTCCATGTTTTGTTTTGGTGGGAGGGTACAAGGATGTCTCTCTCCCTGCAACAATCATCGAAGTGGACAGGGAGCTTCCCCAAAAAAAAAGGTCTTCCCAAACCCTCTGATCGTCAGCTTCCATGATTGTTGGAGAAAGGGTACAACTTCTTGGTGGCTAAACAAGACGCACCCACATATACCCTGAAATTCAAAGCACAATTCAACACACATTACCATTCTAACATGGATGCCGAAGGCGGAATTGAGCACTTCACCAGGGGGCCTGAAAGGTTCCTCAGACCTGCAAATCTGCCAAGTTTCACCTCTGCTCCAAGAAAAACGGGTGCTCATTGGAACTCTGGGGCCCTCAGCCTGGAGGTACTCCCTGACTTTCGGCCCAGCTTCTTGTCTTGGGGAAGCATCCTCAAAGGTCGAAGGTTAGAACACATGTTCATGCTTTGCCGAGCATCGCTGTTGCGATGGTCGCTCCGCTGGTCTCCTGATGCACCAAGGGTGATTTGGGAAGGAAGGGCCTGCCCTGAAAGGGGTCGCTTACAAAAAGGGCTCCCTGGTACCTTGAAACATGCGACACGATGAATCAACTTGGCACATGCTAGGGTTCTTGAAATTCCCAAGTCTTGGATGAGCAACAATGCTGTTATTCAAGCATTCTTCAATACGCAAGCAAAACTCCGGTGGTCGGTTTGCCTTTCAATCTATCCAAAAGGGGGTTCGGATTCCACTTGAAGCCATGCCAGCATGCAAATCACTGTCAAATCACTGTCTCAAAACCAAGCCTGCGTAAGAATTGCCAATCACATTGTCATGTTGTCCGATCTTTGCAACCATTTCAAGAAAGTCATCGCCTCTAAGTCACCACTCTCAGTAGAAACATCGTGACAGTCACACCAACTCCATGTCCAAACAAAAGACGCCCAAAAAGACCCAGGGATAGGTAGGATGCCAGTTACATCCCTTCTGGGGGAAGGGCCCCCCAAACTGGCAGAAAAATGTAAAGCCACAACATAAAGCAAAGGACCGAGCCTTCTTCAATTGATGAACATAAAAATGAGAACAGTAGAAGGCAAAGCACAAAAAGACAAGCAGCCAACCGTTTGGGCACCTGAAGTCTCCTTAAACCCTTGAACACTCCTAACCAGGCCAGCATTGTAGCCTTGAGTCAACAGTACTCACATCTAAAGGCTCCGATCTAAACCATTGATCAAGCAGACCGGGTTTGGGCTTCCCTGCAACTACCTTTTATGCGCCCAACTCAAATTGTCACAGGTAGAATTTGGTCCAGTTTCCCTTCAATCCTCAGATGTAAAGACTATTATATTGAAAAGGACCCCTGAAGGACTGTGTGCTTCCCAAAGCTCCAGTGGCATGGGAGACGAAAGGGCGGCAAGGGGAAGTCAATTTGTGGTTCGTTGATTCAAGGGGAAGCCCCCTCCAAGCAAATGCACAACGTAAAGAGTGGACTGCCCCCCACCCGACAACTGTTTCTTTGCCGCAAAACTCCCACCAAGAAACAGACAAAGCATGTTGTTGGGATCGCCGCCACGAAAATGGTCTTCCCGAAAGCTTTCTCCTGGCTCCACTGCTCCAAGATCTCTGCTACACCTCTGGGGATGTCCGCCTTGCTCGGCTGCAGCCGGAAGAAGTCCTGAGCTGGACGGGAGTCAACCTATTTCCTAATTGGTTCATCGTGCGTTGATGGTATTTGCATTTTCATTTTCATCAGCATTCGAAACGACTACCCCCTTTGAGTTGTTGCTCAACACTCCTATCCAAAGCTTGACCATCGTCCAGGGTCCATTTCTCCATCTCCCCCCACCCCCCGAATCCAAACCCCGCCTGCAGCCGCACCAAGAGCTCCTCCCACCCAGGCTCCGTGGGCTCCGTCGGCTCGGGCGCGGGCTCGCGCGGCTCGCCCGGCTCCTGCTCGCCCTCCAGGAGGTCCGGCCAGCCGTCGCCCCTCAGGGAACAAGGCGTCGGACTCGAGCCGACGGAAAAGAGCCAGTGTTGCAGGCCTGGCCCGTTTTTTAGTGGGTTGTTTTCTGTTTTGCTCGGAAATTCCGAATCCTCAAACAATTCCCATGGGTGGAATCGCGCACTTTGCCAAGGTGAGCTCAACTTTTGCTGGTGCCTCGGTTCAAGGAGCAGTGAGAGCTTGGAGGAAAACCAGGGCTGCTCCTCAGAAGCCAGCTACACACAATTCCACAACAATCCTAGTTTGTACTGGGGCCTGTAGGGCAAAGAGAAGCCAAGGCTTGCAGAATACCTCCCTTTGCCATGCTCAAAAGAGACCCCGTACAAGGAACCTTGACCAAATGGATGTCTACTCGTTTTGGCAATTCTTAGAAGGCACCTGGAGATTAAGCGACAGAGGGCAACAAATACATCGACCTGAACCTCGCAAAGTTGCCCGCTTGGCAACAAAGCAGCGCGCTTAGGTGGTAAAGCGGCAAAACAGCAAGAGTTGTAAACATTGTTTGTAGAATATGTGCGACACATCTAGCAGCTTATGTTCAGCTACAACACCTGCGAACCCATGCGCAAAGAACCCTATCCTTTGACCCTTGATCTTTTGGCCTTGTAATTCCCACACTTCTGCAAACCTTAAACATAGAGTCTTTATAGAACTATTTGCATGGTTGCAACCCCTAAAATCAGGTCGGCTGAGTCTGTCAGCCCTGGGTGCCCGACTGGCGGGCATCCTTCATGCTGCCCGCCTCGCGAAGACGACACTTCGCTATGAATTTGATACGGGACGTCTCACTGAGTGCATGGATGATGGGCTTGAGTTTCTGGTCGATAGAGAGAGAGAGAGAGAACAAAAAAACAAAAACATAGTCCGTATCATGTAGCTCCAGTCTTCCAGTGTAGTTCTGAGTTGCTGCTTTCTCAGTCTATTGGGGGTCATTCGGGTCGGACTGATGTCCTAACAGCCGTCGAGGGCTTTCCTTGGGACCTGCGACTTCAATAGATTTGGATGCCCTGCTGTCCAGAACGGGTGGATTCCTAACATATTGCACGGACTCTCCAGATGTTAGATGAAAAGAGCTGGAAGCAAAAGCATATTTGGAGGAGAGGTGTGTCTGTTTCCGTTGGGGCAATGTGAGGAGACAGCCAACCACGAAGCACATCGCTGCTCAACTATTTCTTCTGTCGGTACTTGCTGAATCAAGCACGAAACGGGAGATTTCTCAAGTACAGACTGCTGCAAAGATCTCCCTGCCATTGGTGCTTGGTTTATGTGAAACTCAGGAGATCCACAGGCCTCCGCCTCCAAGTTTGATCCCACAGGATGATGGTGGCTCAAAGTGGGGTTTGCATGTTTACTTTATCACTTCAAAGAGATGCCCTCGGTGTTGCAGGATCTCAGAAAGAAGCAGGCGCCATGTTCGAACACCACGGTGGTCCAAAAATAGTCAGGGAACGATCATTGGGCCCGCTGGTCCCCTATGCAAGGGTCATGTTGCCATGTGTCGAAACTTGGACCCCTCCAAGTGGAGCCCTTGAAAAGTGTCCTCGCAGCTGCAGCTTTTTATAAAACGGCAGTTCTCGAGGTTGGTTCTTTATCCCGCACTTCTGGCCGCATTGGGCTGCCTGAATCCTGGCTGGTGCTACAGGCTTCTTGCATATCATCCTCAAGAGAAGAGCGGGTCGTGGCAATGGTGCCAGGGAACACCCCCAAAAGCGGTGCCTCTGCACAATGGCGTTGGCTTGCCCCACAAAAACGGGCACACTGAAAATAATGTTTTCAGATGTTCCATATTAGAAAAGGGCCTGTTGCTGCTCTTCAAGCAGCACTGTCCACTCTCTTTTTCTGCCAGCTTTCCATGCCCATGTGTTCGCTTTGAAGAACACCCCACCAAAACACAAAGGCCCAACTCCTTCGGTGGGTGTGCAAGGGAAACACGCCTGCTCCAAAGGCACTGCTAGACAATTGAACCCTGGAATTGGGCAACACGAGTCAATAGTTTGGTCATGTGAAGGTCAGAGCAACCTTGAGGAACTTCAGAAACTCCTGGAACCTTCCGGGCATCTGGCCTCTGTCGGCGTCGCAGGCTCCTGAAGGGAGGGGAGGCGCCCGCCTTCTGGCTTTCTGGCTATGACTCATGTATCAAAACATGCAAAAACACAGCTTGAACAAATCAGAGCCTCCTGCTTCTCGAGAAAGCATAGCAAATAGAAGCAAATAGCTTAGCATTCTACTTCTGCCAGTCCACTCTCCATGTGCCTTTCTGGCACATTTGGACGATCTAGAAAGGAAACCAGCACGACAGCTGCTCCCCTTCATGATGGAACACGCTTCCGGAAGAAATTGAAACAAGAGAAGAGAGACCAGGTGCCCCTCGGCTCCTTGGAGAACTTGGTAGGCGTCACCTTCGACTTGCTCTGGCGGAAGCACCTGCACATGTTTGCACGTTCCGGTGCACAGGTGCATTCTTAAAAAGGGCAGGCATTGATGGTCCTTCTGAACTGACTGCCGTTGTGTGCCGCGTGGAAACTGAACTCTTTTTGCTGCCAACTGTGAATGCAACTTCAAGATGAAAGAAGGATTCGGAGTGGGTGTTTGTCGAATGGTTGCTGACCGAGATTCCTCTTGTGACACCATGATTATTGGAAAGATTGGCATGCGGCATACCTTCCAAGGACCCGCCAGGGATGGTGTACCTCTGATTCGCGAAGGTGCGCTTCTAGTTTCATGTTCAATGAGTTAGCCTTACAAAGACCAGCGTGCCTTGCACCATTCTCTTCACCGCTTCACTTTCTCTTGCCGAAACCGCCTAACTGGCGCTCATGCCCTTTCAGCTTCAAGTCCGGCCGGAATGCATGCTTTACATGGACACCCATGTCACAGAGCGTACCTTCGAATGGGTAAGCTACATATCCCAGCTCCTCTGAAAGTAGCTGGGCAAACTTGATGGCCTTTGGCCAATTGTCACCACTTACCCATTGAGACTTTAGGTAGCAACATGGAGAAAGGTTCATAGAATTCAGCTTCTCTGAATCGGTTTTCGCAAGACCACTCCGGCGAAAACTTCCCCAGCCGCCTCTTTATGCGATCCCAGCACCGGCGCAGCTTGCTGCACTTCTTCAGGAGGTACAGTCCAGGCTTGCTCATCAAATTCGCGCACCTTCGCAGGACTCCGTACTTCCGCAAGAGGTACAGTCCTGGTCAGGATCAGTCAGGGCCTTGCAGCACTCATGCTTCAGAACGAGACCCGTGACCCGCTTGGGAAAGGACAACATGAAGCCATCCACCCAGAGGCGCCCAAATTAATTGACAGAGCCCCAAGTCTGTCAGTGGCTCGACCTTTTGTTTGGAGAGTTTCAACAACCGGACAGCGATCCTTACAACGTGGTAGGGCACACTGGGAACCCATCCACAAGTACAGCCCACATTGAAACTCACTCAGGCTGTTGCCCAAGAATCATTTCTCAAGGTGTCGACTGTGGGAAATTGCTATCGTTGGGTTTTCATTGTACCAAAGTCATGTGATGGAGTTGTAATGGCTCTATTGATTCATCAACGGCAACGGGCCTCTGGTTGAATTTGATTCGGGGGCAGTATGCTCTTCTATTTAGCTGGGATTGCCAACACGTTTTTGCAAGGGGGTTCAACCATCATCTACGTATCCTATCCCAAACACTGTGGCTTGATGTCCGAAACGGTGCGTGCTGTCAGCAGTCGACCTCCTGGATTCATGTTTTTCGAAACAAGATGGTGTGTATGCGGGGCGTTCAATGGATTGTCGGCTCCAACCATTGCCCGGTGTTCTGCATCTCACAACAAAATCATTCAAGCGCGTTCTTCAGCACACAGCACCCGAAAGGGGAGAAGGCGCTGCGCGACATGGAAAACATCTCCACCGGGTTGGGGTTCTGGAGGTCGCACTCGTTGGATCAGGTGGTTCGCCGTGGGAAAAATGGCATACGGTTCCTCGTCGAACTGATCTGGATGGTCTGGGTTGCCCGGTGAATGTTCGCGGAGAATGGGCCTTTCTGTCTTGGTCGGTTGGTGGGTGGGTGGGTTGGTTGATTGGCCGGTCCATCGGCTGCTTGGTTGCATGGTCGGTTGCTGGGTTTGGGTGCTTGCCCACCCACCCATACACATACAGAGAATCTCAGAGATTCACACAACATCTCAGAGACACCAAGACACAAGTCTACAAAAACATGCAACCCTGCGCACGAACCGAATTTCCGTGGAGGCCTCCAGGCGATTCTGACTGGTCCAACTCCCGGGCCTGAGACGAGGAGAGAAGCCGTCAGCAGGATCACTCCAACCAGGCTGCCAACGGGGAGGGCGTCATCCTGCCGTGGGAATTGCACGTCATCGTGTGTGTGTGTGTGTGTGTGTTGTACAGTTGTACATACCATTCTGGCCAGTCGCTCATGCCAAGCCAATTCTCCGGATTCGCTCCTCAACCAAGAATGGCACGATCACTGGCAGTACAGTCTCGTTGTACATAGTGGTGGTCGTGGACCAGCTGTTGGTAGTGGATAGGCTGCTCCTTGTGCTAGTGGATAGGCTGCTGCTTGTGCTTGTGGAACCTTGGCATGTCTGCCAGGGCTGGCAAACAGGGCTTGTGGTTCATATTCCATGGGGACATAAGCCACAGACAGTGTAACTGTCCAATGGCTCATCTTAGGTGGTACCCGCCCAACCTTTTGTGGGAGAATAGAGACGACTCAGGTTCCGTCCGCCCAAAAGCCTGCTTAAGTCAACAGATCATCAGCGACCATCCCCACCCGCAACTACCCTCCATTGCTTGGAACATATCCTCAACACGGAGCGGTGGACATAAGTCCAACCATGTAAATGATGTGTGAAGGGTTCCCGATGAACATTCACACCCAAAAAATGATTCGGGGCCGAGCCCGCATTGTCCCCTGGTTAAGGCGCTTTGTGTCAAACTTGGGTTTCCCCTTTAAAGATAGAAATCCCTGGGACAATCCGCTGATTGAACCGCGCACTGTGGTTTTGGACGCTCAAAGCATATGTCGATGAACAAAAACCACTTCGGAATGCCTCCGAAGAGCCCGCGCGAACAGGGCAGGCGCGAACAGGGATCGACACGAGTTTGCAACTTGTTGAGCCTGGGCACGCAGGCTGGTGGTCTTTGTCTTTGTGGAACTGGCCGTGGACGGAGCTTGGCTGGATTCCATCCATCCACCTGCAGTACATACGCATCAAGTTTTTTTGTTTCTCCCAGTAGCTCGTATTTCCAGCAGACGTAAATCAAACCCTTGCCAATGCAAACTCAGCAAAGCATTCCAATGGCTTCCTCGGTAGGGATGCTCTTGCTGGTTTTCACTCTCCTCAGCACATGATGCTAGGCACTCCTTCTTATTGGCCTCCATGTGCACTGGGATCCGCGAGTGAATCAAGAAGAGCCCTCTCCTTGAAACAGCTTGAAGACTTGCCAACTCAACACTCGCGCAACCATCCCCTCATTCGAGTGTCTAGACCTTCAACCGAGCACGGTTCGAAGAGCGGCCTGTAAATTGCGTGGCGCTGGTAGTCGTCGGTTGAAATTTAAAGGCGAGACTGCTGTTGCAATCAAGGCCGCTGCTGTTGCTCTCATTGCTCTGGTTGCTTTCGTTGCAATCCGTGCCATTAACGTCTTCCCAAGCAAAGCTGGCTGACGTCGTGATATTTATTGGGCTGGTTGAGGTTGCGTTGCCCGAGGTTGAAGATGTGGTGGTGGGCAAAGCACCAAATGTGCTTGTTGAGGACGTGGAGCTTGATGAACTGCTGCTACTGGAACTTCCGCTGCTGCTGGTGCTACTGGTGCTGCTGGTGCTACTGGTGCTGCTGCTGGTGCTGCTGCTGGTGCTGCTGGTGCCGGTCAAGCTGCTTGTGCTGGAGCTGGAAGTGGCTGTGGCGTTGGGGTTGGTGGTGGTGGTCGCTGTGGCGGTTGTCAACGTGCCGGTGGTGGTGGTGCTCAGGGTGCTCGTGGCGGTCCGCGTCGACCTAGTGCTCGTGGTGCTCGTGACGGAGCTCGTGCTCGACACGGTGAAGGTACCTGGCCGGAGCGACCCCCCTCCAAGCGAAAATGGTGGACAGATAGTAGGTCATTGTCCAAAAGGTGAAAATATTAGTTAGAAGAGGACAAGGTCTCTTCGCCTCTCTCTTGGCCTAGCCCCTCAATGTGTTGAAAGGACTGGCCCCTTTCTTTCACCAAAGTCAACCTCGAAGTGGGGGAAAGCGAAACCGCTATAACTTGTTTTTTCGCTTCTAGGGCACAGGTTCACAGGTTGAAAAGTCAGTTCGCTCGCACCAAAACGCCACCAAGTCACTCGAGGTCTGTGTGGCGCTGGTGCTGGAGGTACTCTCAGTGGTGGCAGTGCTTCTGCTGCCAGTGCTGCTGGTGGTGGTAGACGAGATCTCCAGCTCAGCGTAATAGCCCACCTCAACCCAAAGCGCAAAGCACCCAAACCTGTTGACTTTAGGTGGCGACCCATTCGGAAGTCCAACAACCTGGTCCCACATATTCTCAACAGACACACTGCTTGATATGGGAGGGATCTCCAATCAGAACTGCTTTCTTCTAATATTCTCTGCAATGGCGGCAGATTCATTCGAACTTGTTCGCTAAACAACACAAGAATACCGTTCACATGCAATCTGGATGTTTCTCGGGCTCAGCCCTGCCCACTACTTGCTGATCACGTGCTAGACGACTCACCACCAAGATGGTCCCCGTGCACGGGTGGGGAAGGGCCCCAAATGTGCCTGTCATGCCCGTTGCTTCGTCACCTTGACAGGCATGCCCTTGGAATCACCGAACATGGCCCAAAAACAATGAACAAAGTTTTCCACACAGTTTTGTCCACTGGTTTTACCAATGCCAAGTTCGGACTATGAAAAACCTGAGCTTCCACTCCACAGCAATGAACCAAGTTGATCTGGATCCTTGAGCTTGGTGCGAGAGCTCCGGTCCTGCCCCATGGTTCCAGACTCTCCTGCGGCAAGAAGACAAAGCAATTCTAGGGTTGTGTTGCTGGTTGTCCCACTAGGAAAACGACCTTCTATGATTCCGTTTCACATCGTAGGACTGGGAACTAAATTTGGGTTGACATGGACAGCTCCACACAAAAAAGCAAAACCGCACAGTCCTGGGGGAGCTTCAAGATTCGAGCCCCCCTCCTCCTGTTTCTGCTAAAGACATCTAGAACGCCTTCTATGCCCCGAACCCCGAACCCCAAACAGCAGCGAACCAAAGCAACACTCTCCGGGCAGCGGGCAGACAGATAGAAGGCGTCTCCTCCTGCTGTCCTTGGATCAAACTCAAAACGCCCGGCTATTCGCGCAAAGCCAAGAACAAGTCCGAAACCCAGCGAATGGTGCCTTTGGACAGTACATAGGAGAAAACCACATGGAACTGGCGTCCTACACAGAAGCCGTGGCGGGTCGTTTCGGGTTGCCTTTGGGCCCGTGTCGCATTCAAAAGTAAGCTGCTTTAGAAGGGATTCTTCACTTTTTGGCAGGGAGAAACACCTGTTTACTCCAGCGGGATGAATCTGGGGTCAATCACATTTGTCAGCATGCTGTAAGTTGACTGACCGAGCTTGAGTTGACAGCTCCCGGCCCCAAAATGCTCGAAAGAGAAATCAGCAAGCCGGGCGTGGCATGACTGTCCCCTTAAAGAGGCCTCTTCCCAAAGTCCCAGCCGGAAGGGTGTTCTGTGCGTTTGAAAGGTGTGCCTGTCACTGCGAAAGATCACATCCTAAAAGTTCAGAGACCTTCCAAGAATCACATCCTCAAAGTTCAGAGACCTTCCAAGAATCACATGCTCAAAGTTCAGAGACCTTCCGAAACACACATCCTCAAAGTTCAGAGACCTCCAAGAATCACATCCTAAAAGTTCATAGACCTTCCAAAAATCACATCTTAAAAGTTCCGAGACCTTCCAAGAATCACATCTTAAAAGTTCAGAGACCTTCCAAGAATCACAACCTCAAAGTTCAGAGACCTTCAAGGAATCACATCCTCAAAGTTCAGAGACCGTCCAAAACACACATCCTCAAAGTTCAGAGACCTTCCAAGAATCAGATCCTCAAAGTTCAAAGACCTTCCAAAACACACATCCTCAAAGTTCAGAGACCTTCCAAGAATCAGATCCTCAAAGTTCAGAGACCTTCCAAGAATCACATCCTCAAAGTTCAGAGACCTTCCAAAACACACATCCTCAAAGTTCAGAGACCTTCCAAGAATCAGATCCTCAAAGTTCAGAGACCTTCCAAGAATCACATCCTCAAAGTTCAGAGACCTTCCAAGAATCACAACCTCAAAGTTCAGAGACCTTCCAAGAAACACATCCTAAAAGTTCATAGACCTTCCAAGAATCACATCTGAAAAGTTCAGAGACATTTCAAGAATCACATCTTAAAAGTTCAGAGACCTTCCAAGAATCACAACCTCAAAGTTCAGAGACCTTCCAAGAATCACATCCTCAAAGTTCAGAGACCTTCCAAGAATCACATCCTCAAAGTTCAGAGACCTTCCAAGACACACATCCACAAAGTTAGACCTTCCAAGAATCACAACCTCAAAGTTCAGAGACCTCCCAACAATCACATCTTAAAAGTTCAGACACCTTCCAAGAATCACATCCTTAAAGTTCAGAGACCTTCCAAGAATCACATCCTCAAAGTTCAGAGACCTTCCAAAACACACATCCTCAAAGTTCACAAACCTTCCAAGAATCACATCCTCAAAGTTCAGAGACCTTCCAAGAATCACATCCTCAAAGTTCAGAGACCTTCCAAGCATCCTCAAAGTTCAGAGACCTTCCAACACACACATCCTCAAAGTTCACAGACCTTCCAAGAATCACATCCTCAAAGTTCAGAGACCTTCCAAGAATCTCATCCTCAAAGTTCAGAGACCTTCCAAGAGTCACATCCTCAAAGTTCAGAGACCTTCCAAGAATCGCATCCTCAAAGTTCAGAGACCTTCCAAAACACACATCCTCAAAGTTCACAGACCTTCCAAGAATCACATCCTCAAAGTTCAGAGACCTTCCAAGAATCACATGCTCAAAGTTCAGAAACCTTCCAAGAATCTCATCCTCAAAGTTCAGAGACCTTCCAAGAATCAAATCCTATCCTCAAAGTTCAGAGACCGTCCAAAACACACATCCTCAAAGTTCAGAGACCTTCCAAGAATCACATCCTCAAAGTTCAGAGACCTTCGAAAACACACATCCTCAAAATTCAGAGACCTTCCAAGAATCAGATCCTCAAAGTTCAGAGACCTTCCAAGAATCACATCCTAAAAGTTCAGAGACCTTCCAAGAATCACATCTTACAAGTTCAGAGACCTTCCAAGAATCACAACCTCAAAGTTCAGAGACCTTCCAAGAATCACATCCTAAAATTCAGAGACCGTCCAAGAATCACATCCTCAAAGTTCAGAGACCTTCCAAGAATCACATCTTACAAGTTCAGAGACCTTCCAAGAATCACAACCTCAAAGTTCAGAGACCTTCCAAGAATCAAATCCTCAGAGTTCAGAGACCTTCCAAGAAGCACATCCTCAGAGTTCAGAGACATTCCAACAATCACATCCTCAAAGTTCAGAGACCTTCCAAAACACACATCCTCAAAGTTCAGAGACCTTCCAAGAATCAGGTCCTCAAAGTTCCGAGACCGTCCAAAACACACATCCCCAAAGTTCAGAGACCTTCCAAGAATCACATCCTCAAAGTTCAGAGACCTTCCAAAACACACATCCTCAAAGTTCAGAGACCTTCCAAGAATCAGATCCTCAGAGTTCAGACCTTCCAAGAATCACATCCTCAAAGTTCAGAGACATTCCAAGAATCACATCCTATAAGCTCAGAGACCTTCCAAGAATCACATCCTCAAAGTTCAGACCTTCCAAGAATCACATCCTCAAAGTTCAGAGACCTTCCAAGAATCACATCCTCAAAGTTCAGAGACCTTCCAAGAATCACATCCTCAAAGTTCAGAGACCTTCCAAGAATCACATCCTCAAAGTTCACAGACCTTCCAAGAATCACATCCTCAAAGATCAGAGACCGTCCAAGAATCACATCCTCAAAGTTCAGAGACCTTCCAAGAATCACATCCTCAAAGTTCAGAGACCTTCCAAGAATCACATCCTCAAAGTTCAGAAACCTTCCAAGAATCACAACCTCAAAGTTCAGAGACCTTCCAAGACACACATCCTCAAAGTTCAGAGACCTTCCAAGAATCACATCCTCAAAGTTCAGAGACCGTCCAAAACACACATCCTCAAAGTTCAAAGACCTTCCAAAACACACATCCTCAAAGTTCAGAGACCTTCCAAGAATCACATCCTCAAAGTTCAGAGACCTTCCAAGAATCACAATCTCAAAGTTCAGAAACCTTCCAAGAATCAGGTCCTCAAAGTTCCGAGACCGTCCAAAACACACATCCCCAAAGTTCAGAGACCTTCCAAGAATCACATCCTCAAAGTTCAGAGACCTTCCAAAACACACATCCTCAAAGTTCAGAGACCTTCCAAGAATCACAACCTCAAAGTTCAGAGACATTCCAAGAATCACATCCTCAAAGTTCGGAGACCTTCCAAGAATCACATCCTCAAAGTTCAGAGACCTTTCAAGAATCACATCCTCAAAGTTCAGAGACCTTCCAAGACACACATCCACAAAGTTCACAGACCTTCCAAGAATCACATCCTCAACGTACAGAGACCTTCCAAGAATCACATCTCAAAAGTTCAGAGACCTTCCAAGAATCACAACCTCAAAGTTCAGAGACCTTCCAAGAATCACATCCTCGAAGTTCAGAGACCTTCCAAGAATCACATCCTATAAGCTCAGAGACCTTCCAAGAATCACATCCTCAAAGTTCAGAGACCTTCCAATTGTCACATCCTCAAAGTTCATAGACATTCCAAGAATCACATCTTAAAAGTTCAGAGACCTTCCAAGAATCACAACCTCAAAGTTCAGAGACCTTCCAAGAATCACATCCTCAAAGTTCAGAGACCTTTCCAAACACACATCCTCAAAGTTCACAGACCATCCAATAATCACATCCTCAAATTTCACAGACCTTTCAAGAATCACATCCTCAAAGCTCAGAGACCTTCCAAGAAGCACATCCTCAAAGTTGAGACCTTCCAAGAATCACATCCTCAAAGTTCAGAGACCTTCCAAGAATCAGATCCTCAAAGTTCAGAGACCTTCCAAGAATCACATCCTCAAAGTTCAGAGACCTTCCAAGAATCACATCCTCAAAGTTCAGAGACCTTCCAAGAATCACATCCTCAAAGTTCAGAGACCTTCCAAGAATTACATCCTCAAAGTTCAGAGACCTTCCAAGAGTCACATCCTCAAAGTTCAGAGACCTTCCAAGAATCTCATCCTCAAAGTTCAGAGACCTTCCAAGAATCACATCCTCAAAGTTCAGAGACCTTCCAAGAAGCACATCCTCAGAGTTCAGAGACATTCCAACAATCACATCCTCAAAGTACAGAGACCTTCCAAGAATCACATCCTCAAAGTTCAGCGACCTTCCAAGAATCACATCCTCAAAGTTCAGAGACCTTCCAAGACACACATCCTCAAAGTTCAGAGACCTTCCAAGAATCGCATCCTCAAAGTTCAGAGACCTTCCAAGAATCACATCCTCAAAGTTCAGAGACCTTCCAAGAATCACATCCTCAAAGTTTAGAGACCTTCCAAGAATCACATCCTCAAAGTTCAGAGACCTTCCAAGAATCACATCCTCAAAGTTCAGAGACCTTCCAATTGTCACATCCTCAAAGTTCAGAGACCTTCCAAGAATCACATCCTCAAAGTTTAGAGACCTTCCAAGAATCACATCCTCAAAGTTCAGAGACCTTCCAAGAATCACATCCTCAAAGTTCAGAGACCTTCCAATTGTCACATCCTCAAAGTTCAGAGACCTTCCAAGAATCACATCCTCAAAGTTTAGAGACCTTCCAAGAATCACATCCTCAAAGTTCAGAGACCTTCCAAGAATCACATCCTCAAAGTTCAGAGACCTTCCAATTGTCACATCCTCAAAGTTCAGAGACCTTCCAAGAATCACATCCTCAAAGTTTAGAGACCTTCCAAGAATCACATCCTCAAAGTTCAGAGACCTTCCAAGAATTCCAAGAATCACATCCTCAAAGTTCAGAGACCTTCCAAATCACATCCTCAAAGTTCAGAGACCTTCCAAGAATCACATCCTCAAAGTACAGAGACCTTCCAAGAATCACAACCTCAAAGTTCAGCGACCTTCCAAGAATCTCATCCTCAAAGTTCAGAGACCTTCCAAGAATCACATCCTCAAAGTTCAGAGACCTTCCAAGAATCGCATCCTCAAAGTTCAGAGACCTTCCAATTGTCACATCCTCAAAGTTCAGAGACCTTCCAAGAATCACATCCTCAAAGTTTAGAGACCTTCCAAGAATCACATCCTCAAAGTTCAGAGACCTTCCAAGAATCACATCCTCAAAGTTCAGAGACCTTCCAAGAATCAGATCCTCAAAGTACAGAGACCTTCCAAGAATCACATCCTCAAAGTTCAGAGACCGTCCAAGAATCACATCCTCAAAGTTCAGAGACCTTCCAAGAATCACATCCTCAAAGTTCAGAGACCTTCCAAGAATCACATCCTCAAAGTTCGGAGACCTTCCAAGAATCACATCCTCAAAGTTCGGAGACCTTCCAAAACACACATCCTCAAGGTTCAGAAACCTTCCAAGAATCACATCCTCAAAGTTCAGAGACCTTCCAATAATCACATCCTCAAAGTTCAGAAACCTTCCAAGAATCACATCCTCAAAGTTCAGAGACCTTCCAAGAATCACATCCTCAAAGTTCAGAGACCTTTCAAGAATCACATCCTCAAAGTTCAGAGACCTTCCAAGAATCGCATCCTCAAAGTTCACAGACCTTCCAAGAATCACATCCTCAAAGTTCAGAGACCTTCCAAGCATCACATCCTCAAAGTTCAGAGACCTTCCAAGAATCACATCCTAAAAGTTCAGCGACCTTCCAAAACACGTCCGAACCTTGGAGAAAAAAAAAAGTCAGGTGATATCCCCAACAGCATGCCGTGCTTTTTTTAGTGCTCGCACCACCCCGCAGCCCTGGCAGAACCTCGTGGAACCCCATGGAACCCTGGTGGAACCCTCGTGGAACCGTCGTGGAACCTTACCTCGGGGCCGCCCCGAACCAGCCCGGAGCCTATCTGGGCTGAGACCACAAAGCTTTCAGCTGTTGGGGAATAATAAAAAAAAAAAAAAAAAAAAAAAAAAAAACGCAGGCCCCACCGGGCAGCCCGGCACCACATCCTCCACCCCGCTGCTGCCGTCCAGCTTGGCTCGATTCACCCTGGGCTCCGAAGGCGCACTGAAGCGCCAGAAGTGACGGACCCTTTGGGAAGTGGGGGCTGTGAACTTGCAACTGAGATAGTATATGGGTGTGTCTCTTTTTGGGAAACCTCTGTTGGTTGTTTTTTTGGGGAAACCAGAATGAAAGCCATTATTTTGGGCAAAATGGAAGACAATGATGTGAGAAGTTCGGCGGAAATATGGTTTTGCGAGGCTACATGTTCTTCTGGCGCATGTTATGCCTATTATGTATATATACACATTTAAAGAAGAACAAAACATCTTCGAACCTGCACCTGTGAAGCCGGGAATGTAACTCAAACAAAGACTAGCAAGGGAAATGACGTCCCACGTGTTCATGTCGTACAGGATCCCTTAGTAAGCCTGGATGCAGAAAAAGCCAAGAACTCCGCCTTTAAACTCGCCCTGCGCATGAATTGAAATAAGGACAGTTGAAGGCTAATTCGCGCATGGCTGGTCTTGGATCAAGACAAAGCCCGTGGATTCGATCTGTCAAATACGACACTTTCCATTGGACCTCCTAAAGTTGGTTATTTGTGGCTCGGGGTGGAAGGCTTCCGAGAGGACAACCCCCACCTCCACACAGTTGCCCTTGTGATATCTGACAGTGGCGGATTTCCTTTAGTGTGCATGCAGCATGACAGCCTCAGGGGTACTTTGTTTTGCCTGCGTGGCCGCTGCAAATGTATGAATAAGCAATAGCGTATCTAAACGGCAAACACCCCCGCTTGAAAAACTCAATCTCAACTTATTATTGCCTCAAGTTGTGCAATTATGCAGAATATATTGAGCTACAAATTTACGTTCATGTTGTTCTTTGCTTGAAGTTTAGTATTTCGCCAAATCTTGATGCACAATTGATTGATGATGACAATGTTCTGTTCTGAGGCATGGATCACTGAGGGCCGGGCATTTGGGTGCCCTGCGACAGCCAATAGAGCGTCTCCGACTCCAAACTGGGCGGAGTTGCCATTGAAAAAAACAGCTCCAAACTTGGTTTAAAGGGAACCCCCAGGTCAAACAATAACATGTTCTTTGCTGACGCAAGTCACCAAACCTGAAAAAACACCATGGCATCAGGTGAAGGACCGGATTTCGCTCTCAACTCGCCATGAAATAGGTAGAGCTGAGTTTCAAAGAGTACGAATGCTTATGAAGGACATAGGAGAATTGGGCTGTCCTGGTTTTTTGCATTGAAGCATGGAGAACAATGTCAACTTCGGGTTAACAATAAAACCCCTCCAGACTAATCACAGGTGTTTTCTAGTGGGGAACAATCTGTCTTCGTTGGATTCCCCTCATTAGTATACAATCCTCAAGAATAAAGGGCCATCGGGCTGTCGGTTTCTGCGGGATTCGTGTGGGGCCCGCATATCCTCCAACAAAACCAACAATACTCCCCTGCCCTTTTCATGGGACATTAAAACGCGGAGAGTCGAATAAATGAAGTCAGTCGCCAGCTACCGTTCTGGTTCCTATTGTATGGAGATGGGAGGTCTCTGTTCAAACGAACACCAAAAGGCTACCAACAACCATTTTGTACGGAACCCCTCTTTCAAGGACCCCGCCATACAGGAAAGTACATGTTCTTTCTTGCAGGGTTCTCGCCCAATTCGAAATGCACGCTAGCATCTCCATCTTTCGCATCGCACATCGCAGGTCACCAAGGAAGCGATGAGCCACTTGCAGGGTCGGCGGATTTCGCCCAGCCCTGGAGATAATGATTGACCCCGGATTCAACCTGCTGGATGAATTGACAGCGTTGCCCCAAGTGAAGGATTCCCCCCTGGATGGGGACCGGTGGGTTGTGAATCCTGGGTTGCCAACAGGGACTGCGGGTCCCCTCTATGAAGAGGCGAGCTACTTGGCGACCGCCGAAATCAGACCGCACACACCCGACAGGCATGTACCGCCAGCCCCAGTCGGCAGTGGTCATTGCTTGCAGGTGGCCAAGTTCTTGGGTTGGCGTCAAGCTGACCTTCTAGGTAACCTACTTGGCTGGCAACCATCATTTTCCAGCAGGTTTGTGCATAGTTATTTAAAGTTATTTCAGTCAAACAAAGGAGCAACCGAGATCGCGGAGAGGCTTGGCAAAAGTCCACATACTGTTGCGAACAAACTTGCCTGCGGACATATGACTTTCATGAGCCAGATTTGCGCTGGGAGGCTCAAACAAGCGAGGACTCCTTGGAGGAACAAACCAAGCCCGTGGATTTCAATCTCACCGCCAGTGCAACTTGACGCCTCGTTGCTTTTGGATCCGACTGGCGCCGGGTGTGCTGACTGGTGCTGCGGGAATCTGAGCCTCACTGCGCCATGTAGATCAGGACGGCCCCCTGAAGGTCAGGGCAGCGCATGAGCGCTAAAAACCGTTGGATCCGTGTGGCTCAGGCAACGGAAGGGATTGGAACCTTTGGGAAAGAAAACCGACCACCACTTGGAGAGGCCCCAGGGTTGACACACTGTATGTGATAAGCCCAGCAGGATGCATGCTTGCTGACGTGAGTTCACTGAGCATACGTTCAAAGGGACCCTCTACGTTTACAAAGAAACCTTGAAGTTCACGTTCACTCTACTTGGGTGGGCGAAACATGGTCTTGAAACATTTGTCGCGGCTGGCCTGCAGCATCTGGTGATGGAGAAAATAAGAACTCGCATTGAGCAACTTCAGCCCCGACTAGGCCCAGGCCGCTGTAAGCAAACACCACCCCACCATTTGACACCCGCAGAAGACGTGATGCTTATCACTTCTGTAAAGGACTCCCCACGAAAGATTCTGGCATCATTGAACGGCAGATGGCAAACCGAGTCTCCGATGCTTTTTTGTTGCGTTTCTGCTAAGCGAGTCCAACGGTAAGCTTGCATGGTTTTAGCTGCCAACACCCAGCTTCTGCGGAAACACATGTTCAAACAATGAAAACATGAACCCCCACGCAACAAGCCAGGTTCTGTTTAGACTTTCCGGATTCGCAATGATATGCATTCTAGTGCAGGGAATTCTACAGGATCCGACATGTATTTTCCACCACGAATGCTCCGGATGATACAACGGCTTGTGCAGGCAAATAAAGCACATGACAAGGTCACATTGCCATCACCCATCTTTCCGACATTGGCCCATGCGGACGGCATGTGTACCCAACATATAAGAGATGACATTGAAGAATCACATTGGTGTGCCCATGGGATTGATATACTATTCTTCGGGGTTGTTCTAGGGAATGAAGCTCATTTTGTGGGTTCGCCATGTGGAGAAAATCCCACAGGAATTTGCAGCATAGCCATGCAACTCTGGTGCACAGATCCGTCGATAACATTTGGAGAAAGGCGTTATGAAACATCTAGCATACTCCCATCAAACGAGAACCATGGAATTTGTTTGTTTTCAGGAAAAGGTATAAGATGACCCCAGTGCACCGCACTGGGTCTTAAGGAGTTAACATATATCACAGGCTCAATGTATATGTTCATGAGCCCTGGTAACTGGTAACTGGTAATCCTAAGTTTATTGATTGGTAAAGCGCTACATATGTCTTAAGTATAGGAAGTCTGCAAAGGGGTCAAGGCCATGGGTTCATGGACAGAACAAATCAGCCTGTGGCCCAACACAGGGATAATCAAGGCTGCAACAGCTCCCCTTGCTACGGCTCTGAATGAGTATAGATATATACATATACAGAGATACTAATATGTACATGTACATGTATGTGCAAAAAACAAGTATACATATGACATTGTTCGAGGGGTCTATCAGACCTCACGTGATTTCCCCCATCTCGCCCAGGCGGCCGCCGCTGTCAGCGCAGCGGTGGAGAGGAGGCAAATTGCGGAGGGCCAGCGCGCGGGGAAGAGGCCGCAGACCCAAACCCTCGGATCTCCAGTCTCTTCACAAAGGTGTCCTTTTGGAAATTTTAGATGGGCTTTCCTGGTAAATGGAACCAAACCCACCTAAACCCTCTCCGGTTGAACAATTCCCTTTTTGTTCAGCCCCTTATTCAACCTGACGCTGATTCTCCCCAGTGAATCACGGTCCCTTCCTTAAAAAGATACAAAGACAACAGAAACCGCCTTTTACCGAAGATCATCAAAATCCACTGGCAAAAGTGTGTGTCTGCTCCTACCGAATCTTGGGACCTACTGTGGATATGGGTCAATTATAATGATTCACCAACCTGAAATAAGGTGGGTAGGGGAATATTCCCCACATAAACCACCATTTGGGGTGAGGTCGTGTGAGGTCGTTATAATTCACCCAGGGGGATGGACGAAAACAGAAATCCATTTCACACCACCTAAGAAACCCTGGTTGCTGATGATTCTCCTGGGAATACCACCAAACAATGGTTTCAACCCTGCTTCAGGATTTTGCAACCATCCTCAGTATATAGGGCCTTAGAGAGGTCCAAAGCAACCTTGAGACCCCACCAAAGGGTTTAAGGGTGGCACTGCTTTTTTTTGTCACGGACCACTGAACCCTGCCAGATTTGGGATACATAAATTTGTGTGTGTGTGTGTGTCAAAATAGGGATTCGGAACCACAAAGCCTGGCCAGTGGACATCTGGTACAAAAACCATATTGTTTGAATCTGCTTCATATTTTGCCAACCCTAACGACCCCAGCATTGGGTTGCTCACTTCATGTTCGAACTGTGAGTTTTCCGTTTGAAACCTCTCTCAAATCAAAACTGGGGCCAGTTCCCATCAGACAGGAACTTAAGGCGTGAGTCATCGCGGTCTCGTAACAGCAGGCGGCCTTTCCCACGTTCGGACACCCGAGTTTGATGAACCAGGAATGCGGCTGCAATGCCCGCTACCTGCTTGCTCAGTGGTTCCCACTAGGATAAAAAAGGACACCCTTCTTTAGCGTGCTTTGTTTTTGGTTTCCTCGGGGGAAGAAGTAACACAAAAGAAGGGGCGTGGCACAACCGCGGCAAACACCGCTCAAATCAGTGTGTGTCTGTGCTCTGCTTGGTCACACCTTGCATCTCCAAACCTGAAGCACCAAAACATTGACCCCAACATAGATCCCAATCGTGGCCGGAAGCGCTGCTACGTGTCTCCACCTAAATGCTTCAACAAAACTGGCAGCGTGGTCAGTAGTTTACCTCCCTGTGACGGCTTGCTGCTGTTCAGACGCTGAACTGCGAAAAGGGCGGGTATCCCCCTCGCCTCATTAAAAAGGGAACCCCCGGCAGCTCCATTTACCTCGATCTCTCTGCTACACACGTGCAATGGAATTCCAGGGGTCGCCTCAGTCCCCCCAACTACCACAAATGGCGCTTCATGGGCCAACCCCGCAGCCCCAACTCCATTTCCCCCTGCTGAGCGGGAAGCTGCTTTCCGGCTGAGCATCTTGGAACAGCATTACCACAAGGTAGATTTTAACCCAGGGTTTCCGCTTTTTGGGGAAATCAAGCATCCCTATGCGTAAGTCTACCTTACTCAGAAGCGGAATCCTGGAATGCGCAGCTGCTTGTCGGTCTGCCATTCGCATGCATCCCACTGCCTGCTTTGGACTCCTCTACCAAAAATGAGAAGGGAGGTACCACATGGCCCTGGATTTTGCGGGACTTCGGCATGGATGATCTTCTCCTCCCTGCCTAGCAGTCAAGGTGTGCCCTATTTGCGCGGGTCTCTGCACGGGGTATCGCCTTTCGGATGCTTCCAAAGGGACAAAAGGAAACCAACCACCTGGAGGAGTCCCCCTTTGCTGAGAAACGCATGTACATTCACCAGACTTTGCCCCTAAGCCGCCCCCCACGGTGAAGCCCTCGAGCCAGGAAGCATCACTGCAAGGACCCACCTCGCAGTCGTTGCATGTGCATTTCAACATGTTACCAGTCCTTTTCCCTGATGGGTCGCTCCTCCTGGGCCAATTTCTCCCAAGGAACTCGAAAAAAACAATGCCCATCCCCAAGCGTGACCAATATGGTCGTGTGGAACAAGTTGCGACCCAAGGTCATGGAACTGGCCTGTTCTAACCTGACCCACCAAAAGGGTGCTGTCAAGGCTATGGTTGGGACTGACCTTTTAGCAACCTTAAGTCAGAAGTGCTCAGCTGGTTTTGAGGCTGGCCACCTGGTCTGGGTGTGTCTTTTGAGGGCTTCTTTGGAGCGACAGCTGGGCCCCGGCCGTTTTCAATGGGAGCCGGAGCCCACTTGTTTTCTGGCTCGCCAATTTTCAGACACATCAGGGCCATCTGGGTGTCATTTTCTTGGAGGCACTCCCCCTTGGGGGCGGTGTTAACGGGAAACCACCGGAAGAAAAAAAACACTAATAATAATAATAATAATCATAATAATCATAATGAATAATAAAAATAATAATAATAATAATAAAATAATAATAATAATAAATAATAATAAAATAATAATAATAATAAATAATAATAAAAATAATAAATAATAATAGTAATAATAATAATGATAATAATAATAGTAATAATCATAGTAATAATTAATAATAATAATGATAATAATGCCACTCTGGAAGAAACATCAACTCTGGGAACCGGGCCAGAAGTAGTTCCAGCACGGGAAGCCCAGGAATCTCATCTCGTGGAGGCAGGCGGCCACGAAGCAATGGCCTCAAGTAAAAGGTCCAACTGGGACCCCCACCCCCACCCCCACCCCCTTTTCAAACATCGCTCCAAAACAAACTGACTCCAAAGCTGGAAAGTTCAAAAAAAACACGAGCAAAGGGAAGCCTCTCAAGCGGATATCCGCACCCATTTACGGTTCGGAGTCTCCCTTTCTCAGCTTCTGGTCTCTCAGACCCAGGGCCGGCCGCCCTTGGGCTTCCTTTCCATCATCCAAAGAGTGCTCCAGTTTGACACCTGGCCCAATGGAAACGGAGGCAAGCACATGCTTCGAGCAGGCGAGCTTCACACCTGGCGTGCAAGTAAGTCAGGGCTACCCGGCTGCAAGCAACCAGGAGCTGGAAAAGGCCCCTGAGAACGCCAGACGCCTTCGGTTTCCTGAGAAGAAAAACACCCGAACACCTCTCCAGGATACACATCAATAGCCCATACCCGCGATCTCCAAAGATCTCCAAGTATCTTTCGGCCGGCAAAAAACGGCCGGTATGGACCATGAAAAGCCAGGTGCTCCAAATATTCCCTAGACTAGAACGAGCGCTTTTTGTGTGAGTTCTCGTGCCAGACCAATTATTTTCAAACCCAGGAACAAGTACCAATACATGGCACCAATCACTGGGAACAACATACCAATACATGGGGACCCGCACCGCTTTGATTTCCAACCGTCTGACTTCAAGTCATCTTGAGGGGCCACCTAAAACAAACAAACAGGATCAATAACAACGAAAACAGGAGGTGGCAGAACCCGCTTGAGACGTGGATTGGCCCGAAACACGTGCAAACACAAGTCACTAAAGTCAGCGAGTCCAGAAACTCAAAAAGGTCCACAAAAGCCTCTTCCCATACTAGGTCCTCCAGTAGAGAGGTTAGAATACGGGTACCCTTTTTGCTGTAGTCTATTTTTGTAGGGGAACCCTCCCCCAATACAGAGGAAAAGAGCACTACTGGGGGACCTAGCATAAGTCCAGAAACTCCTCATGGGGAGACGGGGGGTCAGTCGCCAGTCCCGTTTCGCCTTCCGTCCGAGGCTCAGTTGTTCATCGGGTGGCAGCTCAGACTCCGATACTTCTCGATCGCCTTGGCGATGCCCTCGTCGCAGGTGCCCCTGGCAGAACATGACAACGAGGGCCGTTTAAAAGTGACGAACGTGGGATCTGTTTCTGTCTCTTCCCAGCAAAAGGTTGATCAGCATTGCTAGGCTCAACGGAAAACGCCACTTGTTTCCGAAAGGTCTAAGGGGCCAAGGTCACACCAAGTCATGCTTTCACCCCACAAGTTGGGCATTTCACCCCAAGGAGCGTTGGCCAACAAGAGCATTTTTTGGGGTGAAAGGTCCCGTGACCCCAGATGAGGTGATCCAGAGATTCCTTTTCCTGCATGAAAGGTAATCAAGGGGAGCACCCGGTAATAAAGGAACATGCCTGGTTGCCTGCAATAATTGGAGGCAGATGCCATGGGGGACGCATTTGTTTGGTGTGTTGCAGGAAACACTCGGCTGGCGTCAACCAATATTCATCAAGTATAAATCGGAAGGTCTGAAACAAAGGGGCCTGCTTGTTCCAACATGTTTAAGCCACAGTGGTGCCAGTCTGTTTGACAGAAGTGCTAGTTTGTCACAGCACGATCAAGTGATTTCGTAAACTCGGCCGAAAAGTGTGGATGCCATGGTCTGCTGTTGTCCCCATCCGTCCAAAACAAGTGTCAAAACCCGGCCCCATTCTCGGATCGCTAAGCGCCTGGTGATGAACCGGGGGCTCAACGGGAGGTATCGTATGATGGGCCCAAAGGCCAGCCTTGGGCAGTTTGACCGTCCAAAGAACAGCCCGTGAACACAACCCAACATGTCATTCCCCGAAGACATGAGACCGCCATCGCAGGAGCAGGTCGAAAGAGTCGCACACCCGCACAAGGTCGCCCTTTGCCCAGAAATCTTCACCATCCTGCCAGGATACAGTACATCCTTGCTGAGGGAACCTTTGGGAAAAAAGCAGCTTGACCACGCTGAGATTGACTGACTTCTTGGCAACGCGACTGAAAAGGATCCCACGTCAGCAAGGTCAAAGCGCGCAGTTTGAACAAGTCCCACGGTATTACCGTGATAATGCAAACCTGGATGAAGCATCTCATTTATGATACGTTCCGGGGGCTGGGAGGAGTACATCCCCCTGCATGACCTAGACCATGACCAAGAACTGCATTTCCCAAGAATCGTAACATGAGACCCCACTGGCCACTGGTTGCCCATGGAAAAAAACTGAAAACGCAAGTGGGCTCAAGGAAGGCACATGGGTGTTCACCTTCTCCTTAGTTGCCTCACCATGCGGGGCTCATACGCGACAGCAGGCCGGTGATTGAATCTTCAATATTCCAAGAAAACTGCCACCATGGCCTATTTCAAGCAAACCCAGGCGAACCCCGAATCCAAGCGCCACCCTTCCCCTTTTTTCCCTCCAACAACACTTCAAAATCGAAGCTCAACCATGGCCTAGCTCAAACAAACCCAGGCGAACCCCGAATCCAAGCGCCACCAATCCCCGAGTTTCCCTCCAATATGAAATCCAACCTTTCCAACCTTTCTTCTTCGGCCTTTCGTTTGGAATTCCCGCAAGTTAACCAGTTGACACTTGGCCCACCCCTTCCCTTTCCCTAGGCAAGGAGCTGGCCCTGGTTTCTATCCGCGCCGGTGCCCACGAACTCCCATACCTCTCGCGATATCCGTCCACTCGCTGCTGGTCGTTTGGGGGACCGTTCTAACATGGGGGGTTTCTTAAAAGAGGGGCACCTTTTTGGGTGTCTTTAAAGAGAAACCAATAGGAAAGCACCTAGTAAGGTCCCCAATTTTGAGAAACACCTTATGGGTTGCTTTCGCATGCGGGAAAACACCATGATGTGCCCTTCGCAAGCGACAAAAGCCTGCAAACCAACGACCTAGCAATGGCCCCAGGTCCCCATGGACAAGCCACAGGGCGATTGCTGCTAGATTGTCATTGGGAAAGGTCTCGCAAGTTGCTAAGACCCTCGAGTGTAAACTGCAATTTGGGCACTGCAATACCCGTGTCAACAACCAGAAACTCATACTGTTCAGGGTTCCCCTTCAAAAGCAAAGCTGGGGCGACCGCGTTTGTGCGTGTTTTGGAAAGGAACTCTTGGAAGGCAAGCACAAAACAGAAATCGTGGAAACCCCGTGCATTTACGCAAACACATGACTGACTAGATTGTAACATAACTTTGCTTTCGTCTAGGTCTCGTGACCATTTTCAACAATGTAGCCGCAATGTAGCCTTTTCAAAAGTAAGGGGGCAAGGCTTACATGCAAAAGGCAAGTTCTCAAAGTTACTTGCCTCATAGGTTTTTCAAACCCTATTTCTCTGGAGCTCAAACTCATGGATCATGTTCTTTCTCTTGCCAGCCCAAGGTGATACAGAAACTACCTAACAGAGGCAACATATCTACAGTAAAATCTCGTTCCAACAAACCTACGTGGACTCTCGCGCAACTGCCGAAGAACCATCCTCTCACAGGGTAGGGTGATGCTCCAAGCCACCAAGCACCAAAGGGGAGACATATACGGATGAGCGGGCGAAACCAAGGGAGTGCTTCGCACCTCGCCCTTGGAGTTGGTGATGCCCATGTGCCCCACCAGTCCTGGCAGCACCGAGCCCCGCACAAGCCATGGCCTTGGCCATATGGGCCAGCTCTGGACAAGCCCCGTTTTGGGAGTCGCGCATGTCAAGTTACCAAGAGCCAAAGTATGGTTCGGGCCCGTTTTCCGCGGCACGAAGCGTTGCTTTCGAAGAGGTCGAAACAAGGAGGGCGACAAATATCCAGGATCATCGCCATGGGTTTCGAAGGGACGTATAATTTGCTCATTTGGGTGCCCAAATCCTGTATATAACCCCACCGTCCATGCATTCTCCGTGGCTCTGTGCCAAAGTCACAACATGTGGAACATGGACCAGTTGGCAAGCCTCACCCATCCGCGCTACAATGATGGAGATTGACAAAAGGCATTTTGTATAGATGACAGGGCGTCGTGAAATGGAGAACCCTGAGACGGGCGTTTTGTAGGGAACAAGATGAAGCAACACGCCGGCTCGGGGCTCCCCAAAACTCTGGCAAGCGCGCTGTCCATCAAAACATGTTTGTCTGCCTGAAAAGCAAATCTCCTGCTGCGAGGCCGGTCTATCCTGCCTGTCCGATTCAGCTCAGCTTAGGCTGAATTGCACCAGGACCAGGAGTTGTTTCTATCGCTGAGGTCAATAAGTTCGCTCTGAGCTGCACTTGTGAAGAACTGAATCACCAACACCACGCGCACCACATTAGGCTGAGAAACCTGTGCCAAAACGGAAGGTGTGGCTGTCCATGGGCAACCTTTTTCAACGCGGTGAGGCGGCATCTGAAAATCAAGCAAAACGATGCTGCTAATGAAGTGGTGCTCGCGTCTTGTGTAGTGCTGCTGATGCTCCAGTCGCTAACGGACGGACGGGACCACCCATATTCAAAGTTTGAGCACAGAAGATTGGAAACAGTCAGGCTGAGATGAAGTCACGAACCCAACTGGGCCGAGCCGTCAACCGCAAAAGCAAAAGAACTATCACACCCGAAAGGTTTGCCAAAGAAACCGGCTGACTGGATGACAAAAAGACTCCAAAGTGCTCGCTCGAAACACAACATGATCTTCCCAAAAGAAACGGGAGTGACTCAAAATCATAGGCCCACCGTCCTACAGTACACTGCGTGCATCCTGGCAACCACGTCCACACCTCAATTGAAAATCGACGGCTTGCAGTCTCTGAGAGGGGGAGGGACCCCAAACATGTTGATTTCCCTTTTGGTCGTTCTTCAAACTGGGTGAAAAAAGGGTACCCAGAAACAACACACACACACACCGATATTATTCGAACATGGAAGCCGCTCCAGTTGGAGGATCCTTTTGTGGGAGTGCCTGTTGTTGACGTCTAGAAGGAAAATCAGTTTGTGTGTGTGTGGCTTTTGAAAGCGTTTTGTGGGAACCCCCAGGGGTAGGCATGTGGGAACGAAGGCCAAATGCTGGGGCGGGAGCCTTGTTTTCGTCAACAGAAGATCTTTGAACTCGCGCAGGATGCAATAAACAACTTTAAAGGAGAAGGCTGACAAAGGAACACTTCTGCTGGATATGTCTTGCGGCACTGCAAGTAGACAAGGGTGGGGCATGTGTGAATCAGCTTCTTCAAGACGTATGATTGCGTCACCATGTACTTGATGAACTCAATACATTCTGAGCAAATTAATACAATTCCCAACCTGGAAATAAGGGAATCCCTAGCAAAGGGCCTTCATCGTGGGTGGCTAAGCGCGTTTTACCCCCCAGATCGGTGGGCAAGCTTACAATTTGGTACAATCAACATGAGTTGAGTCATCCCAGGACTAAAAGCGCCTGCACCCATTCTTGGAAACCATTCCCTAGCCTTCATCTGCCCGGACACAAGGAGCCCATCCAATTGTGTCAAGAGGAGCCCATCCAATTGTGTGAAAATACAGATATCCCTGCTGTTCCTTTTGGGTTCCCTTTAACCCGAGCCCAAAAAGGGTCCCGCCAAAACTTGCTACCACCTTGAGGCCAGGTGGCCCTCGCTGAAATGGGTGTCTTCCTTGTAGGGGACCCCGGACCCCCCAAACTGGTGGCTCTCCTCTCCTCTTGGCGTCCTTCCCTTTAAAAATACGGAAAAAAAGAGTCCCAAACCCAAAAAGAGACTGGACCCAAATAGAACCAAAACGAGACAGACCCAAATCAAACCAACAAATGTTTGCTTTCCGCGCTCGCTCGGGTTTTCGCCGAAGCCGTGGCCCGGGCGATGCACTGGGGGTAGATGCCCTGTGCCGGGTCGAAGTCGCACCTCAGGTTCCGTGCCACGGACCGAGCCGTGCGTTGGGCGCCTGTCCCGGCGGCAACGGCGCGAAAGGAATACGACAAGCGCATCCTTAGGTTCTTCTCCTCCGAATACTGTTTTTTTCTCTGCCGGGCATGTGTAGAAAGCCTTTCCCATGGTAAATGCACCCAGGGGTTGACATTATGCGCAACAGCAGGGTATTTGGAGGTTGCGGGGTTGGCTCAGTGTGGCTCGTTGGACCCACAAAGTTCCCCACGCAGCGTTCAGTGAAGTAGCAATTGAAACGTTCAAACAAATGCTGTATAACAAAGTTGAAGCAAATGAAACGAAAGGCAAGCAACATATTGATTGGCAGGACTACATCTTTAAGATTTCCCTAACTTATAATAACAGATTATAAAGCGTTCAAGCACTGGATTTACACCAGCACAAGCAAAGCTGAAACAAATGAATTTTAAGCAATACCAAAGCCAATCATTTGAGGGTCATTTTGAAGCAATTTTGGAAACCAAAAGGACAAGGGCTGGTACCCCTGCTATGGCAATGGCGGCACAAAACTGGGATCCGCTGAAATAGTTTATGAAGCCAGAAAGTGGGGAGGGGCGAGTCGCCCTTCTGTCAGAACTAGCTTAAGAGAACCCTCAAACCTCGTTGTCCCTGGCTCAGGATGACTCCTCTTTCACTCACATGTCAATGTCACAATCTTATATTGCAAGGACTCGCAAACAAAATCATGGTGAGCTGAAACCCAGAATCATGTTTATCTGTTGCTTTCTTTCCCCGTGCCCTGCTGAAAAATATCCATTCCAAGGCACACTTCCATATTGCACATCGCAGGAGGCGTCTCCTTCCATGAATGCTAATTCTGAAGAAACAAAAACTGGTTGCTGTATCACTGTGTGCAAATCAGCCGATACTCGGCTTCTGGAATCAGGTTTTCCGCCAAACAGGAGCAGCTCATGACTTAGCCAAACATAGACCCCCTGCAAAAAGCTCAATGCTTGCCAGTTCGAAGGAAATAAAGAAACCCCAAGAGAGCAATTTCAGATCCAGGCCGGGCAACGACCTCACATCTGGAACAACTGCTGAGGTTGGATGCCCCAAAATGTAACTTCCATTTATCCATTTTGTCTATATTTCTTTTCATGAGTGTTAAATAGAGAGCCTGGGAAAAACACATCCCCGACTGGTTTCCCTTCGGGGAAGAACTTTGGGCTGCTTGGCTCCCAGTCTTGCACCCTGCAAACATCGCACCAGTTGCTTCCATGTAAACCATGCCACAAGTCCGTCGGTCATGTGGCAGCCTTCAACCTCCCCACACAAATTCGTCCAGGAATCAGAAGTGGCATGATTCTGATTGTGTGTCGGCTTCAATTAGACAAAAGCACAACCCAACAAGAAACAACACAAATGCAGTGGGCTAAACTTGGGGACATTATTTGAGTGACATGGGAAACTATTTGCCAAACAACGGAAGCATTCTCTGAGATCCTAGTCAATTTTGGCAACTTGAAACAATCGGCGGGAATGAATAAAAGAAATGAGTCTCTCGCTTCCAAATAAAGATTTGCCGTGTGAAAGTCTGTCAATCACTCTGTGTGTCTCTTCGTCGCTCTCTCTCCCTCTCTCTTTCTCTCTCCACCCTCTTCGGTCTCTCTCCCTCTCTTTATTTGTGTCATATTTATTTCTGACTTTCTTTCATGTTGTTCTTTATGTGTGTCTTGATTTAGATATTTCGTTCCGTCCTGCTGGATTTATGTCTTTATTGTGTTTCTTCTTTCGAGTGTCCTTTATTTATGTGTAATTCCTTATGCTGCTTTATGTATTTCTTGCTTTGTGTATTTATTTATGTCTTTTGTTGCGGTATTTCGTTATGTCTGCATTTATGAAATTAGCTGTTTGTGTCAGGTATTTATGTCCTGTTTATGTATTTATGTATGTGTTTTCTTTCGTTCTGTATTCCATTCCTGAAGTGTGTCTGCCTTTCTTTCGTTTGTTTATTTTCTTTCTTTCTTTCTTTCTCTCGGTCTCCAGTGGATGCCCTGGGAGCGGCACATCCCCAGCAACAAGGGAGGACAATGGGGGACTTTGGAAGATGTGACATCCTGCGGTAAGCCACGTAAAGGAGTTGCCTGAAGTCATTGATTCGGATGCTTGCCCATGGCAGCGATGAAGCACGTGGCTTGATCGTTGGGGGCGCCACATATCACGTTGTCACAGAGAATGGACAAAAGGCCGCCAAATCACCACCCAACTGGCCCAACCGATCCACTCAAAAGTGGAACAGCGACAAAACCTCAACCAGCAAGAGCCAAGGCAAAAACTGAACCCGGGTCAGCAACAACTACTCGTGCAGTGCCCGGAACATGAATGTCCTCATCGCTACAGTCGCGCACTCTGCTGCTGCCATTTTGCATGGCTCTCCAAGCGCTTGGCTCAGCTAGGTACGCAGTGCTGAGATGCAGGTCCTGCAGTTGCGGTGGCTTTTGGTGGGGCTGAAGCCGCGTCGTGCTTCGGACGCATCCACTGTTGGGCCAGCTGGAGCCACAAGACCTGCGGCCATGTGAGCAATGAACCAGTGGATCAAGTGAAGGGTGCAAGTCCTGCTTCGTGAGGAACCAGTGGCTTGGCGCAAATGATGTCTTGTGGGGAGCTCTTAAGCTTCATATTCGTTTGTGTGTGTGTGTGTCTGTGTCTCTGTGTTTGTGTCTCTGTCTGTGTGTGTGTTCCCGTTAGCTGATCAACACCTATCACCAATCCAGCTCGAGTCCACGTCAAAGAACTCAGGGTTCAAATCCCCCTGCCCCAAACCGCCAAAGTGCTTGCGAAGGCTTGGCTAGCGGCAGCAAACCACAGGCCCAGTGCCTTTCCTAGCATCTGCCATCAAAGCTCCACATTTGGGTGGGTCTTGATTTGGGGCACCCCCTGTTGGTTGGTTCTAAGGGAAACCAAAAGGAAACCAGCCATTTGTGGGGTGCCCTCAGTTTGAGGCAACTCAGCATGGACATTTGAATCCAAAAGCCTCAGCAGAAGCTGGGCTGGGCTTTGCAGCCCACAGCCCTGCATTTGGTTAAAGTTCAAACTGGATTCCATCCCAGTGATAACTCAGAAATGGTTCCCTGACTTTCTTCAGATATGAAAACTACCGAACACATGTCCGCTGGACCCCCATCCGGTCCCGGGTTCGGGCTCCGCGCTCAATGGTGAGGCCCATGGGGCCATCCAAGCCTAAGGTGAGTTGGGTGTCTAAGGAAGCAGCTTTGGTTGTTCAAGACAGTGGTGTCAAGATAGGATAGGGGAGCACCCCACATCCTTGTTTTCCAAAAAGTGGTACCCTCAAACAAGAACACGCACAAAAAGGAATCCTTTGAATCTCCCCTTTGGATGATTTGCTGGTGACCGGTGCCCGAAGGGTAGGCTTTGGATGGGTTTTGGGTGGCTGTAGGCTCGGCTTGCAGTGGCTTTGGGGAGTGCTTTAGGGAGAGGTTGGCTCGGGCGCGCTCAGGGTAGGGTGGACCCAGCCAAGAGCCAACAGCCGAGAGGACATGGACCACAAGCGGAGAAAACCATCTGCAAATTCTGCAATATATGTCCAAAATTGTCCAATGATTAAATATGACATGGATTTTCAAAGGGAGCTAATTCATTCTTGTTACCCCGGGAGAATTCGTCTGGCTGAACTCAAGGTCTTAGGTTCTGGCCGGAGAGGAAGGTCTCAGGCTCTTCGGAAGAGGCTCCCAGCGTCCATCCTGGGGGGCCAGAGCTGGGAGTCTCTGTTTTGGGATTGGGTCAAAGGGAACCATCGCCCAAGGGAAAACTTCTGAGATGGGAGGGGCAGCCAGCATCTTGACCTGCTTTGGCACGCTTAACAAAAAGAAGGTTGGGATCCAAAGCCCTATTGTGACAAATGCGCTTCGCCAGATTCCCGAAAGGCGATGTTTTCCTGTCTCCCGAAAACTTGTGGCACCTGGCATGCCGTGGCAACAATTGTGTCTTTGGGTATATGGTTATTTTTCCAATGATTGCGGACCCCCCGCCAACAAGTAACGTCTAAATTGGCCGCACGTGGGCATAGCACACTCCCGCAGTCCCTGCGACAGCCCACACAAACCAAGGAAACCCTCGCCGGCGTTTTTTTTTTTTTTTTTAATAGTGGTCCCCTAAAGTTGTTGTTTTCCTTTTGGTTTCCTTTCAAATACAAAAGGGGATCCGAACTCCCAAATCTGCGAGTGCTGGTCTCTGGGGTCTCCAGCGCTGGATAGTGTTCGACGCCTTGTTGGACCAAAACAGCCTTAGTGACGACTCTGCCGCGTTCCAGAGGTCCGGTTCCATCGTTCCCCGCAAGCAAGGTGCGATTCGAATCTCCAAACCGAACACGAATTCTCAGCAATATGATCCCTCCAAGCGGAAAAAAGAATGCGGCAGCTCACTCCAACAACTGCGTAGTCTGTTCCCAACACAAAACTCAAAGCTCATTGCAGCTCAGGCGCGTGACGCAAAGCACGATTAATTCTATCACCTATCACATGACTCATGTCTTGTTACAAGCAACATGGAACAGTTGCACTACCGACCAACGACCTGATCTATCCGCCAGCAAATCATGAAAGCCCAAATAGACCCGTACGCAAGAGAAATCCCCTTTCCGGGGAGATCCCGCTTGTTCGGCCTCCATGTAAACTTCCGTGAGAACGGGCTGAAGGTCAGGGCATCAACTCTCTCCACAGTCTCCTGCAGATCTAGAGTAAGTCCTTGCACCTGAAAACTAGAAACTCCAAGACCTTGGCGCGACTCGTATGTGGGTAGGTCTGCTTGAAGGGGCCCTGCCAAGAAACTTGCCATAGGTTGTGTCTACCACGATGCCGTAAGGCGATTGCAGGCCAGAAGCCACCTGTCCAGGGGCAGGCTTCGCCCGAGTGCGAGTGGAACAAGTCCAAAGCTGGGTCCCTTGAAGCAAAGAATTTCAGGGGTTCTCAAAATTATCGGTGGTGGTCTCCCTTTCAACCAACATGTTAGAGGAAACTTTCGATGTCACCTTGATGGTCCGGCCAAGCGTAGGTCTCACAAGGGAAACCGCTGCACGTGAACAGGCATATCTGCCACATTAGATTGGCATGTTCCATTGTCCACGGAGAACCAATCAAGAGGTGGGTGAGTGGTTTCCTCCAGGCTCCCTCAAGCAGCCTGAAAACAATGCCCGAAAAGAGACACATCCATTTGGGGCAACAAGGGGGTCCACCATTTTAAGAAACTCCGAGTTTCTTAAAATGGTGGCGCCCTTGTTGTGGGTATTTACAGCATACTTTGTCTCTGGGAAAGCCAGTTTGGGCAAGGGGCTTCGCCTTGCTTTTATTCGAGGAACAGAGGGACTTGAAGCGACCAACCCCCTTTAAACGGTTCCAACCAACGTGTACCAAAAAAAGAAACAACAGGGTCCGCCAAACGGCTTTTTTGGCCCCAAAATGAGTGGCTCGCCATTGTTATCCATTTAAACCCACCCCCCGGCAGAGGGTATTGTAAGGGTTCATTACCAACTCCCCAGCTGCCCAGAGACACTGTGACCCTCGTAGAAAAAGGGAACCCTTTCGGGGTGCTGAACAGTGTCCAAGAAATCGGCTTCAAAACGCCGCAACCGTGGCCGCAACCCGCCTCCACCTTGGGGTCTGTGAGCCCAATGTACCGGGAGTAGACCTGCGCAACATGGCCCACCCTTGCGCGTCTTTCCGGCCCCCTTCTTGCTTTTTTTCGGGCCCGTTTTGGCCCCCATCGCCCTTTGTCAGGTTGGTGTTCATGCAAAGCACAAGAAAAAACACATGTTGTTACTGATTCTGACACTCAGCTCGCGCCTTTCCGTCGCCAAAGTTCACCCAATAAACCTGGCATGGCTTTCCGTGCACTGGTCTACCTCAGCTTTTGGCCCCAACATCCCCAACCAAAAAGGATGTGTTTGGCTCTGCCATGTTTAATAAACCTTAAAAAGGCAAAAATACCTTGAAAAGAGATACCACTCGGCCACTGAAGGGAAAACGGAGTGAGACCTTTATAGTGCCAATGCAACCCTCTTTTTGAGGCCCCACGGTGATCGTGATCTTTACAAAACATCCCTTAGGCGGCACTGATTTTAAATATGTGTATTTATGGTATGTTCAAGGGATAAACATCATAAGCCATCTGCAGCTCCCAATGTTGTCTCGTGCTTTCCGAACCGATTTTCAGAGCCCACCCTGAGCTGATTCCCGTCAAAGCTACACAATCGGTAGTGGCCTAAACTGCAACTTCGCATTTATCCTGCGACCATTTGATTTCCCTCTAAAAGGGTAACACACCGATCTGATTAGTGCGGTGCTCCTGATTTATCTGAAGTTGATGAGGCACCGGGGCCTGCTCATTGTCCACATCCACCGCAACACAAGAGGGCGTGTCCTCACCGGTCGCGACATCTTCTAAGGACCTCAATATCGCTCTGGCTGTGGCGGACAGGAGATACTTACTCTGTAATTTGCTCAATTTGCTACTTCTTGTCTTCCGGTTGGTGTAGTTGTTTACCTTGCCACCTGCTGCATCTCCCGCACCTTCCGATTCGAATATGATGGGCCTCCCTTGACCATCTAGCCTATCTTCCTGGGGACCAAAGGGCCCTCTTAGGGTTGAGTGAGTGGTTCGAGGCTCCCAATGCATCTTGCCGAAAAATACGTCAGTCAGCAAGTGCAAGGAAATTGGACCCGAAAGAGGCTAAAGCCTGCCATGCCCAATTTCAAGCCACGGGCCTCTCGTCTGAAACGCCTTGCAGCAACACACGGTTCTTGTGCCAGTGAAAACACATCTGGAGGCCTAGTTGGGGAAGACAAGGTGGCTGGAATCCCATGACAAATCTACAATTGATTGATCAACTGAAGCGATTTGCACATGGTGTTTCTAAAACCAGGTGCGGGTGCATTCTGTGTTTGTCAAGCCAGCTCTCCGCTCTCAAAAAAGAGCCTCAGCCTGCTTGGAAATTAATATGACGCTCACAGAATCCCAAACCTGCCTCAGCCCAAACACATGGTCTCGCCATCCATGTTCAGCATGGCCCTTTGGTGCGAATGTACAGTCTGAACAAATGCCAACAGCGCATGCATTGGAAACCATGTCAAGGCTGCCTCAAAGCACATGACTTTGAGGCGCCCATCTTGGGCGTTCACCCATTTTGAGACAAATCCACAAGCAATCGGAAAAATCAAACTCCCCCTCCCCATGGATCCAAGGCTGCAACCCGCCGTCCAAGGATTTCCGCTGGATCTGGGCAAGCGAGTCTGGGCCCAAAGCCATGCGCACTTTGCCATCTAAAGCTGGCGCACGGTATGCTCATATTTCCCGGCAGGTAGAGATAAATCCGCTTCAGTTTGGCAAACACCGGCCCAAATAGGGTCCTTGAACAAATGACTAAGTGGGACCCTTCACCTTGGGTCTGGAAGGAAGTTCGCCAACATCCAAACCGCAGTCAGTTTGCATATCCAATCGATGGGTACACTTAGCACAAAATTGGGCGGGCCACAATTAGGATCAATTAGGGATCCATGTGCTTACTGCTTGTTACTCAGTATTGCCAAGTCATCGAGGAATCTGCAGAATCTGTTTGGTTTGGCCATTTGGGAACTAAACAGGAAGGAGTATGTGAGAAAGTGTTGCCAGATCGTCGCTTCAGCCTCCCTGTGACTATTTCACCAACGCAACAAGCCTCAAGGTACGGCCCTTGGGAAGAATACTCTGTGATCCCCAGGTGCGCGGTATCAAAATGGGAAACAGCAGTACCCAGCATTTGAATTTGGAAGGGCTCCCCAACTCTAGGAAGCACCTCAGTACCAACCAGGCGGCCAAGCCTTGTCCGCAGTCCAATCAGCCCAGTACAGCATGCGATTCGTTTCGTCCAGCCTTAGTTCGGAATGCGCGGCGGTTTGAACCCAACCGCA